>VWZZ01003153.1:382140-400887 GCA_013399095.1 Psophia crepitans | reverse complement strand
GGGCCCCGCCGGGAACCCGCCTGCGCCGCGTCCTCGCTGGCGGGTGCATGGAGCAGGCGTGCGCCTGGCTGGCTCTGCGGTCACGGGCACGGCAGTCAGCGCCGCGCCAGTGCGCCGTCAGCGCCCTCGGAGCTAACGTGGCGGGGCACCGAGCACCTCTCGGCCGGCGGCGGGAGCTGCGCGAACAGTTACAGCCCCAGACATGCCCCGCTCCGCTCGCGGGGCGGGAACATTGTTTCTTTCACCCGTTACACACCCCTCCGAACTCGGCAACACTCTGTTCAGCCAGTTACTTCTCCTCTCGTGGGTTTTCGCTTAGGCAGTCTCCGCAGAATTGCAGCGAGATTGCATGTTGTTTAACAAAACGGCGTGGGATCGCTGCTGGAGTGTTAGTGACATTTTGCTGTTCACTGAAAACGAAAGCAGCATTTTTCCTGTTTTGCAAAAAAAACTCTAAGTGGATCCTGTAGAAACAGTTGTTTGGCCTGCCCTCCTTCGTGCCGCGTTGATGCGTTTTCCTGGGATGGTAGACCCAAACAGCCTAGAAAAATACGCTAGAGTGTTTCTTGGTTTTGTTTTCTTCTGTGTATTACAAATATTTATGTACTTCCTATCTGGGTTTCTTAACATCTGGTTATCTAGCACTAAGAAAAGAATTTTGTCTTCCCTCAGTTTGAGTTTTTTGGTTTGGTGTTTTTGGGCTTGATTTGTTGTTTTTTTTGGTTGGTTGGGTTTTTTGTAGCCAGTGGCACTACGTGCTGAGATGCCAGGCCTGCAAAGGTATTTTTAGGGAGCCAGGTGTTCCCATACCCCGTTATACACCCACTGCCGAGAGTGGAAGTTGCACACCTGTCATCTGCTTCCATTCTGTACGTGGTCACGGGTAAATTAGAATTTAGGAAAGGAGTTCCCAGCAGCTCTGTGCCAGGTGATGGAGGATTTGTTCTGAACCAAATACTAAGTTTTCTTCCTCTCCACCACGTTTCCTGCTGCTGTCACAACTGCATGCCTGTGGGAGATTGGGTTTGAGTAATTTAAATTATGCATTTTGCATTATCCTTCTGCTGTTCAGGTATCCCTGTTGTTTGCAGATCTGGTATCCTTGCTGGCTCTTTCCCCGGTCCTGGATGCGCGTCCATCCGCAGCCCGGTGGGATGTGCCAGCTGTCCTCTGGGAGGCTTGGTCTGCTTGCCAGACCCTCCGCTAGGCTTGCACTAATTCGGAGAAGACTAATTGCCTTTCTGATGGGTTGGTTACTGGGTTCATGTTGTTGATTCCTCTAGAGGTTTTTCAGACTTTTAGATCTAGTGCAAAGTAAGTAGCAAGAAGGTGGAGTCAGGGAAGTGAAGCAGCCAGAGGAAAGGAGACACAGGGTTTATGGCAACAGCACTATCAGATCAATTTTTGCAGTTGTCTGTAGAACCAGTCTAAATAACTGGGTATTTTAGCAGTGTATTTTGTATCTTTTTAAATAATTGAAAATGGTGTGTTTTAACACACTAATTTAAACCATTTTTTGGAATAGATTTTATCATTTAAAATATTATCTTCCTGTCTTTCAGGCTGAAGCTGGCCCATTGTAAGGGTTAATCATCTCTCGAATATTTAATAATCGTTTGTTCAGAAAATTTCCTGTGTTGTTCATGGTAAGGCTTATATTTGATATTTCACATTTGGTTTGTAATGCTGACACATTTAGAGTATCTTTTACTTTCTTTTTTTAGTATTAATTAATAATAATTCTACTAAATTAATTTAGTAGAATTACTTCTACTGCAGTTGGATCATACAGTTACTGGGAATTGCAACTTCACAGAGGAAGTTTCCAATTTGGAATAACCGAATCAATAAATATTTGAATAAATTAATATAGTTATACAAAAAAATATCCTTTATAAATCACTACATGTCCTGTAAAGTGTATAACTGAGGGAAAGACCTTTAAGTATTCACAATTTTAAAAGAAGTTTAGAAGTAATGCTTTTATAATCTGAAAGGCCTTTTCTGGCCTTATTAAGCAAAAAAAAAAAAAGTATTTGTCAATTCTTTTAGTGTGTAAATGACACTGGCTGTTGGAATTTTATGACTTAGAGTACTTTGTAAAAATTACAAAACTTTCCCATGTTACTTTACAGGAGTTTTTCATCAGTATGTCTGAAACCATTAAATATAATGACGACGATCACAAAACTGTGTTCCTGAAAACATTAAATGAACAACGCTTGGAAGGCGAATTTTGTGACATAGCTATCGTGGTTGAAGATGTTAAATTCAGAGCACATAGGTGCGTGCTTGCTGCCTGCAGTACCTACTTCAAAAAGCTTTTCAAAAAACTGGAAGTTGATAGTTCGTCAGTAATAGAAATAGATTTTCTTCGTTCTGATATTTTTGAGGAAGTTCTCAATTACATGTATACTGCAAAGATTTCTGTAAAGAAAGAGGATGTAAATTTGATGATGTCTTCAGGCCAGATTCTTGGTATTCGATTTCTGGATAAACTCTGCTCCCAGAAACGTGATGTGTCTAGTCCTGAAGACAACACACAGTCCAAGAGCAAGTACTGTCTAAAAATAAACCGCCCTATGGGGGAGCCTAATGATACCCAAGATGATGAGGTGGAAGAAATTGGAGATCATGATGATAGTCCATCAGATGTGACAGTGGAAGGAACTCCCCCAAGTCAGGAAGACGGAAAATCACCCACCACTACCCTGAGAGTACAAGAGGCAATTCTGAAAGAGTTGGGAAGTGAAGAGGTTCGAAAAGTAAACTGCTACGGCCAAGAAGTAGAGCCTATGGAAACCACCGAATCAAAAGACTTAGGATCTCAGACCCCTCAGGCTTTGACATTTAATGATGGCATAAGTGAAGTGAAAGATGAACAGACACCAGGCTGGACCACAGCAGCTGGGGATATGAAGTTTGAATATTTGCTTTACGGTCACAGGGAACACATTGTATGTCAGGCTTGTGGTAAGACCTTTACTGATGAAGCGCGATTGAGAAAACACGAAAAGCTGCACACCGCTGATAGACCATTTGTTTGTGAAATGTGTACAAAGGGCTTTACCACACAAGCTCATTTGAAAGAGCACCTGAAAATACACACAGGTTACAAGCCTTACAGTTGCGAGGTATGTGGAAAGTCTTTTATTCGTGCACCAGATCTAAAAAAGCACGAAAGAGTTCACAGTAATGAGAGGCCATTTGCATGCCATATGTGTGATAAAGCTTTCAAGCACAAGTCCCACCTCAAAGACCATGAAAGAAGACACCGAGGAGAGAAACCTTTTGTCTGCAGTTCCTGCACTAAAGCATTTGCTAAGGCGTCTGATCTAAAAAGGCATGAGAACAATATGCACAGTGAAAGAAAACAAGTTACTACAGCCAATTCCATCCAGAGTGAAACAGAACAGTTACAGGCAGCAGCTATGGCTGCTGAAGCAGAACATCAATTGGAAACAATAGCTTGTAGTTAAAAGCAAAAGCAGAAACTTTATCAGAAGTAATATAAGAAATTAAATTGAACAAAATCTATTGTTGGTATACATTTAGACTGAGAATTATCTTTTCAAGAAAACATATTTTTAAAGGATTTGAATGCTACATAGGAACACGTAGCGTTGCTTGGTTAGGCATTTTAAAAATATTTCAGAGATGGGTATTCTTAGAACATGAAATAGTTTTGTTGTCATTAGCAGTATAATGCACTAATGCCTGATTCAATTTGAGAATACGATCAAGTTCTCTATAAAACAGGGATCATCACAACCTGATGTATCATCCAGTATGGAATAATCAGTGAGTTATGTTTGAAAACTCTGAGATCTCAGAAAATAACAAACACGGAAAGGAAATACTTGGTTTTCATAATTGTGAAGGTGTTATACCTACAATTTTTGAGAAACAGATGTTAATTCCCTGGGCTTTTTAATTATTCCTTTTTTTCACCTGATGTAGGTGCTAGAGGTTGGTACAACAGAGTGTAAGAGGGGGGACGGTGGTCAAAAGGAAATTGCTACTTATTCCATTCCCTCAGATACCCTCTTATTTTAATCAAAGTGGCAAGTTTAATGGAATACTTGCTTTTCTGAAAAAACTGCATTATCCACAGTGGTCCTGGCTGGCAAAGCAGAAGGGTCTTGGCAGTCACCCCAGTCCCTTCTGTGGGGAAGAGTCTGCCTCGGTTGTTTCTGTGTTCACTCTTATGCAGGCCCCTGGAGACGGGACCGACCCACAAAGGAAAGAGGGTGCAGCACAGAGAAGGAGGCCTGTTCCTTACTCACAGCCAGTAGAAATTACTTAACGCTAATACAGCCCGAGGCTGTATTTTTTTGTTACGCAGCTTTGAGTTCCCCTGACCTAGCGCAGTTAAGGCAAAGGAGTGTTTCTGGCAGCACGGGAGGATTAGCTGCACTGGCGAGTGGCTGGGTGTCACTGCCAGGCCTCTGGAGTGGCAGAGCGCAGCCATGGGCTATCACGTACCTGCCCGCAGTGCGCAGGCTGGGCCTTGTGTCGTGGCTTATCATACCAGCTAATAGGTCCCGTTCCAGTTTAAAAACTTCCGCCTTCTGACACGCTACCTCTCAGCAAGAGGGAAACTTCAGTCATAGTTGATCCAGAATCAGTGTTCAGTAATGGTCTGTTACTTAGAGTTGCCTGTTCTTTTTTTTCAGACAAGCTGGGGTAGATGCTGCTAATTTAACTGTTAATTCACAGTCAACAAAGTAAGTGGTCTTTGAATTGCAGTCTGCTACATGTAGTCAACAAGAGAAGACACAGTAACAGTGGGAATGTAATCCATAGGGATACTGAGCCTTTATTTTAAATTTGTAAATACTACAACTGTTGTCAGAACTTCATTTGAAGTTGGAATGGGTAAAGAAACGCACTCTTGAGCACATGGTTGGATAACATTGGTCACTTGCAATACCCATACCATACGAAAGTGTTAGACCAGTTTCTGGTAAGTTACTGAGTGGTAGATCACATCTTGCTTTTCTAAATAGAAATTGAAAATAGTGTTATATGGAGTTTTGGTTATTAGTTTTTTGTTTGGTTGGGTTTTTTTTACAGCTTCATTTTATTCATGTACTCATCAGGTTAAGCAGTTATCTTAAAATGCCAATAATTGTTTGAAAGCTGGTCTGTAAATAAAACATGAACTTAATATTTTAGAAAATGTAAACTTTGGACCTTTACCAATATATTTTTTTAAAATGTTTCTTCATTTTACATTCAGTAATATTAGTTTGTAAACAAACTATACATTTTGTATCTGTGCAACATCAGAAGATGTGCATTCATTGCATTTTATTGGTTCTCTTGAGGAACATGATAAATTACCATTGTTAAAATGTTTTACTGTATATGATCATAGATATAAAGATAGTAGGTCCAAAATGGGATCTACTTTTTTTCTAAATATATTAGTCTTGCTATGTTTTCTTATCTAACATTGTGTTCACTTTTTCTTAGACGATAAAACTGGGGTTGATAAGACTGTACAAACCAGATCTGTTGTGATAAGGGTTGAAACATATAAAAGATGAAGAAGGCAAATTTTCTCTAGGTCTCCTATGAAGAGTGCGAGAAGTAATATGCTTAAGTTACAGCAGAGAACATTTACATTAAACATTAGCAAAAACTTCTGAAGGATTGAATAAGAAATTATTAGAACAGAATTCTTAGAAGGCCTGCAATCTCCACTAGTAGTGATGCTTAAGAACAAGTTAGACAAATGTCTCTTAGGAATGGTTTGAATATACTTAATTCTGCCTTGAAACTGAGGGAATACCTCTCAAGAAGAGCCTCATTGGGTTTTTTGGAAAGTAGCAAGCGAAAGTGGAGCTCAGTGGGACCGCAGCTGCTTGAATGGAAAGACAGGGCTTAAGGCTTACAGTTAAAGAAAATTGCCCTGTGACATTTGAGCACAAGCAGTCAGACACGCAACTGGAAATGTGGTAACATCGTGTTTTACATCAGAGTAAATTCTGCTGTTGTTAAAGCTTACAGCCGTAAGAGTTATATGAGGTTACAGCTATAAGGGTTGCACGATGTTTGTAGCTTTTTAAAACTGGGACAGGTTGATATTGTACATAGTCTAATACAAAATGTGCAGAGGCAGGAACAAATGTTATTCCTTGAGCAGGTGTAAACACCTTATATAGCACTTTTCTTTTAGGAAGAAATTCTTCCCTGTGAGGGTGGTGAGGCACTGGCACAGGTTGCCCAGAGACGCTGTGGCTGCCCCCTCCCTGGCAGTGTTCAAGGCCAGGTTGGATGGGGCTTTGGGCAACCTGGTCTAGTGGAGGGTGTCCCTGCCTGTGGCAGGGGGGTTGGAACTAGCTGATCCTTGTAGTCCCTTCCAACCCAAACCATTCTGTGATTCTGTGACTTGGTCTGAAAAGTCTGTCATAGGAACAAATTTGGTGAAACCAATGGAATTGCTCCTATGTCAAAGGTTTTGAAAGAGACCTCAGCCCCTTACTAGTTTTTAGCTGCTTAAGAGTCAGAAGACTGCTGTATATTCCTGAGACCTGCAATGACAATATTGGTCAAGAAGGCAAAGGCTCAGTTATTTTTGTGAAGTTGAGACTACCAGTGTTCGTTCTAAGGATGTGAACTTACCTTATCTTTTTTTGAAAGCCAATAGACAATTTTTTCTTCTCAATTGCTTTTATTCAAGATGGGGAGAAGGCCTAGAATATTTAAAGTTTTGGAAAAGGTTTCAGAAAGGAAGTGTGGAGTTAACCTTAGCTGTACACTATTGTTAATGTGTTCTAAATTTATCCTGTTCATTGTGTGCGTTCTGAAGGGGTGTCAGCTTATATGTTATGGGAGGGGTCTGTCTGTGAAGTCCAGGTTAATCTGTCCACATCTTAAGATACTACTGCTCCCTGCTCTGTCCTGTCCATGCCAGAAGATGCTGTATACAGAAGCAGATGTATGTGAGCTCCAACTACAGAGGTTTTCCAGCAGGATCAACTGTAAGCTACGAGCTGTGCTGATCAAGGAATGGGCAAATTTTTATTTTTGTTTTTACAAGGATGGCAACTTCTTTCAGAGCTTCTGAGACAGTGGATGAGGTTCTGTCCAATTAATGGGAATTTTGCTCTTGACTTTATTGACTAGCCTAATATCCCTAACAAGGTTTCCAACAGTGGGCAAATGAGCTAACTGGTATTTGTGCAGGAATGTCAGAATGCTATGGAAACGTAAATGAGTAAAATAACATTAGTTTGGGTTTTTTTTCCCCTCAGAATTAAGTAGCAAAACTGTCATGCATGGAATTAGTCCTAAACATGGTTTGTGAAATTGGGGACAGTTATGTCTTTAATGTACACAGGACAGCAAAAACTTGGTTATCCTTTTGTCTTACACTGAACATCTGTCCGTGGTGTGGTGTTAGGTGGCCAAGTGGCTTCAACGGAACTCTGGGTGTATTGGAGTTAAGTATATATAGGTATCCGCTTGACCAGGGCTTACACGTATATAATACAGCCATGTGTGAGTTGATGTGAAATGAGGTTCTTCTGGTGACCCAAATGGGTCTGTAAGGTCAACGCTAGTTGAGACACTACAATAAGTTCTTCTCAGTTTCAGAAAGATCTAAATACGAAGGAAGTCTAACCATTTAGTTAAAGAGCGACGTGCTTTAAAAGACTGACTCTAGAGTGAAAAGAAATGTTTGAAATGAGAGCTTTGCTATTCTGTGATCTTAACTGTGTATTCTTAAAAATAGCATGGGGTTTTTGTGAAGAGAAAAAGGAGCAAAGAGAACACATTTTGAGCTCTGGTATTGGATTAATTTCCGATCCAAGCCATGTTAGCCGTGGCTATGCCACTAGTTATTTGGCACAACTCAGCTTGGAAACCGTAAAAGTTCAAGAAAGAAAACCTTCCAGCCCATCTCCACTCCTCACTCCCTCTTCTCCACTCCTTTCTTATCAATATTTAAACAAACATTAGAAAATGAAGCAATTCACAGTTGAGTACTTGTGTTTTCATTTTTATGCTTTAATCTTTTAAAAAGGTTTGTACCTGGAGATCAGAGTTTTGAAGGTGGTTGTGTGAATGAAGATGCCTCATGCTGACTTCAGCAGCAAAAGTTTGAGGTGTTCAGCTTCTGTTTGTTCATGTAAGATACAAAATACTAAATACCCCTCAAAATCTTGCTGTTCAGGTACCCAAAGTGGAGTTCCTTTGAAGATCAGGCCCCAGTTTTCTAATCTAGAGATAGTCTTCATGATTCCAATGAGTAAGGATATTCGAATTAATAGAGTTGGGTGAGATATACAATAAAATATTAGATGATACTGGAAACTCAACCCTAAGCTTAGACAATATTCTTAGGGAATGATTATCTATTATTAAGTCTTTAGTCAGTTTAGAACCTCTCTGTCTTACGGAAGAGACAAAGCATTTCTGAAACAAAGTACATCTACTACTAACAACATATGACTTTTCTGATGTGAATTATCCAGGATAGTTCTGGATAACTGTACCTAGAAGGTAAAGACAGACCTAAAGATTATTCATCTTTTTCAAATGGTTGGTCCGTAGATCACAGTAGTGTGCCCAATCAGCCAGAAACGTGCATGTTTCATTAAAAATTCCATTACAGAAGGTGGTCTGTCATTTGTCTCCATATAGACCTAAAACAATTATAACAAAATTCTTCATTTCAGAACAGATGGAGGATTTCCATGAATAGATTTGGTTAAGTATGTGTCATAAGAGTCGAGACATCTCTTCTCAGGAATTATTTTAAAATGTAATACAAGAGATCAGTAATAGAATAGCTAAAAATAGTGATTTATAAAAAAACGAGTATGTTTTTCAGTGTATTTCTCTCCACTATTATATTTTCTTATTTGCAGGCCCTGCTCCTTTAGATATTTATAGAACTCTGCAACTGGATGAACTTCAGCAATTCCAATATGAACAATACTAGAGCTCTTCAAAATAGAAAAAGACTTTTGAAGTCTTCCTGCTTTTTGATGATCTGTAGCTAAGCATCTGATTTTTTTTATAGATAAACTTGAAAAACATGTAGACCATATGAATAAAGTTGTACCACGCCTGACCTGTTCAGTACACGGATGTGAAAAAGAGTGGCCAAAACAGAACTCTTGGATACCTGTATCTCAGATTCCTTCCAAGGTATACATACGTATTTTTAAAATGTCTGTAGTTGATGAAAGAACACAAGTTTGTAAAATGAGTGGTATTAACAAGAAATTGAAATCCTTACTGAGTAGAAATTCCAAATGTATTTTCTTTTCAATAATACTGAGCCATATTGAGTAAGTATATAAGACAGTACCTGCATATTACATATTATGCATATAAATAGATTTAAATTTGTATTTTAATGCAGAAGTAAAAGAAATTAATGGATATAATGCATTGAATATAGATTATGGAATCAAAAAATCCTGCAGGTTACAAAAACTGATCATTTCAGCTTGTCCCACCAGAGCATAAAAGGCCCCGTGTATTTTAGAAAAACATATTTTCTGCTGCAAACCCATCCTGTTAAAAACAATAACGCACCCACCCCACCCCCCCAGCCCCACAGTGCTTACATTTGTAGGTTTCTGCCCTCCTCCCAATGGCCTATTTACACATTAGAGTAATCTGCATGTGCGGGCAACTTGGGTGCAGGGAAGCTTAAAGTTTAAAAGACAAAAATACTCTCAAGTTTTCATTCATTGATCAAGATCCACGTTTTCAAGGCCAAGGGTACCACAAACCACTGCAGGTGGCATTGCAGATGGCTCAGACAAGAGGATGTAGTACGCTAGAACTTTGCTCTGAGATCGAAAACTCACTTCTTTCTACTCTAGAAATTGGAAATGGTGCTGACATGAGATCCTGTGTAACTTCAGGGAGGAATTCCTCTTCAAGGGAAGTTAGTTTCCTGTGGATGATTTATGTCTGTTTCGTACTTGCCATTAGCATAATTGGGGTCTACAGACTAGGGTTTTCAGGACCATGTCATGAAAGAAATTTGTTTTCATTACCTTAGACTCCCACATTTAGATTCAGTGTGTAGATTTGTTTTTCCTGGATAGGAGAGCCATGAAGTATCTCTTCATGTAGCTCAGTTATGCTAGAAATATCTAACTATACTCACTGTCTAAACCTAAGCAGCATTTAACACTTCTTTACACCAGGAGATCCATCTTCTTTGTATCCCAAATAAGCCCATTATCATTCCCCCATTTCCTGTTACAAAGTGAAGTATTCCTGAGCTTTGCTGGGGACACCAAGGGATGTTTTCTCAGATGGCAGTAGGATTTGATGTGATTACTTTGCAAAGGTGTAAACTGAATAGAGAGTAGCTTCTCCTGTATGGAAAGATAGTTTACAATGGAATTTATATCTATTTTGAAAATTTAAGCATTGTTTTTTATTTGTTTCTGTTCTGCCATAAAACTTGTGTTTTGAGAATACAGTCTTCTAAAGGCGTAGCAAAGTAGACTTTTTATTGTAAACCTTAATTCTGCTGAAAGGGTGAGTCTCCCTCCTTCTCCCCTCCTTTCTGGCTCACCAAGATGTCTGGTGAAATTCATGTCAGTGCGAGGTAAGTGATGAAGGTATTCAGGCAGAAGCAGGGATAAGGGTAAACGGGGAAGAAGGGGAAGGAGCAGGAGCAGGACCTTCTCATTTCAGCTGTAGTGAAATGAGTAACGTCTCGCTCTGTCTTATATATATAGTCACCCCCTTAAAGCTTGTCTCATCTGGACAAATCTCATTCCTAAGTTATGTTCTTTTATTCTTGTCAAATTCTTTCTTTTTAAAGGCCTTTCAGGGTGGAGAGGTTCAAGCGAAGCTGAAAAGAATTTCACCTGTTTCTTCAAGTAGAATTTGCTGTGCATAGAATTATGTTAGAGCTAGTGTTCTGATTACTCCTTCATATGCTGGATAGTGTGTGCTGTGTTGTTAACAAACTAATGGTTGCCGGCTTGGATCCAAAGGTGATCTATTCTCACTGCTCTTACAGCAGGCTTGGCACTCTTTTTAACTCAAACCTATTTGTCTATCCTAGGTGATAACAAGAAGAAAGAAGTAACGCTCCAAGGCACAGTTAAATCATGAGATGTTTCCCTGTTTGCAAGTTAAGAGAAAAGCTAAATGAGGTCAAGGGATCAGATCCATGGTGATTTAAGGCAACCAAAATGGTGGTTGCTGCAACTTATTGTCGTTCTTCTGACTGCAGTAGCACTTGTGCAATGTCTCAGTGAACCACTTCATGGAGAGCTGAAGAACCTGAAAACTCATAACCGTTTTGAGACCTTTTTTCCATAACGTTCTTAGCAGACCCTTGTTATTGCCTCAGTGCTAGGGTCAGTGGAAGAGTCGCCTCAATTTATATCGACTTTGGCTATTGCGGAGCTGCCTCCTAAGAGTAGCTTTCTGTTTCACGTGATACAGTAAAACTGCAAATTGTTACTAAAGGGATAATCCTGTTCTCTTCCTTCTTCTCTTCCTGCTGCCTTTTGCACCTGTTGCCTCTGTCTCTTTTTGGCTCAGGTTTAATGGCTTTTGTGTTTTTAGGATAAACCAGTCGAGTGAGATTCTATAACAAAGCAATTCAGTGCTTCAGTGAGTTAGTTTTAGGTTGACCTACCTTGTCAAACCAGTTAATTAGATTTGATCCAAGGTAAGTGGCAGGAGCACATAGCTAGAGTTAGGAGAAGGAATGGAGCAGGACTTGCCCAACTTTGGCAGCACATTAAATACAAGTGATGAAACCCAGCACTTGTTGCAGTATCAGAAGCAAGCAGGCTGCAGAAAGGGCCAGATATAACTCCTTTTTAACAAACACTGGCGATAGACTTGCAGGGTTTTGAAGAGGGAGATACATGTGCTTCATTTCTGAATTCTCAGGAGAACAGAATTTGGGGTTTAAAGTTGATGGTTGGTTTTGTTTGTTTTTTTCCCTTTTTTATTGTTTAAATTAATCTAACCCTGTTTGCCTCCCATGCAACAATCCTACAAAGCCTTGAATTGTGACAGATCGCTCAGGTTGAGGAGAAAAGAATAGTTATAAAAGACAACAGATATTTAATTCACTGAGGGACAAAACTGTAACCCTCAAAAGAATGAAAACATGTATTTTTGCAACAAAGGGTAATGTTTACAAGTATTAGAGGTAGGCAATATTCAGTTCATACTTATTTAGGTCTAGTCTAGATCACTTCATGTTCAAAAATCGTCAATCTTCTTAGTTATTGCAAAGACTATTAATCCAAAGCATAGGGATAGATTCTGTATTTCATTAGGTGATGTCAGCTAGACTGATTTCATGTTAAGAGTTGTTTTGTTGGGTTTTTTTGTAGTTTAAGCTTCTCTGGTAAACCTGAAGTTTTTAAGAATGGTTGATTTTTATTCCTTTCCAGGTGTAAGTGTGAATCTATTTGAAGGCTTGAGCATAAAAGTTACAGGTACTTTTACTTTTCCATTTAGTACTTCAGATTGAGTTTTAGATGTAGCTCTTTGGCTGTGTAGCTGAGGCTGCAGAAGGCATCCTTTGTCAAGAATTGCCTTTTTTCAATGGAAAGTTCTTCCCTGGAAAATAGTTATATTCTCTAATATTTCTCATAGTTTCCTATGCTTTACCTTTAAGAAAGCTTTCCCCCCCCCCCCCCCCCTCCGTGGAAAAANTCCCCCCCCCCCCATGGGAAGTAACAACATTTCAATATTTTCTTTTTACGAGATGTCTTATTTTATATTACAGCTATTATTGATTTTGTTATTTTACCCAGTCATATTTTACTAATTCATCCAGATTTTCCAGTAACATTTATAACAATCATGGCCACTATATCCTTACTCCTAAAGTGTAAAATAGAGCTTAAACCAGGATTTTGAGACATAAACTTTGTAATGCTGGTGTAAGGTTTCAATCTTTAACTTTTCAGCACTGTACTGAAAAGCAGTAAGATCTCATTGAATGCTTCTATTGGAGAGTCTTTATTTTTAAGAAAAAATATATTCTAACTTTGTTTCTGAAATTCTTGATCTTAAATAAGAGAAAAGAATTCAACGGTCTACTTGGGCAGTAGGAAGGATGTATTTCAGATGAGTTAGAGATCTGAAGTTAACTGGGCTTGTTTACTGGACTAACAGTCATGTACAGCTATAAACATAATAACAATTAAAACCTGCATGTTTTGAAGTGCGTGACAGGCAAGTTTGCTTATGCTAGAGTTTTGCCATTTGGTCTGCAAAAAAGCCCTGAATTGCATCAGTAATTCTTACTTGAAAATGTCATGACTGCCATCATAAATAGAGGTATGTTAGACTGAAATGTGTTAATTGAAGTTAACAATTGCCCATTTTAAGAGCGTTAGTAAATGTTTTCAGTATGAAACATAGGCTTAATTTTCCACTTCAGTAATTAACTTTTCTCCAGTTGTATGACTTTCTCGTAGATCTCCCATTGTTCCAAGGGTGGCTTAAATGTGGTCAGAGGGGAGCCATGATTTGATGGATGTGATACATTCTGCTAGAGCAGCGATGTCCAATTATAGATTCTTTCCAATTGGACACGGACTATGCTCTGTGAATCTTGCTAAACTAATTTAAAGTTTCGGTACTTTAATGTTTTAAACCCTTTCTTTTGTAACGAGGTTTATGTTTTGAAACATAATTTTGTATTCATATATTTATCTTTAATTTATTTGTTAAAATGTTTTACTTGTAGGCATGCATGATGAAATCTCTATCCTTTTGACTCTGTAGGACAAGTTAGGAAACAGCATTGTGTTTGCTGTTTGTATTTTGTATGGGTTTAATTCATTATAGTTTCCCCATTCTCAGTTCTTGAACAATCTAAGCTGTTTAGTAGCAGGGTAAAATGACGATTTTGATATTTGCATTTTGCATACCTTTGTTCTTTTCTTTGAGTGTTCAGTTAAGCATGTAGTTTAATATTTAGGTTGTTTGCATTTATCAAAATGTTACAGCTGAATTTACTGAGGACTTCAATGAAATAGTATTTTCTTGCAAGTTTGGAAATGTCTTCATTTATTTTAAAACTGACCTTTCTTCTCAGCTCACTGACTAGGAGTTTTGCCATGGATCACAAATGCTTCTTAGCTTCTCTCCTTTTAAGTTCTTCGAAGACTTGAGCGTACACCTAATTTTACAGCTTGTGTCAAGTTATACACCCCAATAAACTGTGGTAAAATCAGGTTCTTAAAACACTTTCTATAGAAGAGAGGAAGACACACGCAAAAATATCAACTTTTAGTCTAACAAATGTGTTGTCATGCTGGTAGAACAGAAAAGGTTTGAAGATGAGAATTTTACTTGTGGTAGACTCCCAATCTAGCATGGTGCAGAATAGTATGGCCTTGCCCATGTCATGGGTCAGTCGTTGCATGTGAGGTCCTTTAAAGTCTCTTCCTGTGTTTCACAGTATCTCTGCTGGATCCAGAGTCATTAGCGAAAGGACTTGACTGAACTGAATTCCTTGCTGTATAAAAGAATTCCTGTGTGATCTAAAGGCTCTGAATTTTGGACTGTGACTCATTCATCTGTCTCAGTGAAGGGAGTGGCTGTCTACAGAGGTGTGCCAGGTGGGAGCAGCAATTACTTTGGCTCCACTGATTTTTGCACAGTGGTATATGTAGTAATATTTTAGGTGAAACATGCAGTCTTGTATTTAGACCTCCTAAATTTATCTAGGTCTTTGTTTCTTATTGGTTGGGTCTTGCTTTGAGTTCAGCTTCTCTGTAATTTTGACTCCCACCTATAACATAAAGATATGAATTTACTTTTTATGGGATTGTTGGAAGATAATCATTAATGGGTGCAAGGCATTCAGATGTCATAAGGGTGGCAATGTAATCAGCTAGGGTTCCCTAAATGCAGGCAGGGCTTTTGGGATCTTTTTACATGCTGTGAGAAGTCCTGGGGTAGGATCATCTTTATGATATTTAAAAAACAAACAAGCAATAAAACCTTCAAACTATATAGCTGTTTCTCCTGGGCTCTATCTAAAATTTATCCGTGTTTGTAAATCTCAGTCCTGGACTACTATGCAGTTTATCAGATCAGTTAAGAAAAATGAGTAGACTAATGTATTGAAATTCTAATGGCTGCATTTATCTTTAATCTAATGGTATTCGCTTTTTCCTGCCTCTGGAAATGTTGCATGGCTTTCAAGGTCTCATGTCTTTAGCTGCTGAAAATCTGTGTGTTGCAGTTCTTCTGGAGTACTCATGGAAAGGTAACTGGCCTTACATTTACTTCCTTTTTCAGGAGAACGGTTCTTCTTCCAGTTTGCATTTTTCTGTGTTCCCTTCTGTGTTTATTCCCTAAATCTGTCTGTTAGAAGTACATTAATCACAGAGCTACTAATTGGTCTAGTCTAAATCTAGGACATTGAATAGTATGATCCCTGTTATACAGATTTCCATTTGACACTTCAAATATTCATCTAAGTAATTTTAGATATTTCTTGCTGACACTGCCACAATTATTTCCTCTAAACAGTTTCCATGTAGTTTCAGATGTAATGTATTGCACCTTGGCCAGTGAAGATTTTTGTTGTTAAGCTTAAACAGAAGATAGTGACTGTAATTGCTTTTTGAAGGCCGTTATGATAGCACCCAGTTTAGCAAAAAACATCAAGTAGTTCAAGCAAAGTTTTCTCATCATATTAATCTTCCCTCCCAAAGAGCCAGATTTGATTATTAATTGAAGTATGTGAGGAAATAGGGAAAAAAAAAGACTCAGAGCTACTTTATTCTCAAAGTTTGGAAGAAGACTTTTTGTAAAATATAAAATTTTATAAAATGAACATTTGATAGAGACGTAACAAAATCTTCCTGATTATCCCTTTTTATCTTTTTATTATTATAAAATGTTTTCATTTATATTTAGGTATTTACTTCCAAATGATGATTCAATTTCCAAATGATGATTCCAAATGATGAAACACTCAGATGCCTACCTGTAAAACGTTAGCTGTACATTATTGTTAACAAAACATTGAAACATTGAACATCTTCAGGTAAAAATGGCTTCTTCCTTAAAACGTGTTTACTAAGATTCTGAATCTGTGTGACCAAATAATTGTTTTCAGCTCCGTTAGAATAAAGGGGTTACTTCAGATGTAAAACCACAGAATTACAAATATCAGTGGATGATTTAAAGTGACATCAGTCAACTTGATTTTTGTAACTGTCTAAAAATGTTACAGTTAACTGTTAAAAATGTTAAACTTCTTAACAAAGTACCCTCTGAGTAAGTCAAGTCTTTTTAAAAAAAATATTTGAAGGTATATTCTCAAGAATCTTTACGTCTCCTGATGTTACACAGAAACTAGTAATTCCTCACTGTATAATTGCTGTAAAAATATGTACAAATGTTTTTGTAAGTGCTTTCCTGTTTTCTATTTCATACAAATTGATGATACATCTTTAATTGAATGAGGCTGTGTATTTTATTTTAATGATATAACCTCATTCTTACTACTATTCTTTGTTCTCAAGGGCTTTTTTTTAGTAACTGAGCATAACTGATGTTGTTTTCCACTGATCTGAAGTTGAATGAGAAAAATTATTAGTGCATTCTTTGTGTTGGTTGTTGTATTGCATTAAGTGCACAGGTTTTTTGAGGTGACAGTTCACTATAAAACGCTGTACCGTGCAATTATTTCAGTGGATTTTGTGCATTGGAACTTGTGACCAAATTCGAAATTCAAAAATTAATTAAATATAAAAGAAAGAAGCCCAAGGTGCTTTTTAGTAATATTTTTTTTCCTCTGTCAGAAAACATTAATTGCTGGTGCTTTTACTTTGAGCAAGACGACTGAAGACTTTAAGATAAAATACGCCTGTTTTGGGTAATTTATTAGATTAAATATAGACAGGAGTTAAAGACAGACATGTGTAGAACATTGTAGTTAACGACCTGTTTTCTGTCACCAAAATGGTGAAGGTTCTGTTCCCAAGTCAAAGATACTCATCTACAATTTTACAAGTCACTTACAGACCTTGAAATCATTGAATCACGTTTACTGTCTTGAAAATCTTTTAACAAGCTGCTCCACTATCTTGAAACTCACTTCCTTAGAGACATATAGCTAATATCTTTTGAGGATATGTTTAATAGAAGTATATCTGATATATTTTAATTTTTTTGAGCGAAGTGGATTAACATATTCTTTTTTCTTTTTCTCATGATAGCTGAATCTCCATTGAACACAGGAACCAAGTATGTAGGGGGCACATAACATATGCATCATAATAAATACGAGTGCAAGTTTTCCTACACCCTTTCAAAAATATATATCAGTCCTGATTTTCTAAAGATTACAGGGTATCCTTGATCTATCTCTTAAGAATGCTGACTAATACTGACTGCAATCTTTTCTGTATTTTTTGTGGGATACTCATACTAGAAATTATTCTAATTCAGCTCACAGGTACCTTGGTATTTCTTACACATAAGGTGGATGAAAACAACGACATCTGAAAAGAGGATACATTAAAGTGTTTTGAAGTAACGTTCTTAGAGGGAACACCATTTCTGAGCAATCACAAGCAAAATGTTCAGGTTAGCTATTTCAGTTGCTATCTGAAAGAAGTGAAACTGAATCTCTGAAATATGAGAGAAGACAAACAATTGGCAATGAAGAAGCTGAATTTGCTAAGGGGAAGATCTTGTGATAAAAGGAATATCCAGAAATCAGATAGTAGAAGTGGTATGTGATGATGAATCTGGAAGGTATTCCCAAGCAGAAACTACACAGTGTTCCAAAGAAAGAAAAAACCGTCACCAGATTGGCTTCACTTTCATGGTGATGCCATTTTTGAGTTGCTATTGAAGTACAGTCTATATAAAATGCATGACTGTATAAAGAATGAAATAGGCTTGTAGGAATATCTGTACGGTATGAATATGTGATTGGAAAATGCATTGCATATTGCAAAAATTTACATGCAAACATTGATGCTAAAAATGGTGGGGTTTTTTAATCTACTTTCTCTAGTTTGCACTGACTAATCAATATTTTTCAGGTGTAGGCTTAAACAGGACAGTTAGTTTCTCTAAACTGTGTCCCATCTGGCTGTTGTGCTTCTCACTTCTGTTGTGGAAGTTCAGAGCCCACAGGAGCTCTGGGCATGGGTTTCAGAAATAAAAGCAAACTCAACGTGAAATAGAAAAGTTCTTGGAAAACAAGTTTTGTCTTCTCTCTGTGCTTGCCCTCCTCTTCTTTATTTTATTATTCATGAATTTATTTATCTTTTGGCCCTGATGTCATCTTTTATATGCTGAAACTTTCATGTTCCCTCTTAAACCAAAGTGCTGGTGTTCAGCAGAGCTGGGTTAGCAGGCCCCTGGGATCTCAGTATAGATTCCTCAGCATTCGAACCTTTGAAAACTGAAATACTGTGACGAAGCCCGGTGTCGCCGGAGCCTGTTAGCAGGGCTGTTAGCTTGCAGTGAAAGCAGCGCACCCCGAAATGTCAGGCAGCGGGGCTGTTGCCGAGAGGTAATTGGGAGCAATTAGCCGGTCTCCCTGCTGGGCAGGTCGCTGTTACCTTCCTCCTCTTTGCCCTTCCCCCCTGCTGCCGCTCCAGGGCGGCGAGTTGTGGCACTGATGATTCCCTGAGAGCGTGTGTGTGTCCGTGTCCGTGTCCGTGCCCGCGCGGGCGGCGGAGGCTCGGGGCCGCGCTACGCCCCGGCCCCCTCCCCGCCCCGCCGCAGTGTGGAGGGAGG
>VWZZ01003153.1:359074-381668 GCA_013399095.1 Psophia crepitans | reverse complement strand
GTATTTGAATGGAAGAGAACAGAAAGTTTGTTCTGTCCAGTTTTTCCTGGAACAAAATTGAAGACTTCAGCAGGAGCTCCTGCCTAGTGCGAGACCTCGCTCTGTAAGGGTGCAGAATCTCTGCTGTACAGTACGTATGTGCTGCACCACAAGGGAAGAAGGGAAGCCACAGAGAACCTGCGTTGGACTTGGTACGTTCTGCTTGGAAATAGGCAGTGTGTTGTTTGGGAAGGGATGAGAGGCCCAGCAGCTGCAGGATATAAATGTAAGTCATGCATAATGTCTTCTGCAGTGAAACGGCTTGAAATTAACTTCTTTAAAGATGTATAAATGTCAGTAGAAGTAGTGGGTAATGGAAAAGGGAAAGTAAAGGCTGCAACTTGACAATGAGTAACTATTAGTACCTTGGTTTTGCAAAGCTAACAGAGGTTTTGTCTTCTTTTGCAATTCTGTACCCAGTCTGTGAAGGGATAAGAACCCAAAAGCTTTATACCTTCATTAAAAAAAATCATCTTGTGGTCGACTTTGCTAACTCAACAACTCAACAAAGTCTGGGGTTTTTTGAGAAATTAATCTTATTTTTCAACAATCAGAAATTTATTTTGTCTCTTTAACTGCCCAGTTGCTATCTAATTTGGTACTTTCCCATACGTTGTGTTCTGAAGTTGGAACTAAGTTATTTATCTTAATAGAACCGTCCACCGGTTTTTATAGTACACCTTTCAGTATTAGTGGCTCTTTTCTGAACTCCTTTTATCTGACAGGCTGTTACCATTAACTGTACCCATTTTTGAAAGGCACCATGGGAGTGGAGTACTGCAGGAAGAGATTACCTCTAAAAAGATGAAAACACGCTCATTTTCCCCATAGGCTGACAATGAACAAACACCAAATCTCATTAATAACTGCATGAATTGTTCTTTCCACAACTTTAATGCAAAAAGCAAGGCAAAGCAAAGGCCCCGAAAACCAATCTTCTGTCTAAATGTGTCTTGTATAGTCATTCTTCTTCAGTCTGCTTTTACTCAAAGAAAAGCCCATGTTTTCCTTGCAAGTGTTGCCATAATATACATAGGGTAACAAAGTAGGAATTTGTAAAATAGATGATAAAAAGGGCCTCGACAATCTCTGGTATTCAGACAGACCAAGACCTGAGCAGATTGTGGTTTGGGTTGGGTTTTTTTGTTCATTTGGGGTTTTTTGGGGGTGTTTTGGTTTGTTTGTTTGTTTTGTTTTAAATTACTTTTCTTCGCTGCAAATCAGCCCTGCCCTGGCATTATCTCTTTTCCAGATATTTGAAAAAAAAAAGAAGAGAAGTCAGGTTTTGCACATTTTTAGCAGCCTCATAGTATATATGATACAGGAATGCTATAGGTTCACCCAGAAATTGACTTTCATTTCTTGAGTCAAATTTCTGATTTTATCTCACTGTGATGAATGATCTTGTTTTCATTTATTTGTTGGAGTGCGGTAGGAGGAGGAGGAAAAAATTTGTCCAACTTTACATGGTTAGGGTAAGAATGATAAACATCCTTCCAGGATGGGGCAGGTGTGGGTGTGTGTGTGGGGGGTGGTATGCATGTAAAAAAGAAAAGAAAACAACAACAACCAAACTCTCTTCCAGAAAAAAAATCATGGAACTTGTTTACCTAAAGACAAAGATAAGATTTTCATATGAATAAGGTCATGTTCTCTTCCTTAAGGTAGTGGATATGGTATTGCAGAGTGCTGAATTAATATGCTATGTTTATAAACTGTTATGTAGAAGAAGCTTACCAAGTTTAAATATACTTTTTAAAAGGCAAAGCCAACTGACTGTTGACTGAATAGATACTTTCCTGTTAAGCTTCAGGTCTGTTCCCTAAATCCTACAGCTACTATGTTAAAAAAAAAAAGGGAAAAACAAAGAACATAAACAAACAAACAAACAAAAACCACTAAACAACACCCCTCACCAAAACCCCACAAAACAAACAAACAAACCCCCCCAAAGCAAGCCTGGGTATTACTGAGCTAAATACTTCAAAATTGTTACCAAATGTTCAGTATTTTGTGTTCAAAACTGGACTTTCTGGCTCATTCTAGACAGTATATTGCTATTTACAGGTATGCAAAAAGCTTCTATTCATATGTGATCTTTCTTCATACCCAGTTTTAATCAACTTTGAGTCTGTTCCAGCAAAAAAACCTGCAAAAATTTTGCATTTTTCCTTACTTGGTTTAATTTGCCTGGAGGTTCATTGCACTTTACGCTGGTTCACTAATGATAGGTTGGTGTGTAGGAAATGCAATGCAGATGCTACGAGATTTCTGGGAGCTGATTTTACCTGGAGAATTCCAATGTGACATGCAGCCCTTACAATGGGGAATGATCCATGTAATGGAAATGCGGACAAGCTACACATTGCGGCGTTTAGCTTCTTTATTTTCCTGAATTAAACTGCTTTAGGCAGCCTGAGAAGTAGACAAAAAAAGTGTTACAGGTCGTTGGATGTAAGGATGGAGGTATGTATGGGACTGCAGTAGAGAAGCGTGACATTTCAAGGTTTTGAATTAGGTCAACAAGCAAAGAGAACTCATCGTTTTTGAATTGCCAGATGTTCATAGGAGTCTTCGGAAGACAGTGTATTGCAGAATTTAAAAAAAAACAAAATCACTGCCAAATTAGCTTATAAAAGATTGATAATTGTAAATAATTCCACAGATTAAATATCTATCCTTGTAAGGTAAGGAATGAAGCGTTACTAAAACATTTATTTGTTCGAAAGCATCAGCAAAAACTATAGAATGCAGCAAGCTTTCTTCTGTTACCACATCATTAGTTTATAAAGGAGTGATCCATTCCAATATCAGGATTTATCAGATTTAACAATGATTTTAGAATTTGCTTATCAATATCATACTCCTTCTTTGCAAATTGCTTTCAGTTACTTTTCCCAAAAATGACCTTGGACATATCCCATGCTTTTTTTCATCCCTAAAATGTTTTCCAGTGGAAAAGTAAAGTAAAATTTTAAATAATACTGTTTGCTTCTGATTTGCTTGAACAAGTGGAATACAAAGGTGTTTTTCATGCACCACGCATTTTTTTCTGATGCTATTTTGCACGAGTCTCTCAAACACTTATGTCTTAGATATTTGCCCTTATGTGTATGTACCAATACAGCACAAAGATGGCCTGCAATTTTAAAACTAGCTTGGGAATAAAGTTAGAAACCTGTTAAGGATATCCGACCTACCTAATGGGTTTTCTAAGCAACTCACACTAGAGTGTGATTTCAGTGATTATTTTAGTTTATTTTAAGAATTCTACTCTCTAATGTAAGACTGTAAAATAATTACCAAATCATAGAGTCTCACCATTGCAGGCCGTCATTGTTTCACCCAGTCAGTACTGTACAAAGTTGTGTTTGGTTGAGTAGGAATTTGTAAACTTGGCTAAATAATATCTTTTAGAAAGGAATCAGTTTTGATCTGAATATATCAAGAAAGATTGCAATGTTTACCCTGGCAGCTTGTTTCAGTGTCTGAGCANCTTTTAGAAAGGAATCAGTTTTGAAAGATTGCAATGTTTACACTGGCAGCTTGTTGCAGTGTCTGAGCCCTCCCAGCCTTTAAACTTATATCTACTCCAAATTGTGTGATTTCGTCTTTGAGGGGAATCTTGTTATTTTTCAGTGATTTAAAGAATGCCTTCTTACCTGACATTTTCTCTATGACTAGGAACGCACGGGCTTTAGTCATAACCCTGCAATCCCGAAAGAAGGAGAAGGAGGTAGAACTAATTTTTGTATCAATATTTTTTTGTAAAAAAAGGTGTGTGAACACAAAGTTTAAAGATAGACAGAGAAGTCAGAATATTCACTGCTCAGCACCTTTTTATTACAACAACAGCGCCAATAGCTTTTCAACTAGCTTTTCGACAGCACAGCTGTTCTTAACATTTTTAAGCTAGAAGCAGTACAGCAGACTTGCATAATGACACTGAAGATGAGAAGCGCATCCTGTACCGAACATTTTAAGGATCTCATTAAACTGCAATTGAAGACATAGCAGCTGGGCACTGAAACAGATGTACTTACTTGTCTGAATAGTCCTGATCTTCTCTAGTGGAAAAGCTGGGAAAGCAACAACCTGTTGTGCTGCAGAATGTGAAGACATGACATTTCTTGATAGCCTTTTTTGATGCTAGAGTTACAGGTGCTGTGGATAACCTTGTCCACAGTGTACAGATCAAGCCACTATGGAGGGACCCGTTAATGAATGGAAAAATTGCTAGCAATAACCTTACTTTCTTGAAGGTAACCTTTTGTGGGATATCTCCAGTGTTTGTGCGGAGTGTGGTACTCTGGCACTCTGTTGTGAAGTGCCTTTCACCCATAAGAACAATTGTCGTAAGGCAGGACACGGTCCTTGTCCCTGCTAGCTGCTGTGCTACATTCTGCTAATGCTCCAGGTTCTGCAGTACCAACTCCCCCACCGCGCAGCAGAAGATGTAAGAGTATATCCATGTAGGATTCTTCCTCGTTAGCTTAGTGTTGACAAAGTCCATGTGAGGGACGTAATTTGGAGGCTACAGACAAGACTGCTTTGCAGATCTCATGCAGCCTGACATAGTGGTTTTCTTTTTGTGAAGGCTGGTAGAGAGTATGGAGAGCAGTTGTCCCCCAGAAATATCTGAATGCATTTGCAACTGAGAGCTCTCAACAACACTTCGAAGTGTTTGCTGCCTGGTAGGAAGAAATCATGTAGGAGGAAATTTCTTGCTTTTTTTGCTGAGGAAAAATTGTTTCTTGTGCTGACCTCTCCCTAATGACACATTGATCTTTCCCCGCTGTGAAACTACATTAGCAGAACTCATCAGTGAAGTGAAAGAAAATTAGTTCATCGATATTAAGAAATGTAATGAAATTAGCAAGCTTAAAAAGTAGTCAGCAGTCCTAAGTGTAATATTTCTTTAAAGTATGAATCAACATGGTGTTAAAAACTGGCACAGAATTTACTTTTTCAAATTATTTTTAACAGAACTGGTAAAACAGAACTGAAGATTTAAAGAAGTGAGGCTGACATCTTTCACTTCCACGCCACTGAGCTGAATCCTATTCAGGTTAGCAGTGAGAATAATTCTGTCTTCACCGTGGCTGTGTAGTGGCCTATAGCGAAGGAGTTGTTCATAGCTGAGGGATGGTGGCAATAGGTGATACAGTCATTATTAACACCCTTACCGGCCCTGTGCACGGGCTTCATGGACTGAGCAGATGAATGTACAAAGGGAATGAGTTACACTGACTGCTAAAGTTTGTCCCTCCAAATCATTATTCTTCTAGATGAATTGCTCTATTGTACTTGTTATAGAGATAAATAATACAATTGCAACCTTATAAGCTTTATCATGATACTGAAAATTAAATGCACTTACTGTACAGTACAGTGAAAGATAGATTTATTCCTATACCTTCAATTTTGTCTATTAAGGATTTTATTGAGGACACAATCCATTGTATTAAGTTTACAAATACTGAGTTAAGCAAAAATTTTTTGCAAGTAATGTATTAAGAATTTCTTTATAGGCTTTCTGAAATTATGTGAGTACTGGTTACCCATTTGTGGCGTGTTCTTTCCATAATAATTTGCAAGCTCCTTCAGAATGAGATTTATTAATTTTTATTTTTTTAAGGGATTGCAATTGGAGCAGAATCCCTATTGATGTTAGCAGAAATGAAAAGCTGACCTGAGCAGCCATAAAATGCTTCAGGTTCCTTTAGAATGCTTTGCCAGGGCAGTCCAGGCAGGTGAGTTCTGCGCTGCTGGCGTCTGACCCTGCAATGCCCGTAGGCCTGTTATCAGAACACACTATCTTCCTTCTTCAAGAGAGTCTGAAATTTTCTGCCTGAATAAGTAAATTGAGTCATATTCTGCTCAGGTATTTCTCTAATGGTAAGGCAAGTATAATCTGTGGATTACTTACATTTGCTTCACTTTGTAGTATGGATATTTGATATAATGACACTGTATTTTCTTACTTTGATCACTGAATCCACTCACCATTTGTCAGTATGGAGTAGGTGCATATCCATTACTACTTCTGTTAAATACTTGCACATTGACATTACGCTTTGTCTTGAAGTAAACTTTCTTAATAGAGTGGAAAATACTACTCTGGGAAGTCAGACAATAAGCTGCAAGAGGGGAAGACAGCATGCCATGCCGTCCTGTTGCAACGAGGCATTCTGTCAAGATTACAGCTATGAAAAAACTCTGGGTTTTTTACTCTTTTAAGGAGCACTTTAAATTTATATAATCTTTGATTTGCTTTCTCTTGTGAGTTTGTGTATATACATACATACATATATATAAAGTCTCAGCCTCAATTACTAATAACTCCACTCACATTTTAAAATAGGCAGGAAAGTCTTTCTATATGGTTTTGTGCATATGGGAATTTAGATTTTTGTGAATTTTTCTTGGGTTTTGGAGGGGAGGTGTTGGGGTTTTTTTCTGGTTGTTTTTTTAGTTATTTTTTTTTACTTTAGAGATAAAGAAGGGCTTTGCTTCAGCTGAGGTTTAACTAAGCAGTCCCTGAAATTAGACTTTCTGAGTAATCTGGTATCAGTTGAAACACATCTAAAATGTAGCAGGATCTTTTCACTGATTTGCTGGCTTTTGACAGGTGTCCTGGTTTCGACTGGGATAGAGTTAATTTTCTTCCTAGCTATGGGTATAGTGCTGTGTTTTGGATTTGGGATGAGAATGCTGTTGATAACACCCTGATGGTTTGGTTGTTGCTAGGCAATGTTTACAGAAAGTGGAGGACTTTTCAGCTTGTCACACTGCCCCGCCAGCGAGGAGACTGGGGGTGCACAAGAAGCTGGGAGAGGACATGGCCGGGGCAGCTGACCCAAACTGGCCAAAGGGATATTCCATACCATATGATGTCATGCTCAGTATATTACTTCAGGGAAACTGGCCCAGGGTTTAGACCATGGCTTGGAAACTAGCTGGGCATTGGTGGTCTGCAAGTGGTGAGCAGTTGTGCTGTACATCACTTGTTTTGTATATTCTTTATTATTATTACTATTACTGTTATTGTTATTGTTGTTATTACTAGTACTATTACTACTATCATTATTTATTATTGTCATTACATCTTCCTTTTCTATCATATTAAACTGTCTTTATCTCAACCCATGACTTTTACTTTTTTTTCTGATTCGCTCTTCCATCTCTCTGAGGGGGGAGTGAGCAAACTGCCATGTGGGTGTTTTAGGTGCTGTCCAGGTTAAACCATAACAACAAGTTACATAACCTCTTCCCTATGTTCTTCACTTTAATAAAAAGTAATCAGGTTCAGATATTGCAAATTTTAATTGACCTGTATGTAGTTCTTTAAGACCAAAACCCACAAAGCATTGCAGAAATATAAACGCAACAGCTAGTACAGTAAATCTTTAGTAGTGGAATAAGCCTCCATTGAAAACTTTCACTTATGCTGTATGGTGGTGGATACCAAAACTCTTCTAACACCTAACAAAGCCAGGTATTTCAGTGTGGATTTGTGCAAGTCCACCAATGAGCTTTTTGGTCAGAAGGCCTAAATGGCCTGGATTTCTGTGCTTCATGTTTTCTTTTTGGCTAGGAATCTCTGAGCACCTACACAGTAGAAAACAGAAGACAATTAGATGACATATGGGTCACTTGTTCCTCTGCCATTGGACCTCTCCTTCCGTGGGAGAAGCACAGAGAGATTTCTTATTTTGGTATTTGAAATGTGTTCCATAAAAGAAATAGCAAAATTGTACCAGAAGAGAATTTAAGTTCTTCATTAACTTTGGAGCAGCTGGTCCCAGATGCTCTTTAGAAAGTATCTTATTTTTATTACACTGAACTCAAGCCTAGGAGTTAAAAAGCCTTTATAAGTTGATGTTAGTTTACAGCATTAGATCCAGAAATTTTCCTTCTGGGACCAAAGTCTGAGTATCACACTTGGAGGTTTGGGTGTGGCAGAATTTTCAGTGACTACTGCTTTGAGCTACACCCAGTCTTCAAAGCTGAAAAGACATAGTCCTTAAGGATTGAGTTTATTGCTATATGTGAAAATACCTAGAAAATATATAGATTGAAATGTATACTCTGTTTTTAGTTAATCTGATCAAAGTATGGCAAGAAATCTTACTAAAACATGTTGAGAAAATACCTAAGAATCAATAAGGCATCTGTAGGTCCCAACAAGTTCTTAATCTAAAAAACTTTGGAAGTTTCATTTTGGCTAGCATATTTCAAATAGTATGAAATAACGCACTGCAATCTTCAAAAAGATAACTTACATACCAAAAAACCAACCAACCACAAAACAAACAAACAGAAAAAAAAAAACCAAAACAAAACCCCCCAAACCCCCCAACCCCCTCTCCAATCCAAAGACACTACTTCCAGATATTCTTTTCTCTTAAGAAAGAGCAAAAGCTCAGTGGGAGGAAAAAATAAATACAAAAACTCAGTTCAGATATAGCTACTGGCTGGATAAAAAAGATACGATGAAGTATTACCCTAGAGATATTATTACATCCTTTGAAAAAGTTTATCTGCATTTCTGCTCATCTCCTTCGCCCTTCCATTCCTCCTGGATTTGTGTTCAGAGCAGGGTTGTTCCAGCTTCATTCCTATAATTTGTTTGAAGAGCAAAGTACTCTGTGCTGGCCCTGTTCCTGACACAGCTCCTCTCCTGCGCTGGTTGCAGGAGTAAAGGAGTGAGGTCAGGGCAGAGAATATAACTGAACTGAGTCTTGATTTTCTAGTCAAAGTGAGAGTTAAAATCCCCTGTACACCTCAAGTTAGGGAATTGGAAAAACACGATGATCCAACATGAAAGTACTTTTAGCATTTCTGAAACAGTGTCCTCCTTTCTTCCTGAAGGAATCAGGATAACTGAGTATTGCCCTCTGATACTTGACAGCTATCAGTCAGGACCTCACAAGGCTCCGTTTTAGAGTATGAGAAACAGTACTGGATAGAATTAACTCTATTTAATACAGTTAAGAATATATTTCTCATATAATTTTTTAAAGATTAAATTTACAACTTAATTGTAGGACCTTTTCATGAGGTTTCTGAACTGGCATCATTACTGATGTTGAGACAAATTGGGTTTCTAATCCTGTAAATAGCTTAATGACACCCTTGCATAAAGTTGGGTTTGTGCACTTGTTGGAAAGCCTTCAGCCCTGGCTGACTGCTGTGTTCGTTCACTCTGGCTGTAATTAACATGACCCATCAACATTTCCTGACTATGGATGCTGTACAGCCTCATATTTCATATCTCTTCTTCAAATTAGGTTTCTAGCACTGAAATCCTAGCACCAACCTATAGAGCGAATCAAAGGAGGAGATTTTTAACCATTTCAATTCACAGGTTACAAAATATTTGCCAGAAGAGGCTCACCTAGAACCTCCATGCTGTTACTGGCCAGATGGAGAGATATGTCACTGCCCAATGCCAATGGAAGGTTAAAGAACTGACCTTCATTTCTTCTAGTAGAGGAATATCAAGATTGATGCAAAGAATCCTACTGTTCATTACTACAACATATACACATATATGATAATGCTGCCTAAATGTCACATGCTTTGAGGAAAGGTGAATTAAATTAAGGGCATTATTTTTCTCCTGGGCAAAGCAGTAACCTCATCCAGGTGAAGAAGCAAAAAGGTTAACAGAGGGACAGTAGAAGTATCCTCAGATTGGATGTATATTCATGCTTGTGCATGACTAATGTCTTCTCATAAAGTGTGGGATAAATTAGTTCTAGTCCCTGTTCTCCAAGTGTACCAAAGTTCCTTCCTACCACAGCTCATTCACCATTTAGTCCCTGCTCCCTTTCCATGTAAGAAATGTTGCTTCTGTTTCCTTCTAAATCACTGATTCTGCACCCACTGAAAGGTATCTCATTCCCCCATGGTTCATTGCCAACATTAGTGGATCTGGAGTGGACTCACATCTTTGCAAGAGCAAGGTCATGACGGTGGTAGTTGAGCTTCATGACAGCATTCCCAACAATCCTGTGAAAAGGTAGGGTAGAGAACATAACTGCTGATTCAAACAAATGACTTGTTGCAGAGTGTTACTTAGTAGAAGTGTGTATAGGGCATATTAAACTTAACTTGTAGCACGCTGAAAGGGAAAAGGCACAGGGGAGGTCAACAGAAAGAGCCGGAGACTACTTTGATTGCAGACCGGAAAGGAAGTGACTCAGGATGCTTTGAAGAAAATGAAGTGTGTAAATGAGAAAAGGTCTATGTGCAACCACACTGAAGTTCTTCAAGATTTAATCTGTGCTAAGTGCTCTTTTTCTGTAGCTATCATTTTCCATGTATACTTTTCTAGGCATATTCTGTAGTCCGGAAACCTCATAGCGAATGTAAATTCTCCCACACAAGTCACTCTTGGACTTAAACCAATATTAGTTCTAGTAATGGAAATGAGTACTTGGAATCTACTTCAAATGTTTTTATTCTTTTTCCAAACTGCTAGTGTATTTTCCTTCATGGGGAACATCTTCAAGTGAGCCAGGGGAATTTTGAGGTACTGATATATGGCAGGAGTTTTAGATGAAAGTGGAATATGCGACTGATTCCTGCAGTCAGTCCAAGATTTTAAGGTTTTTTGAATCTCTCAGACTGTACTTTAGATTCCAGAATGAGGTTGGAGTTTGCAAATTACTTTTCATCTGCTGTGATAGTTGGCATAAAACTTACCAAGTGAAAGATAAGGTAATAAAAACATGCTAAAGAGACTTTGTCATGTCTTAATGATAAAATTGCTACCTCGCATTTAACATTACTTAACCTAGATTTTTCAGTTCTCTATTTACAGAATTAGGGTGCTGGGTCCCTGTATAAGTCAGGTGAGCATTTAAAGATAGAGAATAAGTATAAAAGATTTTCTGACATCAAGAGCAAAAAAGTAGCCATTAGAGAAGGATAACTAGTAGGTGGAATGCTGTTTCTGCTATCCTGCAAGTTTTCCCAGCAATTAGTTCAATTGACCTTTTGTCATGGAATTTTAATTAAACTAGTTATTCTTCAAATCTTAAAAAAAAAAATCACAGATAAAAATTAATTGTATCTTTTCACCCTAGTAACTGTTATTTTGATTAGCTAAACACCAAATACTTAGACAACAGGCGTAATATCTCTTTTACCTAATTGAAAATATACAAGTCTTAAAATGCCTAATAAATTCTATAGGCACTCAAATTTCTGCCTTCTTTGTGTGTGTGTACAGAAGTCTGTATTTCAGCAAGGTGAAGCAGTTTGATAGATATGTTCCAGCTCAGTCCCTTTGGGATCCTTGCATGAGTCATCTCTGCTTTCCTTAGTCAGTCCCTCTCTTCTAGCTCAGGGTAGGTCCAGCATATCAATAAATAAATCAGCTTCTCAGAAAACAGCTTTGTACTAGCTGCTTTCCTTCAAATGAATAATGGGAAGAAGTGGACACAGTGGGGATACTCTTCCAGAGACTGCAATTTACTCGTTCAGGAAGTGAAAAAGTCGGAGTTTATGGCAGCCTCACCAGCTAGAATCACAGAAGGCTTGAAGTTGGAAGAGATCTCTGGAGGTCATCCTGTCCAGCTCCTGTTCAAGCAGTGTCACCTAGAGCCATTTGCCCAGGATCATGTTGAGATGGGCCAGCTGTGATGGACACCACACACCCAGGGGAGCAGAACTTTTGTGTGTCTGACTGCTTGACATATCTGGATCCCGACTGACAGTCGAGCTCCTACGTGTAATGGTCCCAATGTGGGCTCAGATCTCTATACAATGTCAGATATTCCCCTCAAAAAAGGCTATTATTTTCACTGATGCTTCCTCATTTAGATGGTCAGCATAAGCTGCCAGTGGTCTCATTGGTCACATCACCCAAGATCAGCTCACTCCGTCCAAAGCCAATTAGCTGTTGTTACCTGCATTACTATCACCCTAACTGTGTTACACAGATGTAAAATTGTTAAGTTTGTTTGAGCTGCCTTATTTCCTTTCTGTGCATACATAAACCACCAGAGGCGGGGCAAAACTAGTCCAGAGGTTTTGGGTTCTCTGTTCTTTCTTTGTTTTCCCAGCAAATAAATAAAAAATCCTCTAATGAGTTAGAGCTGGGTAGATGTAATCTAGATCTCACTTTTCTGAGTGGTGTTTTCAGGCAGGCATTGCTCCACAATAAACAACTGAAAGAATCATGTAGAAATTAATTGGAAAACTGTTCTTTTTTCAACTGGGTGTTGCTATGGATGACCTTCCTAATGTAAAAATATTTAAAGTTCAGATTTTGTAGATTAAATGGCAAGAACCAAATAAACGACAAAGCATCCCTAAGGAAAGAAAATTGAGTAATTTTCAACAGCAATGTACTTAATGACAGTATGGTTTTGACAATAAATTCTGGGGATTTTATGGCTATAGGGTTGGCAAATCTTTCACATCTCATATAATCTCATAATTCGTTCCAACATACTCATTTGTATTTACAATTTCATGTTTATCCATGCTTTTGTTAATATATTATCTTCTGGACATCAGTTGAGTCACCTGATCTTTTTTCAGCCCAGCAAGAAGAGTAATTCATTGTGTAATATAAAGTAAGTTCATATTTCAGTAATAAATATCTGTACTTTACTGCTAAGTAACATTTAATTTGATCCAAATAACACCGTTTCAAGTGCTGAGGAGTGGAACAAACTGAATCAGGAAAGCTGATTGTGCCAAAAATCCAAGTGATTCCATTCAGTCAGCTTTTCCAGCTTAAAACATGTTTTCTAAGTTTTCATGGTTTTAACCTCTTAATTGTAGACAAACTTTGTTGTGTTGCTGCCACTGTGGAGTTGGGGGGGGGGATTTTTGTTGTTTTGTTTTGATTAATTATTCAGTTTCAATAGAATTAAACCACATTTGTATTTTACTGGAGCCAGAATATGTATAATATGAACATGATAGAAATAAGGATATTTTTAAGTCCTTTCAAAGAAACATGGAAGATCAGGAGTTATTTCTTTTTCATAGAGTAAGTTTTGATCATTTTTGTTGGTGATTGTTTTGGGGTCATAGATCATGGAATCACAGAACCGCATAATGGTTTGTGTCAGAAGGGACCTTTAAAGAACATCTAGTCCAAGCCCTCCTCTCAGGGGCAGGGAGATCTTCCACTAGACCAGGTTGCCCAAAGCCCCATCCAATGTGGTCTTGAACACTACCAGGGATGGGACATCCACCGCTTCTCTGGGCAACCTGTTCCAGTGCCTCACCACCCTCACAGTAAAGAATTTATTCGTAACGTCTAATTTAAATCTAACCTTTTTCAGTTTAAAACCATTATTCCTCATTCTATTCACTCCCTGCCTTTGTAAACACCCCCTCTCCAGCTTTCCTGTAGGCCCCTTTAGGTACTGGAAGACTGCTATAAGGTCTTATCAGAGCCTTCTCTTCTCCAGGCTGAACAATTCCAGCTCTCTCAGCCTGTTTTTATAGGAGAGGTGCTTCAGCCCTCTGATGACCTTCCTGGCCCTCCTCGTGACCCACTCCAACATGTCCATGTCTTCCTTGTGCTGGGGGCCCCAGAGCAGTACTCCAGATGAAGTCTCATGAGATCAGAGTAGATGGAAGAATCACCTCCCTTGACCTGCTAGCTATGCTTCTAGTGATGCAGCCCAGGATACAGTCAGCTTTCTGGGCTGCAAGTGCACACTGCTGGCTCATGTCCAATTTTTCACCTACCAGTATCCCCAAGTCCTTCTCTGCAAAGCTGCACTCAATACTTTCAGAACCCAGTCTGCATTGATGCTGGGGATTGCCTCAAGCAAGATGCAGAACCTTGTGTGTTGAGGTTTTTGTTTGTTTGTTTTCCTGTTCTACCTATAGCAATTTGATCATTTTTAATAGTTTTGCAAATATTTTTGCAAATGTAGCTAAGCGTTAATAAACTGACAATGAAATTTTGTACCTTGAAGTAATTTGGAATTTGATGGATGAGGGCGTTTAATTTGAAGTAAAAGTAAATAGAAATGCTAATAAAACAGCTCTTTATGGTGGTGAGGGAGAACATGTCAGGCTTGCAAAATGAAGTCCAGTTCCCCATCCATAGGCACAGCTCAAGTCAATTTGGATGTGGTTCACAGCTGGATGAGAAAACCCTCCTTCCCTGTCTCGCTGCAAAATGCAGATGTGCTTGTTTCAGCTGCGAGGCCACGGCTGTCCCCAGAGCTGGGCAGTGGGTAACTGAGCTGTGTGACTCAAAGTCTCCCCTTCATTCAGTCCTGTAGCGCGGAGTTCCCAGGCACTTTCCACCCTGCTTCATCATCTTCTGCATTAGCAGGTTTGCTCTGTAGTAATAAACTGTTCCCAAGCACTCTGTGGTTGGTTGGGTTTTTTCCTCCTTCTCTTTTTCTGTCCGTCAGGTGCTCACAGAGTAGCCACAAACGCTTAGTTCCCTTTCTTTATCGTTTGGTTCTCGCAGGTGAGAAGCCAGGGACGGAGCCGGATGAAGTTAAGCTGCAGAACGCCAGCAAGCAGATCGTGCAGACTGCTATCCTCCGAGCAGTGCAGCAAGTTTCCCAGGAGAGCCAGCAAAAGGAGAAGCGGACGCACAGCAGTACGAGCCTCCAGCTAGAAAGAGGAAAGTTAAACAAGAAGCATGAAAAGAAGTAAAGGAGCGGATTGATTTTCTCAGTCCTCTGGTCTGCCGTGTTTTCAGCCTTCTCTTTAGCATCGGCTGTATTGCTAGTGCAAGGTTACTGTTGTAAAGCAAACCAAAGCATAGTCACACCTAGACGTAGGGTAAAGCTGCAATAGTCCTCAGCTGAGAAATATTAAGTGCATTAGATGACTAACTCCATATTTATGCAGTGCCTCTTAACAGAAACAATAACCATAGCTATAAAAGTAGTTTCAAGCACAAGCCCTTATGGTATGGACTTATTCTCAAAAGCTTGTTGTCAGTGCACTTTCATGTGAGTTCTGCGTGCAGTGTTTGTGCCGGCTCAGCCGGACGGACTCTCCCCTGAGTTACTGGGTTCACTGGAGCTGTCTTCACCGAAGAAATAGTTTACTGCTGAGTGTAGCAGAATGCTTTCAGGCTGCCTTGAAGCATGAGTTTGTACTTTGCTTTGTTTAAACATGGACTATGTGAAATGTATAAAGTGGATTTGGTGAGTTCTGTGAAGCAATTTCTTTTTTCATCTTTGGAGGAAAAAAAAAAAGCAATCCAGTAAGACTGCAGTGGTTGTGATCTATGACTGTGATCATAGACCTGTGATCTATGTCTTTTTTAAAAGAACTTAAAAGACATACTGAAGTTTTAGTCTACTTATTTGAAATATTTCTATACTTCTGCGTAAAAAATCACTCGTGCCTCGACTATTCCTTTTAATTTTCTCGATACTGCAAGAAAAGGAACTGATGTGCTGATATGGAGTTCACCAGGTTTTCCTTTAGTTTTGCAGGTTTGCTGGGGATTGATTTATGGAAAGTGAAGACTGCAGTGGCTTAAAAAAAGTGTTTGAATTTATTAATATATTGAAGGATGGAAATATACTGTGTCTGAATTCTGTCACGGTAGATATTTCTCACCTGCTGGGCGTAAATTGACTTTAGATATTTGCAATTGTTACAGAGATTCACCTTAAATAGCACTGCTTTAAGCTGGTAATACAGAACTTATCCTCTAACTTCTCTATATAGCTGAAGAAATCCATGGCGTTTCTGAAAATACAAATTAAATACATGTAGCTTTCACTTTTATGCTCCCATACTGTAACGATGATTGCACTATTATATGTCTGAAATTAATAACTGTATATTTAATTCTAGACATGGCTTGTAGTTCTGCTTCAACTGAATTCTTCTAGTAATACACCTAGAAATATAGAGAAGTAGATGCACAGGATCTGAAAGGAGACAAACTTTTGTAATTGCTTTTCTACTCAAATGATTCTCAAAGAGAATCTTTTGGTTTAAGTAATTGGCTATTACTTACTGTGTCCTACTGCTCGTGTTAAACAATTTCAAGATTCTTTCTCATGGCCGGAGGCTTAGTCATGAATAGCCACATACTGTAATATCAAGTCTTTGAAATCTGCCTTGTTCCACTTTTTTTTTTTTAATTTGACAGCACTGACTCATACCAGATAATGATTTAGCTCAATCTTCTTTCACTTAAAAATGCAAAGAAGAGTTCTACATGATTAAAGTCATTCTAAATCCTCTAATAGTGAAAACTGACTTGGACTGCAAACACACAGCTAGTTCACTTCTATAGACACTGGGTGAATTTTTTCAGCCAAGCAAACTTTGAAAGGTGGAAGTAGTCGGGTCTTGACACATGCGTGTGTTTGTCATAATAGTAATTTTTTTACCTGTATCTTTTTCATCAGCTGACCTTTGGTTGGGAGGTAGCCCTTTTCTAAGCACTCTGCATTTTTACTTTCTGAGAGCCTAAGAAAACTGATCGCGAGTAAACGTTCAATTTTGAGGCTCACGGGCAGGCAAGTCTAGTGGATGAGGGAGAGCAAGCCTGTTGGAGAGACTCTGTGGTGTTTGCTATCGACTCATATACATTGCAGTAGGAAGGAGAGCTACAGGACAGCAAAATCCACGTTTCTTTGGGATTATTCTACTTTTTCAATAATTTTTGTCCCCTGAAATTTGCAATATGTCTTTTTTTGCATGTGTGTTCCTGGTAATTATTTTCACAATCTTTGTTTAGTTTGGAAACTTGTTTGCATTCCTTTTTTTTTTTTTTTAGTTGCCATGTTAGAAAAAGAAGAATTTCCAAAACGAGTGAATCCAGGCTTTTGCCACCACTTCATATAAGCCCATTCCACTCCTCCTCCCACTATGCTCTTCTACAACATTCTTTTACTGTACTAGTCCTTTTAGACACACTATTACTCAACCATTAAATAATGCTCATCATTTTCAGTGCTGTCAGAAGTCTAATATCTTGGAAATATAAAAATGGTAGGAAGCCTAACAGAGCCTTGAAGAAGTTTTCTGTGGTCTCCTATCGAGAAAAAAAACTAATACTGTAGCCTAAGTAGTGTAGTTTTCTCTGAGAGCCAAGTAATGCATCTCCTATCTATGGTATATATCCCTAAATTAAGGCATGCGTTTAGTATCCCCTATTGACAAAGGGTGTTCTGCGCACCGTTTGCATCCAGGTTGTGTAGCTGAGATCTGTTACTGCATGTGAGAGAACTGCACAAAAGAAAACTTTACCCTTGGCTTGTTGTATCCTTACACATGGTGAAAGCGGGTATTTTTGGTATATTCACTGATAGATTATATTTTCTGGATAAAATACAGACTATAGAAATTATTACAGATGTGATGCAGGTCTGATTACAAATAAAAACAAACTCTTAAAGAAACTTAATACATTACATGTCTCATGTTTCTCTTGTCAAAAGAAGGGAAGCAATTTTCAGGTCCACTAGACGATCTTATGAAGCAATCAATGTGCTCCTGAAGTTTGTAGTAAAGGATTTATTATTCAGCACAATAATTCATATCTTAAAAGTACAAGACAATCAAAATGGTTATCTATCTATATTTAAAACAAACCCACCACCCTTTAGCACTTATCAGTGGTAAGTAGAAGGACGCACAAACATGTGAAAGTCCATTTATCACAACTCTTTCATGAGGAAGAATTGTGTGTCTGTAGCTGTCCTGCACTGTGCTTGCTATGTTTTCATTCCGGTTGATTATCACAATTTTATTACTAGACTTGTGCTATTCTTTGTAAGGTAATCAAGCAGCAACACACAAATGGAAATTCGTGTTGCCACAGCAGGCTGTTGTAAGAGATTGTTAAATACCACTGCTCATAACGTTTTTTGTTCTGTGTTGTTACACTGGAAAACCCTGCTCTAAAATAAAAATAATTTAAAAAAAAAATAAAAAACCCCAAACCACTGTGACTTGGAAACAGCCATCTTAATTTTATAATTTCAGAAAAATAAAAGCATTCTGTGATAATATTTGATGATTTCAAACTCTTAACTATAATATTTATTCAATAGCAAACCTTGAACCTAAAAAATGTTATGATCTCTCCTCATGTCGTGTCTGATTTTTACTTGTTTTGTGATTTTTTTTTTAAAGTTTCTCAGAATGTAGTATGTCGACAATGATAAGTATATAAAAATAACTATTCTCAATATGACTACCATGAAATATGCTGCAACTGTTCTTTAAATCTGTGCTAATGTCAAATACAGGGGTTAACGTGTCATTACTGAAGGCTCTTCTAGAAACATTTTGGATAAGCCCATTCCACTCCTCCTCCCAGGGGAAAAGATATGAGGAAGTAGGATAAATCCTTGAACGTATGTAGGATTCAATCTAGGTCTCTTGGTTACCTGCTCAAGTCTGGGAAGAAATGAAATTAACGAAAACCTGAATATTGGCATAGACTAATTTCTCACAACAGATTCCTGCAACACAGGGATCAACTTGCTAAGAGAGTGGGGGTGTGGGGGGAAACCTGAGCTTGTGATAATGTCTTCCTCACCCAGCACTAAGGAGTGAGCAGCAGTACTGACAGTCTGGTTTCTGAGGGATGGGTTTTCTCCTTGTTGGCTTTTGGTGCCTCAGTAGAAGCTCTGGAAGAACATTTTCCCTGGTTTGGGTTTTTCAGAACAAAGGGGATCTGTGAGGCCTAAAAGGTTTTTAATTTGCACTGTATCCTGCCTTTTAACAGGAGCAGAAGTAAGGTCTCTTTTCTCGACTTTCTGAGCTTCATTCACAAAACCTGGTGGACGCTCACAGGCTTTAGTTCTTAAAGACCACTGTACCTTCACCAGATTTAGTCAACATGACAAACAATTTCTTTAATCTTTAAGACTGCCTGGATGAGCACACATGGTAGCTGTGTTTTGAGTGCTTTGGGGAGCACCAAGAAATAGACACGTATTTTAAATGAGTTTCCTTCTAAGCTGTTCTTGTCTGCCAGGCAGATTTTCTTTGTTTAATTAACATAAGCAGCTTTTCTTTTTTAATAACTTTTCCTCCAGTGACTTGCTACTTGGATTTTGTTATATGAGCTTGCTACATTTGACACTGAAACAATAGTTCATGTTTAGTTTGGGTTTGATTAGAAACCCTGTGGGACTACAGGTTTTATTGTGGTGTGGCTTTTGTTTTTCTTTCACTAAAGGTGAGCAGTAACAATAAATAATGTTCTAGAGAAAAGGAAGTGTGGGGTTTCTTGGTGGTGGTGGTTTGTGTTGTGCTTTTTACCCCGCTCCGTTGCCTATAGGAGGAGGCCGCACGGTGCAGATCATCATGAACCATTCACGTGTGTTGTGACAGTAGCTGGGTGTAGAACTTGTACAGAAAGAGAGAAAACTAACTCTTATGCAAGCTGGAAACTGACCCCACCTCAGCTGATTCTAAAACATTAGACACTCTGGTAGCTTTAAGGAAAATGTTCCATGTGTGCTTTCAGAGATGAAACTCATTTAGAAACACCAGCTAGTGAATACTGTAATTGCTGACTTTGTGATATGAGGTGGAAAACGAGCACTAGTATATTGTCCTGAAGGCTTAAATGCTACCTCCTTGTCTCCAGAAGACTTTGCATTGTGTCCTTTGGCAGGGTAACCCATTTGATCCTGACCTGCACATGCATCCAAGAAAGTTAAACCCCTGTCTCTGGTTGCTATAGTAGATGCACTTGCCATGCATTTGCTTAGTAAACAAACCTCCTACTAATGCTGTTTCCCCTCATTTCTTTCACATGAGGCAGCTCATTCTGAAAATCCCCAGCTACAGGATGAGCTATGAAAGCCATCTGCTTCCAGAACAGGGAGAGTGAACATAATAAATCTTCTTTGCCTCATTGGTGGGATATTGACCAGTTCCCACAGCTCACTGAATGTTTATTTCCAAGAAGAACTGTGTTAGCCAGTGCTTCCTTGCCCTCTCTTGCTGAGGTATTACCCATAAAGCAATGATCTTTAATATTTCCTTCCAAGGCAAAAACTGTTCCTGGGGCACAATTTACCCTGACTTCTGACAGTTTATTAGGTCCAGCTCACATCAGATTTCCCATAGACCACAAACCTCATTTGGTTTTTTACCCACTACAGTAGAAGAGCAGACTTTCAGATCTGAATAACTACAATGGGGAGGATCTAATAGTTTGCTTGGTACTCCACCAGCTGAAGAAGTTTATATGTATGCAGTTCAGCAATCTTAAGTAAGAGAGTTGTCAGATTTTGTAATTCCTCTCATCGTATTTCCCAGAATTATGGATACTTTCATACAGCCACTTTGTTTGCTGAGCATTAGACTTCCTAAGTCTATAGGCAGGAACAGGGAGTATTAATGTCCTCTTCTGCTTAGATTGCTGAAACCTGTGTGGAGCAACAGAAGCTACACTGTCTGGGAAAGATCCTCTCAGCGCTGAGCTCCTTCTGCGGCTCTTCTCTTGACCTCATACATTTCTTTATTTTCATGTATTTGCTTCCAGACAGCAGTCAAATAGAGAGATCCACAGAACAGAGATAGCTGAGATACCAGGGGTGCAAGGACCCAGAGTGTCCTTGTGTCATCCTCAAGTTTAAAGAAATCAGCCCCATGCCGTGCTTCCCTCTGGTAACTGGGTGAAAGAACATGACCCTGCAAATTTCTGTATTTCCTCAGCACTTGAGACACTGGGATGCCACCAAGTCAAGAGCTGTCTCAGCTGGGGAGGTACACAAACTCTTCCTTCTGTTTGCTAGAGCTGGCTTCAAAGATCAGTGCCTGAGCTGGGTGACAGTTTGCTCATTGCTGTACTCGGAGGAGCTGGATGGATGAGAAAGAAGCACGTCTGAAGCTGGGCTCCAAGTAGTAAAACTGCAGAAGACACTGGGCTTCTACCCAACCAGTAATATTCCTCCACCAGACGGAGCTGCTAAATAAGTCCCTCTTTGTGTGGGGTGGTGTTGACATTTTGTTTGGGGTTTTTAATTAAATGAAAAAAAAAAAGCCCTTGGGTGCTCCGTGTTCACTACAAGGCAGGAAAGCAAATGCAGTACTCTAGCAAACAAGTTAGGGATGCAAGAGCACTCTTCGGGGTACCTGACCTTGAATAAACATTTTCTTCAAAACCAGATTGGCACATCTGCTTCTGGAACTTGACTGCTGCCTTCAGCCTTTTCTTGTCTTCCTTCTAATGTAAGGAAACACTGAAATCTGCAAGACAAAGTTAGCCTCCACTGTTTGATTAGAGGTTTTTTTGTTGCCTGCTTTTTTTTACTTCCATTAACCTGTACAGTTGTCTCTCAAGGTCACCTTTTTCCTTGCTCTGAAAAAAATGCTTGAGAAAAAAAATACTGTATCCGTCCTGTAGTGCCTGTTTTAATTGCTCTCTTCCGGCATATCTGAGACAACATGTTTCTCCTTTTTAGGTAAAACCTCCTGTCATTATTGCATCTTTCACTCTTTAAATAGTTTCCCCTGCACCTGCATTGTGTGTTGAAGTAGGATTGTAGAAACTACTGCCACGTTATGATTCTGAAGCCACAAAAAACCTCTGTATATCATATACACTAAATCCTTACTTCCCTGAAAAAACCCTTACTCTTAGAAGGTGCTTCCGCCCTGTCCCCACCCTCCCTTTAAAATATCTACGTCTTAGGCTATTGGCTTGATTATTTTGGAAGTTTAACATCCAACTAGGGAGCACAGCGAGAGACTGAGAATTAGGATCCTAGCTGAGGTAAGGGGGGTGCGTGCAAAGCTGACGACACATAACTCCAGGATCTGCGTGAACTGTGGTTTGGAGGTACAATAATAAACAGCCCTTAACAGATTATGATGTTTGGACACTAGCAGCTTTCAGTGTGCAGATGGTGATGCTGTCAGGAAATGTCAGCCTTCGGTCTCTAAACGCCTGTCACATTTCATTAGGGCACACAGATGACTGTGTTCCCTCTACCGCTGAGGCTCGACAGCAGATAACAGATGAGTTCTGGTAATTGCCCTGTTCTTTATTTTGTGATCCGTTCATTTCACCCAAGTACCCATATCTACAGAAGCAAAAAATGCTTCCATGTATGAATTCTCATGTTGTTGTTGACGATGAATCTGTCACCACTCAGGGAAATGCCACACTCCACAGAAGGGCAAAGAAACCCAATTTCTTTCAGTACGTCTCTCTAGAGGAACAATGCATCACCTTAAGGATTCAGTGTGTGTTTGCAGATACCTACGGGAGCAGACAACTCCTCTTTGTTTTTTGGCTGTCACTTTGGGTATAAGACCATACTATGTCTCTCCAGCTGTCATCTTGCCTCCCCCTGGGACCTGAAACTCCAACGGTGCAGACACAAGGAGAGCAACAGGTGGTATAAAGGGGCATGAACAAGCCATGGTTTTGCCCTAGCAGTACAAGAGCATAGACAAAATCCCTATGCCCTCCACAGCCTTTCTAGCATGAAGTAATGGAGCAACAGCTGAAGTGATGGGGTCTGGGGACCCTAAGCTCTTCTCTTACATGACCTTCCCGATTGTCCTGGTTTCAGCTGAAAGAGAGTTTATTTTCTTTGTAGTAGCTGGT
>VWZZ01003153.1:343092-359025 GCA_013399095.1 Psophia crepitans | reverse complement strand
GGGGACAGCAGCGTTCGGAGTGATGGCGTTTGTCTTCCCAAGTCACCATTACGTGTGACGGAGCCCTGCTACCCTGGGGATGGCTGAACCCCTGCCTGCCGTGGGCAGTGGGGAATGAATCCCTTGTCTTGCTTTGCTTGTGCACGCGGCTTTTGCTTCACTGATTAAACTGTCTGTATCTCAGCCCATGAGTTTTCTCACTTTCACTCTTCCAATTCTCTCCTCCATCCCACCAGGGGAGAGTGAGTGAGCAGCTCCGTGGTGCTCAACTGCCAGCTGGGGTAAAACCATGACACTGATCAAAGTGTAGGAGGACCCCACCAGACCACCAACAGAGAAAAGAACAGGAAAAAGGGCCGGACGTGGGCACTGAAGAGCCTTGAAAACATCAATCCAAACTCTGAAATGATGCTACAGCTGCAGGTCTGATCTCAGGAAAAAAAATTCCTATAGATTTTTCCTATAGATCTTCATCTCTTATAAATCACTTATGGTATGTTTTTGCAGACAGAATTATTTTGGATAGAATGAAGCAACAGTCTCTTTGGGGGAAATAAACTACTTCCCAACAGAAACTTGCCCAGCCCAGAGCAGATCCTCACAGCTCAGTCTCTTGCCTGCTTTGAAGCCTGAATTAAAACAAACAAACAAACAAAAAAATCAAAACCGTGAAGCCAAACAAGAAAGCAAGACAGTAATTTTAGCATGAATGCTCCATGATAGATGACGTCTAGTGCCTTTGCATGATAATAGAAAGCCTGTGACATTATATGACGTGAGTGTCTACACTGCTTTCATAGTCCAGAACAACTCTGTATTAAAAGTCTTGCAGGCTAATCCTGGTTGGTTTTGGTTTGCTGATTAGGCTCTTGCATATATATATATATGTGAGAGAGAGACAGGTTGATAAAATAGTTTGTCTTCTTAGAAAAATCTTTCTTTTGCCGTTGATGGAAAACCATTAACTTACCCAGAAATGAAGAAAACTTGTTCTGGCCACGGCCAAAATCAAGGGATGAGGGAGCAGCTGCACTGTGTGTCCACTTTTGGTACATTAATAGGTTCAGAAAGCATTTGTAACTCCAGAAAACAGATTTCCAAGGGTGTTTTCTGGAGCATGTTAGAACAAGAGTAGCTAATAAATATTCAGTAGGCTTTACTTTCAACAAACACCTTTCCTGTGTACTTGTAAATGAAATTCTTACAACCTTACTGTCATCCACAGTGGTCCTAAAACTTCATGTGGGCATCTGCTGCTTTTATATATATTCTCATATGCACATCCTAGAGATAAATCAATAATAGGGAGTCATTATTTTCTAGCAAGTGGGCTAAAGGATTTTTATAAACCACCTCTTTTCACAGACTGGCTCTACCTGTCCCTCTGCAGAAAGGCAGCCTGCCAAGTTAGCCATTATGCATTACTCTATACCCATCACAGCAAATCAAGAAAAAAAGCCGCAGGCCCCAGCTGAGGTTTAGAAATTGTACATGCTTATGTTTTAATGGTGTTGAAGGCACACAATGTTTCTGTAAGAACAGCACCTGGCAGAGCTCTGGCTCTGGTTCATTCCCATTATGAAATCTGTAGTACGTCTATTTTTTAAAGTATTCTTATTTTGAAAGATTATATAAATAAATCAATACTCTGAACAAGGTGTAGAATTTTTTTCCTAGGAGTTGAAAAGGTCTTAGCCATGTTTGCCTATATTTCTGAACCCGGTCGCAGTTAATGGGTCCAGCCTCCGAAAAGTTCCTGGCAGGATTCTCACCATCTTGAAAGGAGCCTGGATTTCACCCAATTACATTTCTAACACTGGCTTCAGAGCTACTGCTGCTGCTGCTGCTTACAGGTTATATCAACTGCAGTCCATATCTTGGCAACAAACCATACGCAGCAATGCACAACGAGCTCAGCTGAACCCAAGCTGCCCACTTACGTGAGTGTCTGAGGTCAGCGGTGGAGTTTTCTTTGCCTGACTCCCTATGACAGTGAGGTTTACACGCTCACATTAGCTGTCTGTGTTTGTGACTCCTGACAGCTTTTGTGTCCGTTGGCCCATGCAACAAAACGTGACAGAAGGGACTCGGGATGTGACAGCCCTTCCCTGCGTGGAGATGGAGCATCACAGGAAAAACAATGGGGAAGGCTTGATTTGGAGGGGCACTTTGAGGAAAAAACAGTTCCCCTCAGCATGTCTGAGCTCCACAGTCTTTTAGTCTCATATGTGTATATACACATATGTATAACTCTCTTACTCTAGGGTTTATGTTATTATTTATAATAGGTCTTACTTCATTTTAAGCCATTTCAGTAGAACTGGGCTTTTGGAGTTTGGGTGAGTTTTTTAAAGTTTTAAATTATTTACACAAATTACAGGAGCATTCTTTATTTGAGACCTAGACAGCAATATTTGAGAGATTCATGCTGTATAAGCCAGTTTACAGAAGGAAAATACTCTCTCCATAGGTGCATTTGGCAAAGGACTGGAAATAACGAAATTCACACATTTTATGAAGAGGAGACAATAAAGAGTTCCTAACGTGGGAATTCATTCACTTCACAAAATATTCTTCATATAAACCTAGTATGCTTGACTTTTTTCAAGTTTCATACCTTCAATAATGCTTAAAACTTTGTAAGTATTTTTTTTACCCCCATACACCCCCTCCAAAAGAATCAGAAAAAAAATAGCTGGAATCAAACTCTGAATATAGGTACACAGACACTAAGATACACAAAGAAATGAAATATCTTCCTTTTCTTCTCCTTTTCCATTATGCTTTTTAGCTAAAAGATACATTTATGACCAAAGAACTTGTCATTTATCCTTTGTTGCAGCTTACTCTTCAAAGACTGCTGTACGTTATAAGCTGCAGCAAATACAAGATGTGACTGTTCTTAACGTTCAAACCATACCATAAGAAACTCCTCATACTGTAAACCAAATATTACTATTATGTATTTATTCACTGGAGATTTCTCTCAGTCCTTTTAATGCATAAAATAAATGTTGCAGCTATGCAGTCTTTACCTGATGCACAGATAGAAATCCCCAGAACACGGAAAACATGTTAAGATGCTTTCAACTGCAAATACAAAATGAACCACTTGGTGAAGGTATGCCTCAGCATTTCTGAACATTCAAGTGAAATATCCCTTGCAGTTTGAAACACTTGAAAAATGAATGAAAATTCAAATGATGACAGTGTATTCGCCCATGATTATGCTTTCCTGAGTTATTAGCTACCAATGTGGCATTTGCCAAAGTTATATCGCTGTAATCAGTCTCTACTTTTGTAAATATTCCCAGTTCCCCTTTATTGCAGTCTGAAAATATTCAGATGGTGAAGATTTCTGCTATCCTGCTAATGAGCCGTAACTCCTAGGGATTATTCAAGTATCCCTATTATTCAAGTATCTGATATTTCAGTGAATTGTGGCATCAGAGGAAAAAGATGCCTTTCCTAATGAAGTCTTTGATTCCTTTCTACATAGAGATGTCAGTGCTACAAGAAGCCTTATTTTACCAGGATATATAGCTCTGCTTGTGTGTGGATGCTAGAAAATGAGGTTTTTTTCATTAGTGGTTGCAGTCAAGCAGTACAAAAAGGTCAGTATGTCAGAGGGTGTTTTTTGCATGTTTTCCATTTAGTTCTCCTTTTAAACATTGCTTTAACCTCAAAAGCAGTATCTTTCTCTCTCTTTTCCATTTCCAACACCGAGCCCTGCAGCTTGCTCAGCCGTAAGGCAGCACTGCACTCTGCCGTGCAGTGCCACGCCGTGCCAGTGCCACACCACGCAGACTCCCTGAGCTGGCTCGTGCGTCTTTGCATGGCTGGTAGGTCTGCACAGGAACTTCAAGGAGCTCTGCTGGTGATGTCCCCCTAGAAACAGCTAGACTTCTCCAGAGGGTCTTTACTTCTTCACCGAACACTTGTAATAAAGCATACTGACCCCAGCTGTGTGGCGAAGACTTGCTGTTTTCAAAGCCATTTACATCTTTGTGTATTTTTTTACCAGGATTGTAACCGCTAAAACAGTGCCTGGGAAATATAATGCAACAGGCAACTTTTTACATGATTTTTGTTGAAGTATTTTTAATTCAGTCAAAACAAACCGAGAGTTTCAAACTTTATCATAGATTTTCTGAGGGGGTTTGATTGTCAGGCTTGCTTTCTACACTGAATGTGAGGTTTAATCAGCACCTGAAATACAATAAAAGCCTTTTGCCTCGGGGAAGATCACTTCTTTCTAACAGAAGCAGCAATGGATGGACTAAAACCTTCCCAGCAACCTTTCAGACTTTTTTTTTAATGATTCTGTGATTGTTTAGTCTAGTCATATGCATTATACTGTGAGGATGACCAAGTACTAACACAGGGTGCCCAGAGAAATTGTGGAGTTTCCATCCTTGGAGATATTCACAAGCTGTCTGGACATGGCTCTGTGCAACTGGCTCTGGGTGGCCCTGCTTGAGCAGGGGCAGTTGGAGCAGATGACCTCCAGAGATTCCTTCCAAATCAGCCATTCTGTGATTCAGTGAAATTTGACTGATTCAGTCTCTCCTCATTCATATAATGTGAAGAAAATAAGGAATTAAAGAAGTATGGAGCTGTCCTCGGAATAAGGGATGCACTACAACAGGCATTGTGAGAGAGACCCTTGTGATAACGTCACTCCATAAGAGGCCTCAGTGTAAGCTCAACTCCTACTACAGACTAAAAGTTTCCTTGGGCTGCAGCATAAAAGACTTAATGGACTCAAGTGGGGAGAAAGTCATGGAGAAGAAATCCATTGAGGGTTACTAAATACAAAAATACTTAGAGAACTATGGAAACTGTAGCTGAAAAAATGGTTAGAGATTGGGAGAATATTCAAAAGCTCAGCTTTGCTTGCTTGGTTTCTACTCTCCCTTTCTGTTTACGTGAAGGCAGGATCTCAAGGTGAGGGGAAGTTCTTGCCACAGCCTCTCCCTGCATGCATGAGCCAGGGGAGGACCAGCCACCTCCTCCCCCTGCCCAGAGAAAGCAAAGCCCGGCCCATGGCCCAGGAAGGACCTTGGCTGACACAACAGATGTCTGCGCCAGAGAGTCAGGAGGCCTGTCATGGCTGGTGGTAGCAGGTAAGCATACGTGAAGTCCCTGTGACTACCCTAGCTGTATATAAAGCATCCATCAGCAAAGAATCAATCAGACATAGCTAGTGATTCTCCACTCCGCAATTTAGATTCTAAGTCACTCTTTAACTCTTTTGTTTTAAGCAGATGACTCAACAGGTCAGTTGTTGCTGCTGTTAGTGATTAGTCTTCTTATTTCAAAATCAGGTTGTCTGCTGCCACAGGTCTGTATTGTTCCCCTTGGCTGATGTAGAACAGAACCCTCTTAAATCAATCAATTATAAGAGGAGTATTTTCCTGTTCCCTGTACTTAGGAAATGTATTCTAACTGAATGTAAATGGCATAAAACTATTAAAAAGAGATTTCCTGTTCCAGCCAAGGCTCTTGGGTTTCATTCAGTCTTACAGTACAGTATTTTATGCTGAAGTATGGACTTTGTTTCAGGAAATCAATATATTCACAATCACAGAGTCCAGAGGTAGAACTGTAGAAGGAATAGCACAGAACTCCCTTTGGTGTGTGTCCTTAGCTGTACCGACTAGGCTCCTTCACTTGGTAAAGTTGTGCCTGCAGCCCCAAAGTGCAGGGTGCCTGGCAGCTGCCACATGAAGCATGGCGTTGTGTGACGTGCTTGGAAATGGCTGATGGGGCACTGCCATGTGATGCTCGGTGTTTATCCGTAGTGAAAAATGGTACTCCCAGCGAGACTCCCATCCTAAGGGCACGAGTGGTCCGTGGGGAGCGCGGAGGTGAGAAATGAGAGCCAAGGGGCAGGGCTCAGCCAAAACCGGAGTCACAACCCACACCTACCCCTCCCAGGTCGCTACCTCCAAACCACAGAATGAAAACAGCCCTGTAGAGGCAGCACCACTGGCCCAAAGATGAGAAAAGAGAATGGCCGAGCCAGGGCAGCCTTTCCCTCAGCGCCCAGCACTCCGCCTCTGAAAAGGAACAGCCACAAAGAAGAGGGGTGCTACAGAGGGCTGGTGTTGAAAAGCTCCTTTTACAAGGCCTGAAATAAAGTTTCTGAATTTAAATTCTTGCTAAGCAGGAAGAACTTGATGCTATTCCGTGCAATTCTTGTCAAAATGAAGAAAAAATATTATTGAAATGCACAATTTATACTGAATGTGTTTAATAACACCAGTGACTCAGCTTTCTGGAGGAAAAGTCTTTATACAAATCATTGTTATTCCCTGCAGGGAAAAAAAACCAACAAACCAGCAGTTACAAGACAGAACTAAAGCTCTGTGCAGTGGGGTTATTTTTCTTAACATTGTTTTTTTCTTGCCACTGTGACCCGTGTGTGAAGTCAGTAATATTTGATGGTAGAAGATGGGAATCTTCACAGAGCAAAAAATATTTTTTCAAACTCACCACAAGCTAGCACTAGAAGTAAAAACTTTGAGATTATTGGAGTTGCAGAGTTATTAAAGACCTTAGTTGAGATATTAGTTGATGAAGATGTTAAATTCAAAAGATAGCCAAGTTTTTAACCGAGAAGTCACTACAAAAAGGAACAAAATTCACTCCTAACGAGTGGGCTGAAAATAGTCAAGAACTAACCTAAGGAAGGTTTAGCAATTACAGATGCATTTACATGAATCACAATAGCATGAGCTCTGATGTAAAATATATAGGTTTTGTTACTGAAACTCATTTTAACACTAAGGTGGAAGTAAGCTATCTGTGTGATAATATAACCTATTTGTCCTGCTGGTTATAATTTTCTCTGTACTGGTCCCTCCCCCACCATGGGGTGATTTATCTCAATTTCACTGTCATCCTCTTAATGAAGTTAGCCAAGATCCTCCAGTATTAAATTACAGAGAGAACACAGGTGGACGATTTGGAGCTCTAAGCTCTTTAAACTGGCAGTTCCTTCTTGGGGCAAACCTCTTTATTAAAGATTTATTTTGTCTGCCCTTTGAAACTAGTGAATTACCATCAATTTGAAAGTTTTGTTAAGGTTATTCTCTTGCAAAAGAGGGGAAGTGGAATCAATCTCTGCTGCTGCAGAGCTGTTTCTTATGATATCTTTATCAGGCAACCTTTAAAGAAATTGGATTATAGTCAGGTTTCAGACACAGCCATATTATATATTTTTTTCTACGTGACTGCAGTCTGGTTTATTTTAGAGCTGTTTAAACCGGGATAATTAGTATACCAATTAAATGGATGGTGAAAGGCTGCTGCTACCTGCTGCAGAGCACGCTGCACCCCAATCCATCCTAGAAGGATCCAGGGGTGAAGGATGGACGTTCACATGAAGTGGGCAATTGCGGCCCCTCGTTAGTTTGGCACGCTTGATTGGAGCAGCTCTAACTGAGCTTCTGCCCTTCAGCCACCTTGGGGATCCCTGGAGCTCTCTGTTCGAGTCTCAGTTGCCCTCACAGACTTGGCATTTTCTGAACCATTTCCCACGATGAAAGCAGCCCTACAAACAAGGGGCGAGATCACTGCTGCTATCCCAAGCACTTTATTGATCAGACAGCTTGGTCATCATGGGTGGCTCGTGTCATTTTCAGCCGCTCTCCCTTCAGTGTTGTTCAGCCCAAATACTGAATACTATTTTCTTAACATTTGAATGGTTTTTGAGGCTGTATAAGGCACAATTTGATGTTCTGAAAGGGGTATAGCTTCTCTGAGCACAACACCCATGTTACTGGTCCTTAATTAGATCCCTAAACTGTGCTGTAAACGCCTTCCCCCGAGCTCTGAGCACGTGACATTGTAGTTTTTCTCCGCTCACCCTCGCTGTGTGTGTTTTTACAGCATAATCCGAGGCCTTGCAAGCTCTGAACGTTTTAGATGAGTAAAACTGCGGGGTACCCTCAAACACTTGCACAGGAATCCCGAGCTTCCCGGCTTTTGGCAGCAGGACAAGGCAGCCTCTGTGCAAGCAGCGCTGCCCCGAGGATCAATTCAGCCCGCGAGAGGTGAACAAGCCACCCATCCGCATCAGCAATGCAGATGAGCTTTTTCCTATTTTTCTCCTTGAATGAGCGTATTATTCCGGGCACTGCACAGAAAATGGCACACAACCAAATTTATTATTCTTTTATTGCACTCCAGCTAATTCAGAGCAAGTGGTGTTTTAGAGCTTCCTCCAAAAAGAGAAACCCGATATATGACACAGGACAACTGACGGTAAGCAACCATGCTTCCTGGGTGGTCTGTCTCCCCATTTGGTATTGGTCAGGCAGCAGCCACAAGCAGGTTAGTATCTATTATTTCTGAAAAGCTCTCCATTTGATACTTTTGTCTACTTTTTTCCTCTCTGGTACCTGAGTAGGGAAGAGGGCAGCCAGCGATTTCATGTACGTAGACCAAATCAGGGAGGACCCAGGGGATGTGGGTGGCATGGGCCAAAGGCAAAGGGGCGCCATGACAGCTGAGCCCGTGCCAGCACCAGCTTTGCTGGCTGGTCAGGAAGGTTTCCTGATTCAGATCAGATGGAAAACCTACGCATAGGGTTTGGAGCAAAGAACTTGCCTCTTTCATGAGGGATGAGAGAGTTTTCTGCTCCTTGTCCTGTGGTGGTGCACACTGGTCAGCAGAGCATGCTGGGCTTAGGAGAAAGGAAGCATTTTGGATGCTCTGACTTTTCCTGTTGGCTGGTGTAGGCACCAATTCAGTATATCCTGACTCTTCTGAACTACAGCATCCTTCTGTCAACGCACTGAACAGAGGTCATCCTGTCTGACCTGCAGCCTATGTCTGGCCTCCAAATTAAAAACCTTATTCCCAGCCTCCTGAAAAAACATGTAAGGTGTGAGATTGGGAATCTCTCTGAGTACACTTCTAACAGATACCAAAGTCCTGGGTTTCCTGGGTGCCCTGCAGCTCCTCCTTCCCCAGGCATCTTTCGTCTGAAAATCTTTCGCTTGGCTCATGAGAGAAAGGAAAGCTGATGGAGTAGCAAGGTAGGATGGCAAAAGCACAGCACCACAGTCAGACCCGCTCATGTGGTCATGCCTACATCTGAGGAAGTCCCAACAGAGGCAGGATAAGGGATGGGATATGCTTTGGGAAAAGTATGCATGCAATCAGATGTGAATTCTTCCACTTTCCTACTCTCTGAGCAGCTTGCCTAAGAAAGCAGAATGACTATGTTCTTAGTCTGTCGCTAAACAGTTTTCCACCTTGCTGCAACAGTACTAATAAGGCCATTTCTTGAGGTCCCAGCTAAATACTAATGCAAATTCCACCATTTACACTTCTTAAAAGAGTGAAGAAAAATACAAGTGTGGTCTTCTCAAAGATGAAATAATGTGATTTTAGAAGGACATGCCAATAGTTTTCAATTATATACCCAATTTCATTGTTAGGTATTACAAAGAAATAGCATAGGACTACTGTGTTTCCACTACTTAATCATCATTTAGTTTAGCTTCTCCGCAGTTTACAAGAATTCAATTCAAAATTTGACTGTTTAGCAAGGCAAGCAAGATCTCATTGTCATTAATCTCTATGTCATTAAGCGATAGGACAAGGGGCAATGGGTGCAAACTGGAGCATAGAAGGTTCCGTGTTAATATAAGGAAAAACTTTTTCACCATGAGGGTGACAGAGCACTGGAACAGGCTGCCCAGAGAGGCTGTGGAGTCTCCTTCTCTGGAGACATTCAAAACCCGACTGGACGTGTTCCTGAGTGATGTGCTCTAGGTGGTCCTGCCTTGGCAGGGGGGTTGGACTAGATGGTCTTTCGAGGTCCCTTCCAACCCTTGTGATTCTGTGATTCTGTGATCTCCTGTGAGTCATTGAGTACCTTTCCTACCTTCCTTTCCAAAGCTATTTCATTTTTTTTTCCCCAGAGCTTTTCAGCCACCCTCGAAGATGAAGGTATTTATAACACCAATTGTCTCTGACTCCTACAAAGAGTCTTCAACTGGCCCAGAAGGGAAGGGAGTGTTATAGCTGTCTCCTGCCTCTTTGACAGCTGCAGTCCAGCCTCCCACATATCTCTGTCCCATCTTTGCCAGCCTGCTCCAACAGCCGCAGGGTGTTCCCCGTGCCCGTGGTTACATTTCTGGGATCTGTAATTGTCCCTTACGGAAACCTTAGTGTGGGCTGCAAAGCTGGAAGAGGGTTTTTAACAGAAACTAGCAACAGCTAGCAATATTGATCACTAGCCAACAGTTCATTTATTTTACACAGGAAAAAAATGAAATAAACCAAGAGCAACAGAATGAGATGGTGTGTGTCCCTCAGCCCTGCAGGAACAGCCCTCACTTTTGTCCTTCATCTACTGTTGTCATCTTAGATCAGAAACAAGTTGGATCCTTGCTAACATAGAAAGCCAATGGTGGAACTGCAGATTTCCAGTGATGTTCAGTGCACCTTTACATCACTGTTTAAATAGAAGAACTGCTGCATCACTTGGTAAACAGAGATGCTTGCAAGTTCTTTCAATATAAAATGAAATAATTTTGATGTTTGGGAACTATGTGCTATCACCTTTTAGGGCCACTGCTCTGAAGGTAAAATAATGAATTTGATATTTAGGAATACTAATGACAGCTACTGTGCTCAGTTATTGAGACTGAGAAGCCACTTGCTTTTTTACAGAGGACTAATAGCTTAATTAATATTCATTTCATGTCAGAGGTAAGCATTCTGTTGGAAGGTAGATCAATAGTGCCCACCACAATGTAAAGTGAGAAACTGTTGATCGTACATGTAGAACTGATGTAGAACTGCGGATTTATAGCACAGAGAATATATGAATATTCTTTCAAAGTCTTTCACAGTGAGCTGAGGAGGGGGCAGACAGAGAATACTTACTTAAATGTTAATTAAGAATTTTCCACATCAGTACACCTTTTCCACTTCTTGCCATTGCATATTGAAATATCATAGGATACTTCAAATAATTATTTTCCTTTTACATATGTATCATAATTCTGAGTATTTATTTTAATGTCTTATGTAGATAAATGATCATAAATCTTCCAGCTGAAAAAAGAACATTAAGATATTTAGATGATTTTGACAACATTGGGGTAGCTCTTCTCAATGATCCTCTTTTCTAATCCTGATCTATGACTGAGCATGAGGGAGAGAGAGAGCTGGTTTTTTTCCTCTTCTTCTTTGAAACCCCAGAAGCTGGATTGGTAAAAGGATGTGAGAAGAGGGTCTTCAGTGATAAAGGTGAAGGAGACAGCCCTGCGGTTAGTGAGAATTACGTGCCCAAGTGAGTGGTAAATATCATGACAGGAAAGAATTGTCCTCAGGCACAAAGTTGGCAGGAGTGTAGTCAATAAACAGATCGATGTACTTGCACTATTTCTAGTAGAAGCTGAGTTCCTGCAGAAAGGGCAAGAGAGGCATTTGAGCAGTTGTTTCATCTATGTAGCACATTTTGAAGAGCTGGAACCTGCATTTCTGTGACTTTCACAGGGTGCCAATGAAGTTGCCTTGAAAAGTAAAATAACAACCCCCAAAACATAAGTCCGCAGAAGGACTTCTCAGAACTTATCTAAGGGCTTATTGTTGGTTGGAAAAATTCTGAATCAATAACGTACTGTAAAACCAAAAAGTAAAAGTTGTTCTGAAAGCGCAAAGCTAATATGAACTGACTTCAGAGTTGGAGTCTTATGGTTGATGTATCAAAAAAAGTTCCTTCAGTTTTTCTTGAATGATGGTGTCTGGACAAATCTCTTAAGCGGATTCTGGATTCTTCAGTGTCCGATAAGGTACGAGCTCCCACTGCAGATGCTCCCTGAACAGTCTGTGTGGCCAGATATTTTCACAGACTTTGCCAGAGATTAATTTCTCTGAGATCTCTAGACCTTTGTCAAGCTTGTATGAAAACAGGGATGAGGGAATTGAGTGTATCCTCAGTAAGTTTGCAGATGACACCAAGCTGGGGGGAAGTGTCGATCTGCCGGAGGGTAGGATGGCTCTGCAGAGGGACCTGGACAGGTTGGATCGCTGGGCAGAGGCCAACGGGATGAGGTTTAATGTGGCAAAGTGCCGGGTCCTGCACTTTGGCCACAACAGCCCCAGGCAGCGCTACAGGCTGGGGGCGGGGTGGCTGGAAAGCTGTGTGGAGGAAAAGGACCTGGGGGTGTTGGTTGATGCTTGCCTGGACATGAGCCGGCAGTGTGCCCAAGCAGCCAAGAAGGCCAGTGGCATCCTGGCCTGTATCAGGAACAGTGTGGCCAGCAGGAGCAGGGANGAGCTGGGGGTTGGCCTCTTCTCGCAGATAACTAGTGACAGGACAAGGGGGAGCGGCTGCAAGTTGTGCCAGGGGAGATTCAGGTTGGAGATTAGGAGCAATTTCTTCTGGGAAAGGGTGGTCGGGCATTGGAACAGGTTGCCCAGGGAGGGGGTGGAGTCACTGTCCCTGGGTGTGTTTAAAGAAAGGTTGGGTGTGGTACTTAGGGACATGGTTTAGTGGGTAATAGGTGGTGGGGGGACGGTTGAACTAGATGATCCTGAAGGTCTCTTCCGAACTTAATGATTCTATGATTCTGTGAAAACAGACAAAAGACTCAGCAGACTTCACCTTCCACTTCTGTTGATCTGAAAACTCTTTAGCCATGTATTTAGAAAAACCTTAATCTGAACATTTCTTCTAATGCAACTGCCTAATGTTTTCTCGTCATAGAATTTCTTTATCTCAGTTACAACCCTGTTGGTAATGCCATTTATCAACGGGCATTTTGAGGGCCTGTATTTTGTCTAACCTGTGACATTTTAATGTAGTCTGAAAGTCACAAGATTTTGGACAGGCGTCCTCTGAAAATCAGGGCCTTGGAAAGATGGCAAACCAAACACTCAGAATCACTCATCATTTTTGAATTCTTGTTTTATGCTCATATTAAAACAAAGAGGGGAAAATGGTAAAGCTTGTTAGGTGGGAAAAGTACCTATGTCTAAGAATGGCAGGATTTAGACTGCAGTAGTTGCTATCAGGTACAACCCACATGTAGACTTGTTTTGGGACTGTACAGCATGGTCTAATCATGGACAGGCTCCAGCTGAGAATTTTTCTGAAGACAATGATTGCCTTTATACGTGGTTAAGGTGGGGGATCCTAAATCACAGGTTCGTGAGAAGATTTAGGCTAAAAAATTGTGAAATGTTATGCAAAGCCCTTCTGAATGGTCAAGGCAAAGCATCTAGACAGTGTAGTGTTCAGCAGCATAAAACCATGACCTAGGTGTCCTAGACCCTGCAGGCTTGGGATGTCACCAATGCTTGAGACAGAAACACGGAGTAGAGTTCATAGTGCATTTGGCTATTGCTCAGCATGGGGGAAACAATGTGTGCTACCAGCGCTTCTGTGCGTTTCTTGGCAGTACATCATCATTACCTGTGGTGACGGCTGCATGCTCTGGTTTCAGGTCAAGTCAATCTGCAACGCCATCTGAAGGTGGTGGTTTCCTTCCAAGTAGGGAGCTGCAAGAGACAGGGTCAGGTATTGCATTGGGGGTGTGTGTGTGTGCGCGTGCGTGCATGTGCCCCCTTGCTCCTGCTCACACTGCACTTGCTTTGTTGACCAGACAGTCGTAAACCTTTAGCGTGAAGGCCCAGGAAAAAAAAAACACGAAACAAAACCAAACTAAAACCAAACAAAACCCAACACAATGGCTGATAGCAGAGACACATTAACGACTCAAAACCAGCCTCAGGTGATTCCTGGATGACAACTATCACCAAATTATGTAGACTGAAAGGAATTTGTGTTCTTTTGTCCCCATAAATTATCAAAGCTATTAATGTAACTGGTCATCAGAAAATGCTGGGAATCCTTAAGGGTTACCTTCGAAAAACTGTTGAGGTGTACAACAGCTTTTTGTTTTGAACGGATGTCATTAGGAATCACAGAGGAGAGAACAAAATAGAATAGAATAGAATAGAATAGAATAGAATAGAATAGAATAGAATAGAATAGAATAGAATCGAATCATTAAGGTTGGAAGTGACCTCAAGGATCATCTAGTCCAACCATCCCCCCACCACCTATTACCCACTAAACCACGTCCCTAAGTACCACATCTAACCTTTCCCAAAAGGATAACAGTGGGGTTATTTTTACAGACAGAAATATAGTAGAATTTTCATTTAAATTAGGTGAAGAAATAAAAAAGATGCTTATAGAGATGGAGGAATAAAAGGTAATAATGAGCAGAGAAAAAAAGGACTATTCAGGCCTAATGTTCAGAGAAACAGTTGTACCTGTAGTACTGTGTAATTATTAAAAATGCATTGCTGCATAATGCTGCCAGTAGGACTTAGCATTAGCTGCTCTTTAACTTTGTGATGAGATAGTGAAATCTGCTCGTATTTGTCTTAAAGTATGATGTGACTGAAAATGGTCCAGTAAAATGACTTTGTTAAACACTTTGAGGACTAATGTGGCACCAGGCACGGGTGGGTTCCTCTGGGGACCAGAGACAGGCTTTGGAGGATGGTGACAGAGAAATTGCAAGGAAATCTTGATCAGAATTGCAAAAGGAAATCTGTGACTTTTTTAATTTTAGTAATTGAATGGGTAGTTGGTTTTCTTTTCTTTCCCTATAACAACAAAATTACAAGTCCTTCACCTTTCCTTTGTTTTCCCAGAGGGAAGATGCTGTGCCCATGGAGAAGGAGAAAAGAGCATCTCTCTAAGCAACCTGGATCAAATCTGACGGTGGATAAATTTGCAATCAGTGATATGTGGTGTGAAGTTTTTACCTAGTATTCAATTATAAACCAAATTTATGGTCTGGCTGTTACACAGAAATAACATTCTAATTCGTTTGGAAGCTTACTTGAAAGTTACTTGAAAGGATTCCAGTCTTTCTTTTTCCAAATATTTTAAGAGACTGTGTCTTGTTCAAAATATGTAATATCTTTTTTTCATAATCCCATGTGTCCCAAGCCTGATCATAGTTTTATTACTAAATCAGTGGGGACAGAATGAGTTTCTGGGATAGAAATTTGCCTTAAGGTTTTGTGGGTTACTGATTACATAAATACCAAGGCCATTCTACTATGTGTTTAACAAAAAGAATAAATCTTTGCTGATCTCTGTGCAGCAAGCTAGCAAGAGCATTTAACTTTCATTAAGGAGAGATATACCACATAAGCAAGGCTGACACTAGTTATTTACTGCTTAATAAACATAAAGCTGGGCCAGCTCGCTTCATTTTGAAACTCAGTTTTGGTGTTTAGACCTTTCTCCTTCTTTGCCCTTCCCTGGTGAGGTGTCAGGGTACGGCACACACACCCCCCCCCAGCAGGTCCTTTTGAGCTGGGTACGGACCCATCAGCTGTGCTCTGCGGGAATTTTTGGGCAGCCCAGCTGAGACGGGTCATTGCTGAGGCTGTGTAAGAGATGTTGGAAGGACTGCTGCTTTCAACACCAGTTCTGGGAAATCACAGAATCACAGAATCACAAGGGTTGGAAGGGACCTCGAAAGATCATCTAGTCCACCCCCCCCCGCCAAGGCAGGGCCACCTAGAGCACATCACTCAGGAACACGTCCAGTCGGGTTTTGAATGTCTCCAGAGAAGGAGACTCCACAACCTCTCTGGGCAGCCTGTTCCAGTGCTCTGTCACCCTCACAGTGAAAAAGTTTTTCCTTATGTTAACCCAGAACCTCCTATGCTCCAATTTGCACCCGTTGCCCCTTGTCCTATCGCTTAGTGAGGCCGAGAAGAGCCTGGCTCCATCTTCCCAACACTCACCCTTAACATATTTATAAACATTGATGAGGTCACCCCTCAGCCTCCTCCAAGCTAAAGAGACCCAGCTCCCTCAGCCTTTCCTCATAAGGGAGATGTTCCACTCCCTTGATCATCTTAGTGGCTCTG
>VWZZ01003153.1:223619-331037 GCA_013399095.1 Psophia crepitans | reverse complement strand
GTTGGAGATTAGGAGAAATTTCTTCTGGGAAAGGGTGGTCGGGCATTGGAATGGGTTGCCCAGGGAGGTGGTGGAGTCACCGTCCCTGGAGGTGTTTAAGGAAAGGTTAGATGTGGTACTTAGGGACATGGTTTAGTGGGTAATAGGTGGTGGGGGGATGGTTGGACTAGATGATCCTGAAGGTCTCTTCCAACCTTTATGATTTTATGTGTCCTTCTCATAAAGCACCCTTTGACTTTGGGTAGGACTTACTACCAAACATCTCTATATACTTCAGTGTAAACCTTCCCTTTTGTCTTATGACTCTTATTACTACAATCAATTCTTGGTAATGATGTCTGCTCCTGAACAAATAACATCATATGTTCTTGCTGCCTGTTTCTTGAACTTCTAATCCACTTTAATCATAACAATCTCTGCACCAGAAATAAGAGTTGCTGACATTAAACAGAAGTGGAGGAAGCCCTAGAAGTGAAATGCTTTCCTTCCTGTGTAATGAAATGAGAGAGGAAAAAGTTGCAGTGGCAAAGAACAACAATTGCTCCAACCAAAATAACATTTGCTCTTTATTGTTTTTAGTGTCTTTTCCCCTGAAGTCAGGAGAAAGACCTGTTTCAAAAATAAATGGCACAATATGGCTTTTGAAGCTCTTGGTGGCAGTGAAGTGTCACAAATATTTCTGTGCAGAAATTGCAGTTGGATTCTGCACGCCGAGTGGAGTCTGAAGATGTGTAACTTGAATCGCTCCGCACTGGCCAGAGGCTCCATCTGTTATCCTTATGCATTATTTACACCGACTGCCTTTAAATATCACGCTGGGGATTTGTCTATGGATTGTCTGTTGAGTTTATGTTCAGATAAAGGGTTCAATAACCAAAGTAACCTAAAGCCAAGTATACATTACGCTGAAATCCCTTCAGCTTCTCCGTATGCAGTTGCAGCATCTCACCTCCCTGTAAACCTTTCTGGACTAGTGTTCAAGCTGTTGAAATGTACCAGGTGATGCACAGCCTGACCCTTTGCGAGGAGGAGCGCTACCTTTCTCCCCCTCCCCGCTTCTCCTGAGGGATGTGACTGAATAACTCTCTTTTGTAAAGAAAAGGTAACGCTATATAATTCAGAGCGCAGCCAAGCTGTGACCAACTTTGTGCTACTTGAGGAAATGCCAAGGTGGTCATCTAAGGCTGTCTTCAACAGCCAGGTGAGGGGAGGGAGGAAAGGTCTGGGGATTCTGCCTGCAAACTGGCCAGCGAGCAGTTACCTACCGCACATTGCTGGCTGCAGCTCGGTGAATGTTCACGTTCCCATCTTCCTTGTCCTGATCGCTGCTGACAGCGATGAAAGGTAGGGAGCTGCTTCGTGTCTGGTATAACACTGGCTGCAAGTGTTTGCAGGAAAGTGGAGGTTTCACCTGAGGAAGAACAGAGCTTTTATGAAGATAGATGAATTGAAAAGAAAACCTGTTTACAGGAAGATTGTAAAATGCTGGTTTCAAGAATGGTAGCATTTTAACCTGACTACAATAAAGATTTCCGATTTGTCTTTATTAGAGAAAGATGCTTCCTCCTCTCTTTCCTCTCCAAGGTGGAAGTTTCCTACTACTGCTGAACACATTCAGATGGTTGTGATCTGTGCTTTGCACTTGGCAGACTTTGTTCAAAATGTAATTATTGCTTAAATTATCCTGACTCAAACCAATCTGTTGCCTCTATTGGATAGTGTTGTGGGACTCCTTTATTTTTAATGAGTTTCTGAGTTACTTTAGATGCTTTAACACTTGTTTTATTTGTTACGTGTAACTCGGGAGTTAGAGGTGGTGTGGTGCGTAGCCTGTGGCTGTGCAGCTGGCTTTCCTTCTGCACGTGTTACAGTACTGCTGAACACGCCTCAAGGACCTTTTCATCTCTCTTGGACATTGGCATGGGGCAATAAATAATTATGAACTCAGTCATAATTTTTTTACTTATGTGGAAAAGTGAACTATTTTGTGGCTGTTGCCACAGTAATCAATGGGACTATACAGTTGTTTCCCTCTACTCTGCCCTTGTGAAACCCCATCTGCATACTGCATCCAGCTCTGGGGCCCACAGCACAAGAAACATGTAGACCTGTTGGAGCGAGTCCAGAGGAGGGCCACAAAGATGATCAGGGGGCTGGAGCACCTCTCCTATGAAGAAAGGCTGAGAGAGCTGGGGATGTTCAGGCTGGAGAAGAGAAGGCTCCAGGGAAACCTTATTGTGGCCTGAAGGGGTCTTATAAAAAGGATGGAGAGGGACTCTTTACTTTGATAGATAATTTGACAGGACAAAGGGCAATGTTTTTAAACTAAAAGAGGATAGATTTAGGTTAGACATTAGGAAGAAATTCTTTACTGTGAGGATGGTGAAACGCTGGAGCAAGTTGCCGAGAGAGACTGTGGAGGTCCCCTCCCTGGCAGTGTTCAAGGCCAGGTTGGATAGGGCACTGGCCAACTTGATCTAGTGGGTGGCACCCCAGCCTATGGCAGGGGGCTTGGAACCAGATGATCTTTAAGGTTCCTTCCAACCCAAGCCATTCTATGATCTAAATGTTGTAGTAGTGAGGGTTGTAGACCTGGGTCTCAGTGCCTTGGTGCCTAGGACATGCCTAAGATGTCTGTGGACTCATTTGGCCTTGTTCATGTGTTATCTTGTCATCAGTTCCTGCTGTTCACTTCCACGGGAACACAGCCTTGATCTGCAGGCTCTTTTCTGCATTTAAGTGTGTTGCTACACTTCTACTTGCATCAGATAGGGACAGTTGTAAACTTACAAATTACAACTTGCAATAAGCATGAGTGATTTGGTTTAAATCCAGGTAGCTTTCCACTGGCTAGACCAGTGGAAACTCTTCAGTTTTATTTTTTCACCTTCTTTTCTCCCTGCTTTTGCCACCTCCCGTCCAGAAAAGCAGCAATTTGTGTTTCCGTGTTCAGGTGAACATTTTTTCGCTAAATATTTCAGAGTAGCCTTAGAAGCTCCAGACTGCCAGCAGGGTTTACCCTCCTGGGACAGCAGAAGTACCTGTTTCTCACACTCATCTGCAGGGCAGGAAAGTGCAGCCAAATTCTACTCAGTAAGTTAGATGTCAGGGAGCAGCGTAGCAGAAACTCACACCATCGTGGGGGTTGCTGGCTTAATCAGGCCTCTGCTAGACTGAGCTGCTCTGCTGAAAACACCTCGTGCTTTTCACGGAAAAACCTTATCGAAAGAAATGTTGTATGACAGTTGAGATCTCATCATCCCACGTCCCTTTTGTCCTCAGCAGAGCACACAGCCTGATCTACCCTGGCACCCACCCTGCTAGGCAAACCGACTGCAGGAAGAAATACGGTAAGACAGCTGTCAGAGGGCTAGTGCAAGCACAGGGGTGACAAGGATGCAGAAACCGCCCCCGCCATACCCCCCAAAGGGAGCAGAAAACCAAGGGGTCTCTGCAGGAGCTGGGCAGCACTGCCTGCGTGGAGCAAGCTGTGGTGGCAGTGCAGCTCTGGGGTGAGGAGGGACAGGCAGGCTCTGCTGATGTGCTGCTCCTGCAGGAGTGGGAGCAGCTGCCTGGCTCGCAGGCAGGATGCTGTCCCTCTTGTCAGCATAGCGCTCTTAACAAGGGAAACAACTTATTTTATAGCTGAATGGCAGCAAACTGTGGGAAGAGGACAGCACTCGGCTGGCAGTGCCGGGGGCAGCCGGCTGCATCACTGCCTGCCCCAGAGGCAGCAGTGGGGCTGTGCCCATCCGTGACCCAGAGCAAGCGCCCTGGAGAGCTGAGCCAGAAAGGGAGCACTGCCAAGGGTGAGGCTGCCTTGAGTACAGCTCTGATATAATAGGGGAAGGGTTCGTTTCCTGGTGACTCCCCTCCACCACTAGCAAGTGGAAAGGGAAGGGTTTGCATTCCATAGAGAAAAAGGCTTTTTTTTTTTGCAAAGTAATATCATGCCTTCAAATAAAATATTGAAGCAATTTAAAAGGAAAGCCTGGTGCGTAGAGGTATTAAATGCTACATTTAATTCTGAAAATTATGTAATTTGGCTGAATATTTGTTGCTTTTCTGATCTTGTTGGGGCTGGATTTCTTCCAGAGAGGTGGAAACAGAAGTAGGGGGGCTGAGGTCTGCTGGTGGATGCTTGGACTTTTTTTTTTAATAACAGACATCTGCTGTATCGGCAATATTTTATTCGATGGGTTTTTTGAGGGATCATATCAGTAGTAAATCATACTAACAGATATTGCCAAGCTGTGCCAGTGTTGCAGCCTGTCTTAAGGTAACTGTTAGGCCTGTATGTGGGGTCTAGAAATAGCCTGGCATGGCAAAAGCATTATTTGAGCTGAGCAACTATGTTTTAACAATTGAGGATAATAGCAGTTCTCTTCTGCCTCTCCCCTCCTAAATAACTTTGTCCCTCGTAGTTCTTGCTCCATTCTGTTCTAATTGTGAACCGTGACAATGTAGCTAATAAAAGTTGAAAAGGGGGCTATAGGATAAAACACAGCTTTGAACACTTGTAAATACAATAGAATTAAATAGTGGGACCAGAAAACAATACCTCTGCTTATAATTAGTAGCATCTTCTTTCTCTTTTAGCATCATTACAGAGAAAGAGACTACAGAGACTCTGGTTCTACTTAATATGAATGAATCTATCAACACTTTGGTCCAGGATTAAAAGCAGAACTAAGTTTTAATGGGGCATAAACATTTTAAGGGATTTCCATTTGTTTAAATTTGTTCCTTTCCTGAAGAAAAGGAAACAAGTGCTTAATGCAAGTGTGGGGCTGGGCAACATACAGTGTGAGTGAGGGGAAGGTGACTTAGGTGAGCCAACGAATGACTTCTATTTTTCAGATCAAAGGAGCAGAGACAGATGACAAGAGAAGTTAAACAAATAGCATGTAATTAATTCTCACAATTTTCCCTAATGTTCTGTGACATGGCTGTCGCTAACATTGTCAGTAGCTGTAAGTGAAATGGGATTGAAAAACTTCCAGACAGCAGTAATCTCGGGGTGTTGGAAAAATGTTTTTTGAAGATGGATGTCCTCGATTATATACAGCTCACGTATACATGAAAGAGGAGCTTAAAAAGCCTAAATTGTTCTGTATTGACTTTCATCTTGGACTGCTGCTCTCGCTCCAGCTGGCAATATGTAACCCATATGACATACCAAAATGTATTTACTTCTATGTGACTGCCCTCCAGGGCACTGTCTGCAATTACAAAAAAGGCCGCAAAGGCATCTGATTATGCAGTTTTACTGATTCATTTATATTTGTCAATGTTTTTTTTCCCCCTATTCGAAAGCATTTGTTTCCCCTGCTAACGCACCTGAGACTGATGTAGGCAATTGTGCTTTCTGGTAGGAGAATAAATCCTACTTTCTGGTTCACAAGCGCAGCAGGAGAGAACAACAGGGATGTTCAATTTCTATTTTAAAGGACCTTCCCAGCAGGATGCATACAAAGAATTAATACTGAATAAGAATTAATGTTGTGCTAACCTTACTCTTTGTTATACTGTGTCCCTTGGTTTTAGTAACAGTAAAATCTTTGTTTGCTGAGGCATTACTAAGTGGAATTATACTCGAACACTGCACTTGCAGTAAGGGCTACGTAGCACTTCTCATTTGAAGGTATCTTTTCTCCGTTACTTAACATTTTCCTAATTCTTAACTAGTCAAGTTAAGGCTTTCCTTCCCAGATAACGTACTCTCAAAACGAATTTGGTTAATTCAAGAAATGGTGGAAAGTAGAGGAAAAATGTGCGGGGTGGACTTTTTGTTTGTGTGTAGGGGTTTTGGTTTGTGGTGTGGTTTTTTTTTTTTTCTTTTAAATGGAGTGACTCTCAATTTCTTTAAGGTAATTCTGTGCTCCTGACTTGATGTAGGGATTTGAAATCCGGCAAAAGGTGGCCTTTGAAAGGAAGTCAAGGGTTTTGCTTTTGCCTGGATTTGTTAAACACCTGAGGAAAAATAAGTTTGTATATCCTTGAATTTGAGTTCATTTATGAACACGTGCTGTGTTCTCAGAGTATTCTGTCTGCAGGCAGTAACAGTTGCTGTCCTTCCCCTTCTGGTCCCTACATGCTCGATGGTCTTGTATGTGACTGCACGCATCTTAAGGGTACAGGGGGTAACCTGTGGTTGAGGAGCTGTTGTGACAATGTCTACAGAGCAGAGATTGGTTTGTGGGTTGTTTTTTGGATTCCTCACCCCGCTACATTTAGCTAATGACCATTTGGGGTGAAGCTGCTAGAATCCAGCAGCTTGCAGGGGGGGTGTGAGCAGTAGGAAGCAGAGCTGAAGTGCAACAAGCAGTGGAAAATAGCAGACAGGATCGGGAGTTGGTAGAGGGCGAGAAAGGGGGGAAAAAACCTGAGGCTTGAGTTGTTTCATGCAGGAATGGTTAATCATAGAATCATTAAGGTTGGAAGAGACCTCCAAGATCATCTAGTCCAACCATTCCCCTACCACCCATATTACCCACTAAGGAGCTAGAGGGGTAATAGACTGGTGATGCACGCTTCCCATCTTAGCTTTAAGTAGTGAGTAGATGGGATAAAGAGTGGGGAGGAGAAGAGGGAACTCTACAGGGACTAGTGCCTGTGCACACAGACACGGAGGATGGTGTTGCAAATCCAACAGCAGTCAGATATTTAGAAGAACTTGCCACTGGAAATGATGCATGTGAAGATCCAGTCAGAAATGGAGTTCAGATCCTCTCCTCACATGCCTTCCAGTTTTTTCCAGCTAGTCTCTCACCCAGGATTAGCTAGTCCCTGTGACTGCAAACACAGTTGGGCATCTTCACATTAGGGCTGGAGACTTTGTTTAACTTTCAGGCAAATAACATGCTATTATCAATCTCAGCTGGTGATGCCAAGTCCCTGGCTGGCTGTGTCTTGTTACTGGTTTACAGAGAAAATATTTGTATAGGAAAGGTATGGCTCGTTTGGCACAAGCCAAAAGAGTAATAATGTCAGGCTCTGGGCCCAGGCCTGCTGAGTGTTTGAATCTCTTAAGTATTTGATAAATCAAGAATATCCAATGCCTAATCATGCAATATTCTGGACTTTTTAGTAGATGTGTTCTAGAAAGTGCTGTAAGAATTTGGTATAGAAATAAATATGAACTGCTGTTAGCCTAGGTTTTAATTACTATATTTTGATTATAAGAGAGAATAAGGAGAACACAAATTGTGGGATCTGAATTTGAAATGAGACACAACTTCTAGATAAAGTTTTCTGTGGATTCTCCATCAGTTGACACTAATTATAAGATGGAGCAAACCTAAGAAAAATGTATTTGCAAGTGATATTGACTGATTTAATGTGCTAAATGAGAATATGTACCAGTAGACAACTTGGATTTGTGGTTAGAAAATATCTTGGCCACATCCCCACTTGCTGATTTGAAATCTCAACATTTAAGAGACAAGGCAGCATTTTCTGGATGCAACTTACATGGAACTACTTGAAGTGAGTTACTGTGATTTAGTCTAGTGGAAAACATCTGATCAAGTGGGTTTTGTTTCTCTTCGTTTAACTCTGATCACTACACAAAAAAAACTTGTATTACAACTCTTAATTACTCTTTCTTACATTCTGGCTTGAATGTCTTGCACAAGAGGTCTACAATTCACTTTCTTTAATCCTGGTTCATGGAAGGGTGTCAGAAATTCTCATGAACTATTGAAGTCTTTGTTCAACAGAGATCAGTATCTGAAAGAGGCAGCATGATTAAGAGGTGAAGGATTCTGGCTGATGTGTTACTTTCAGCATCTCCCTTTAGCAGACAAATGTTCAGTAAACTGCAGATGTTAGCAGGGACATCTGACTGGGAGATTGTTGGTCAGCCAAAGAAGAAAGGGCGTAACAAATGAGCACTTGTATGATAAGAGCATCTTCTCTCTTTTTTTCCACACAAAGTGGCAGGGAGATGTGGCTGTCACAGCTATTGGCAGCAACTCTGATGGTCTGACAAGGGCAGTTTCTATTTTCCAAGGTCAACAGCAGGGTTTGAAATTCTGTTTGTTCTAATCTTTGACCTAATACTTCCAATTTGCCATGTTCACGGTAAGCTGCAGAGTTATAATGGGGGTTAGTCTGAAGAGACTGCGCGGTGGTGCCAAAGCTCAAGTGACAGCAAGCAGGAGAAAAAAGCAGAATTAAAATGCCTGACCAGGTCAAGCCCACTTGGGGAACCAGGCTGTAGCCATTCAAAAACCACTAAAGGAATAATAAAAGGACCTGATCCATAGCCAGCAAGTGGGACAATTCTCAGTAGGAGCCCTTTGAGGATGGAAGAAAGATGCACCAAATGAAACCATCCTGTGATGAGACACTAACATCGTGTTACCAGTAACAGCAGTAAAAAAGATTAAACTGAAATTTTATCTAGATTCTGGGCTAGTTTCTGAGGTGATAAAAAGCAACTGAGCAAATAGCTAAATTGAAAGCCGAAAGGAACTTTTAAGTTGCACCAAATTTTCAATAACCATAATAATTAAAGAGAAATACCTCCTGGTTTAGGAAGGTGGGAAACTTTATATTGCATGAAAACTAAAGACAGGCAAGAACTGTTTTATAATCTGTGCATTTTTTGGTGACAGGTCAATCCTGAGAGTTGCAAAATGGCTGGAAATGTTTCTTGGGGAGTCTACAGAAGTGTGCAACTTATAGCCATTGTGAGTTAGAAGAAAGACTTATCCAAATTGTTGGTAACTCTATTCTTACTTCTTGTATTTTTGGTAAAAACTAATTTGCAACTGTCTGCTGGGTATCTCTTACCTAAAAACTGAAACCATGCTGCAGAAGGATAGCTGTGACTAAAACTTCCCTATGTCACCAAGAGACATGCAAGGGCCAAACAAAGGCAGGGTGGAGGTAGGCACCATATGAACTGATGGGCACTAATCTGCTGAAGCTGCCCCACTGCTGTGTGGCTCCAGTAAAACACGACTTGCTGGTGCAACGGAGCACAATACTAATGTCTACCAGATATCTTGATAGTTTTTTCCTGCGTCTTCCCTCCCCTTTTGTAAAAGCTTAAAGGAAATTTTATTTTATGCCAGGCATGGTGCTTGTTGCTATTGAAGGAAAACAAATAGTGTTTTGCTTCTATGGGGCTGGGATGTAAGTGCATGGAATTGGGGACAAATTGACCAAAGTAGTGCAAGCTCTGTGACTTATTTTAAGTTCATGGAGATCACTGAGCTTGATAAACGGAGGCTTAAAAAATAAAAACGGTATTGAGAAAAAGCATGTTGTAGTTGTACTGTGGAGAGTTGACCTGTCCTTGGAGGGTGGGAGCTCAGCTTTACCAATGCCTGACTAAGGGACTTTAGAAGACCAGAGGTTTCACAGGGGAGGGCATCTGTCTAACATAGCAAATATTGTCCCTATTTCCCATCCCACATACTTAGTCATCCTTGCCAGGGGGCTCCCCTGTGGGTCTTTTGCCAAGGAAAATGTCCCAAAAGCTCTGGCATGAGGCTGCTGAGGCTGAAATAGTGCCATAAGTTGGGCTGTACTGGACTTCATATTGCTGTGGAAAGACTGGCCAGTGCTCCAGGAGCAGTATGGCATAGAAGAGCTACAAAACTTAAGTCAGATGTAAGCCTGAACATTGAGGCCATAATATGTCCCAGTGTCAAATACGGTTAAATTGTAAGTATCCTTATAAGACTTCTTAGAACTGGGGCAAGACAACTACCTTCTGTTTTAAAGCGTTTTCAGTTACCATTATGGCGAAAGTGTTTTGCTGTATCTAGTCAGTCCTTGCCGAAATGAAGGTTGAGTGTTGATTGTGTCACTTGATAACCACACAGACTTTCCCAAATACAGCCCTTTCCTGGGGATGTGCTGGGGGATACAGCTTGAAAAGAAAATGGAGCCTTGGGGTGACTGCTGCCTGCATCTGCAGTGAATGCAAAACCTGAACCTGACAATGGCTCTTCTCCAAAGCAGTAAGGACCAAAAAAAAAAAAAAAAAAAAAAAAAAAAAAAAAAAAAAAAAAAAAAAAACAAAAAAAAAAAAAAAAAAAAAAAAAAAAAAGCAAATCTACCAACCACCCAATAGTTTAAAAGCATAAATATATCTNGCAAACCAACCAACCACCCAGAAGTCTAAAAGGATAAAAATATCTTCAGGTCCCCAGTAGCTCCATGAGAACAGTTGTTTCACAGCATGTTAATCTTTCACATACTCACTCATTTTCCCAAGAATCTTGAATAGAATTTTACTGTTTGATGAACAGTGTGAGGCAGGTAAATTGTTGTGGGCTTTTTCTAAGGTTATGTAAATGTATACTATGGAAAGACTTGATGAAATGTTATTTATATACCTGGGAGACTGTTTGATAAGGCATTATTGTCATTTGCTCTGTGATTCTAGACACTCTCAGAAGGCCTTAATGTCATGTTAAACACAAATAGAGATGCAGCAGAACAAGAATCATAGAATTGCTAAGGTTGGAAAGGACCTCTGAGATCATCAAGTCCAACTGTCAACCTAACGCCACCATGCCTGCTAGACCATGTCCTGGAGTGCCACGTCTACACGTTTTTTGAATGTCTCCAGGGATGATGATTCAACCACCTCTCTGGGCAGTCCATTCCAATGCCTCACTACTCTTTCCATGAAGAAGTTCTTCCTAATATCCAACCTAAACCTCCCCTGACGCAACTTGAGGCCATTCCCTCTTGTCCTATCGCTTGCTACTTGGGAGAAGAGACCAACCCCCTCCTCACTACAACCTCCTTTCAGGTAGTTGTAGAGAGCAAGCAGGTCTCCTCTCAGCCTCCTCTTCTCCAGGCTGAACAACCCCAGTTCCCTCAGTCGCTCCTCATAAGATTTGTTTTCCAGTGCCTTCACCAGTTTCGTTGCCCTTCTCTGGACACACTCCAGCAGCTCCATGCCCTTCTCGTATTGAGGGGCCCAAAACTGGACACAATACTCAAGGTGAGGCCTCACCAGAGCCGAGTACAGGGGGACTATCACTTGCCTGCTCCTACTGGCCACGCCACTCCTGATGTGGGCCAGCATGCTGTTGGCTTTCTTGGCCACCTGGGCACACTACTGACTCATGTTCAGCCGGCTGTCAACCAGTACCCCCAGGTCCTTCTCTGCCAGGCAGCTCTCCAGCCACTCCGCCCCAAGCCTGTAGCGCTGCCCAGGGTTGTCACGACCAAAGTGCAGGACCCGGCACTTGACCTTGTTAAACGTCATACAGTTGGCCTCAGCCCATTGATCCAACCTGACAAGGGAATGACTCATAAGAATAACGCTGCTTTCCTTCTACAGCTCTGCTTGTGATCTGTAGGAAAGCTATAGTGAAAAGCAAACCTGCAGCTTAGAAAGGCTTTTCATTTCTTAAATTACAAACCCCTATAAATCGGCTCACCTGATTGCTTCTGAGCTTCTAGTTATCCAGTTTCCCTCAGATGACCTAATCTGTGCCCAGTGGTACTTTCATTAGCCCAGTACAGTTCAATCCCTGGAAAATTAACTTGCTGCAGGTGGAGAGCAAGTACGACTGTTCCCAGTGCTCAAGACTCCCAAAATGACAGGAAAGTCGGTGAGATGGCAGATGCAGATTGTGTGCTGTTTTGGGGTGGGTTTTTTTGCATATTATGGACCTTAGGTTTTTTTACCCCACATTGGATTGAGTGACCTCTTTGATATTTAATCTTCAAAGACTCCCATCTCTGCTGACACTATACCTACTAGATAAGCTCTCTTAATGCCTGGTTATGCTCATAGCTAGAAAAAGATATCTTGGTTCAAGGATGAAATTGTAGAGCTGTTTGTTTCGTCTAGGTTTTGTTTTTATGATTTTATCTTCTTTCAGCTGATTTGGTTATTTTCCTATAAATTTTTGCTGCTTAATATAGCATGAAAACATAGAAAATAGGTATACTCTAAACCATTGTCTTTAATTTTCAAAACTAAGTGTTACATGCTACAATAGTTTATTTATAAACCATTAGAATAAACTGTTTAGCGGCAAGCTTTTTAAATGTGACATGAACACTTGCCCTCAGAGTACAGAACAACAGCCATGCTGGGTCAGGTGAGAGGTTCATCTAGTCCAACAGCCTCTTTCCAGGAGTGTTCAAAACAGATGCTTTTGGGAAGATGATAAAAAAAAAACCAAAACCACATCTCCTCCTTGGCTATTAGCCAAGTCCCCAGTGCAAGTCAGCATAGATGCTAAAGCAAGCAGGCCTTCAGGGCAAAGAGAATTTGGAAGTAATTTTTGCTGCTAGGTCTGGTGTGAGGTTATTTCATGGGTGGGTACATCCAGAACCACACAATACTATGTAGTCTAAGCTAAATCTGCATGGTGATCAGCTTAGGCCTTGTGAACCTATGTGTGAATTGAAGAAGCCCAGTAACAAATTGCATGAAAAAGTTTTGTGGTCTGTTATTTTTTCTTTCACAGATAAAATAAAGCTAAGCTAAGCACATTAATGAATTCTCTTTTTACTTTAAAGAGGAAAAATGCAGGGGAAAAACAGCATAGTTAATAGTGGCAAAAGGAAAGAGAAGACCAAAGTGGGGTGTTTTAGAACTCTTGAACACATTCATGTTTTGTTGACTTAATTTTGATTTGTAAATGGAGAAAGATGATGATGCAAGCAAGCAAACCAATATTTCCTGGCTGCTGATTTTATGTATAATTGTAGCTCCTGACTTTTTTAGAAGTTTCAGGCATTTTGTTTCAAGCTTAATGATATTAAACACAAATTATTACTCCAGCACATATGTCTCTGCAATCTCTTCACTACAAGTTTCCCTCTCTGTAAGATCGATTGGACTTGCCACTCCACTGTATGGAGAAGGTGAAAAATGAACATGGTTTTGTGGGAGGAAAAAAACCTTCATTTTTTGGTAAGGTTCCTGCCACCACTGAAAAGCTGTGCACAAAAACTTATTCATGCTGATATCCAAGGGCAATAGGGTTTCAAACAGGCCTACCACACATGTGCAGGTGGCAGTACCATTGAAACAAGCAGGAAGTGGAAGTTGGGAGAAGAGGGAGGGGGAAATAAAATGCTAATTGTCTGCACTGTCTAAATTATATACCAGAGAACTCTGAGTGGATTCAGCTAGAAAGAGAATGAATGATGACTAAACATGAAATGATTTGCAGCACCCCAAATATAGCCTGGAATCATCAGACTTCTTAAATCACTTCTCTATTGTTGTTGATTAGGTAGGTATGAGCTACAAAATTAGACTCTGTTTTTTCCAAACAAAGCTGGACTTGAGGGTGCTTGCTTTCCTCTGTTTGAGAGGCAGAGGGCAAAAAAGTCATGTAGCTGAGAACCAGATGCCAACACTAGCAGGGGTCTGAAATGAGAATGGAAACAGCTTTTGCTGAGCAGAACCCATAATGCTGTACTGCTGCAGAACATAGTTTAGTGCTTCTGCAAACCCATATTTATAGCAAGCATCAGCACACAGCTATGGTCACATGTCTGAAGGTTGCCTTTCACCCCCTTGTAAATATTTTTCAAAGACAACGGAGGGGTGGGAGATGGGAGAAAGCTCAGATGATGTCTAAATTTCAGCAGCACTGGAATTTCAGTACCTGCTGCAGAGCAATCTAGTCTTTATCTCTTAAACTGAAATACCAAAACTCACTCTGCTGAAGCTCTTGCCAGTTTTCACGCCCCCCTCCCACCCCCACAGCCTCACCACTACCGTCAGCATTTGCTATGCCATTTCGCTTCATTGCTCACTTGCTAAATATAAGTCTGAGATTTTTCTTTCTTCTGAAAGCTCTGCTGTGCCATAAGCACTGAATTCTGACAACTCCCCCATCCCAATTCGGTGAAAGCTATGGGTTGTCTACAAAGGGGCATATGTCCATCTTAGGTGAAATGTTTGCTGCTGTGGCCAAGAAAGCTCTTCAGACTGCCTATGTTCAGTGTCATCTGGCAGTGGTGAGCCCTGAAGTCCAACAGAGCCTCCCCTTCAGATGCTGAGGCAAACTTGTACCCCAGGCTTGGGTATTCTTGTTGTTCACTAATGCCCTAGTTTGCTTTTGAGGCAGACCTAAAGTCCTCTTAATATCTCAGCTTTGCTGGACATACAGGTAGCTTTATGTTCAGCTCATAACCAACACTACAGCAGTCAGTGATGGTGCTGCTGTTTCTTCCCACCTCTTATATGGGATGTGGGAGACCTGGACCTGAACCCCTTCTGTTCCTAGATCCACAGCTCAGAGCTTTGAAGGGATGCCCCATTTACTAGGGCAGAGAGCTGCTTGTGCACTGAGAAGGAAAATGAGCTGACAGATTGATCAGACCTCAACTGAATGAGCAGTGGGACTACTACATGAAGGTGCAGGTGGTTTGAGAGGAGGAACTGAAGCCCTGTTGCCTTTCAAGGTCAGTTCATGCTTTATAGACATATAGAAGAAAAAAAAAAGTCTGCATTGAGAGCAGAGGCTGCAGGCAAAGTAGACTGTAGGATGGGTAGTTGAGGCTGTGAGGGACCTCAGGAGGTCTCTGGACCAGCATTTTGGCACCAAGTGGGGACAGCTGTGTGATCAGATCAGGTTGCTCTGGGTTTTCCAGTCTTGAAAACCTCTAGACACAGCCTTTGTATTCTCATTGATCAATGTGATTCAGTACACAGCTGTCTTCAGGGTTAGTTTTCTTGCATCTAGTCTGTGCCTCTCAATTCTGTTTGTGCACAGTGTCTTTCCACTGTGCACTACTGTGATGAGCATGGCTCTGTTTGCTGAGTAACGTTGGAGGTACTGAGTAACTGCTGTTAGATGCCCCTGGAGCTGTCTTGTTTCCAGGTTGAACCAACCTTTGTCTCTAAACCTCTCTTCACAGGGCGAGTGCTCTAGCCTTGACCATCCTGGTGGCCCTCTGCTGAACTTATTACAGTTTATTGATGCCTTTGGGAGCCCAAAACCTGTACACAATATTCCAAATGCAATCTAAGGACTGCTTAGCAAAGAGGGGTAGTCCCTTCACTTGATCTGTGGTCAGTGCTTCTGATAGTACAGCCCAGGATTGCTATATAACTCTCTGTGCTGCCAGGGCATGCTGCTGGCTCATGTTCAGCTTGCTGTCCTTCAGGATATCTGGGGACTTTCAGATCTTATCCACAGGCAGTGACTTGCCAGAGGATTCTGAAGTACTCTTTAGAAGCTCTTATGTCTTCATTGCCTGTATGGAGAAAGGGCATAACTACATATCCTTTTTTTTCACACCAGTCCACAGCTCGTCCCCAATAACTGGATGAGGCAGTACCACTACTCTTCTATCTGACTGCAGCTCATGTTCTCCATCACCTTTCAGTGTCAGCTCCTTTCCTTTTCTTTTTTCTCTACCCCTTTCCTCACTGTTCCTAGATGTGCCCTTTTCTTACGATAAGTTTGTTCTTTGAGATAAATATACCATATTGTCATACTGTAGAGAGACAAATCATCTTCTCAATCTTTGCTTGCAGTTCTGAAATGCTGAGATTGGAAGTTATTGCCAAATTATCAGGACAGATCAGCAGTGAGGTCTTATCCAAAGGTCATCGTTGGAAGCTCAGGATATTTCAGGACAGTGGATTCAGTATAGTCTGCAAAACAGTTGTTTGCTGTTGAACTCAAAGGTCTCATCCTGTAGCTCTGAGAATGACTTTCCTGGCCTCAGTGGGACTGTTGCGTGACAGGCATTGCCGGATCAGATTCTCCAGGATGTTTGATAAATGATGCATGTCCATGGGGAAATTGGCTTGTTTAGCCATTCATGAATGCATGCATTTTGAAAGAACAAAATTTTTGCTTACAGTTTCCGAAGTAAAAGAGCAAATTTCCTGGCTACTTCTAAAAATATAACTGTCTTTTAATGTCAAGATGCCAATCTGAAACAACTCATATAATAGCAACTAATTTACAGTGAGGAATCATTATCTCCTAGTCGTATCACAGTTAGCTGCAAATAATGAAGTAAAGCTGTGTGGCACTTAAACAGAGGGAAATGTTCACATTAATACAAGAAGTAAATTGGCGAGGCTGTGTTCACAGTTAGTGCTCTGTCTGATGTTCTCCCTCAGTCTCCTCCCCCACCTTTAACTCCAAGGATGAAGCAGTATGGGCTACAGCATTAAGGAAAATAAAGATTTCTCCTCTTTCTCAGCTCGGCTTCAAAGGGCAGGAAACAAGTCTGTGTTGGTTCTCTTGTAACCAAGTATCACGGTGCCAGGATGGGAGTTCACTGCGTTCTGCAGCCAGCAAAAGATATGCGAAACACCGAAACGGTGGTCTAACTTACTGGCCTTGATATATACAGAAGCCTTAAAATGGTTCTGGCAAAACTGAGTGTCTTCCTCTTGCAAGTTTCTGAAAACAAGGTAAAAAGCTGTAAAATCTGAATTTAAGTTACAGTATAGTTGATACTCAGCTAGTGCCGAGTGGTTTGGCATCCAGGTGCAGAGAAGTTATCCAGCTTGCCACAGCTGTCTTCTTCCTCCAGGTAGAGGAGAAGCAAGTACCTAAACCAATGGTTCAGGATCAACCAGGTGAATGCCTCTGCAGCTGAGTGCTGGACAGGACAGCTGGAGGCAGCTGGACTGGCTGCCTCCAGCGTATGGGTGAGGATCAGCCACCTCTCCATGCCATTTCCAGAATCTGACCTTAGCACTGCCCTTTGCTTGGGGTACAATGGGATGCTTCAGCCTCTGAAAAGACTGTTGCACTAGTAGAAATACAATCTGGATGGTCAAAGATCAGGAGTCAAATAGTACTGAAGACATATTCTGAGGTCCTTCAAGAGAAGATTTCGTATTGCCATCCTCTTATATTTCAAAGTGGTTTATAATATGGGAAAAGCTAAATCTAGTTCCAACTTCTAGGTCAAGTTCTTGAAGGTTAGTAGTAGTAAAATGGGAGTTTGCTTAAGTATCTGAGATTCTAAATGTTCACAGCAGGACTGTATGCTTTATAGGCAGCTACACTGAAAGTGTGGGGATAGTTTGTGGGTTGTAGACTCTGCCTTAATTTCATCTTTCTTGAACGTGAAAAATCAGATGTTTTACTAGACAGTCATCTACTAAATAGTCTAAAAAGAAAACTTCAATTTCAGAAAACAAATAAACCAACCCTTTTTTGTCCAGCCTAGGAAAGTATCCAAACATCTGCATGCAGAAAATGGCAACAAAAAGTTGTCTAGTCCAAAGGATCTACAAAACTCTTCAGGTGCTTCACCACAGTGTGGCTTTTACTTGTGTTCATATTTGCTGCAAAGTCTAATCTGTCACAGGAACAAAGCAGGAGAGAGATCAAGATAATTTCAAAGTCCTATTCCCCACAAGTGCATTAGCAGTGTGTGTAGGAAAAGTATTTCAAGAACCTGGGCAAGGTGTGCCTCAGACTGTCCTGAAGCCATGAGAACTGTTCATGTTATATAGTTTTCCAGTTAAATCTTGGCTTTGACAGTATCTAGGCCTTCAGAAGTTCAAAGATCCCTGCCCTGTTTGAGAAGCCTAACATAAATCAAGAGAATAAATAAACCTTTCTGGTCCTCAGAGGTGAGCAGTCCAGCCGTGATCACACAACACAAATGTGCAAAGGGGTCTAGTCAGGCCTCCTTCCTCCTCTAGGATATTGTGAATGAAAGAGTCTTAAGCATGTTTGAGAAGGAAGACTAATTGCCTTGGTCATAAATTTCACAATGTTCTTTGGAAGTTTCGGTCCCTTTGCTTATTGAATCTCTCCTAAGGGATCAACAGAGATGCCAGGGTATATTAACATAGCTTATGAAAGATGTTGGACTAATTATCTAGTTCCACATGGTATATTAAAAGACATGAGATTAATAAACATGGTTTATTATTAAAAAAAATAAATTGTTGCAGTGGTAAGATAAGCTATGCACTGCAGTATGCTTGCTTATCAAACCCTTGGTCTTGCAATCTTCTAAGCGCATCAGCATTTCTGTATGCACAAGCTGTTTCTGTGAAGCAAGTGCCTTCTGTGCCCTGCTTGAGCTGGATGACAGAAAATATAATTGTCAGATATGTCACTTTCTTGAAGTATAAACAAAAAAAACCCAACAAAGAAAGAAATCTGGACACTTAAGTACACATACAACTAGTTATGTTAATCTCTCATTAGTAGTTTTTCATATCTTGGAGTCCCAATGTGGCAACATATCTGGTAAATATGTTAGACTAGTCTGTGTTATCCCTACTGCTTAGAGAGACACTGAGGAGTTCTTAAAATCTTCCTTCCAGACAGACTTTGGTCAGAGTGCTGGATAACTCCTGAGCGCTTGGGTGAGTTTTGGTGGTTGTGTTTCATCTGGCGTTTGTTTGTTTTGTTTTGGTTTTTAATTCTTTGGTGGATGTGGGGGTGCTAATCTTCAAGTAACTAAAAATTTGAGGTTTATAAAGGACTCAGAAGTAATGATGCAGTCTTAACAAAACACCTGCTTTGAGCTAATTGTCTAATGCATAATAGAGGGTTAATGATAAACTGATTCCTGGATCTATTTAGAAGATAGATATGTTAGATTCTCTCATGTACACCTGTGATATGTGATCCTCTGGTAGATGGGGGATATATTTTACAGAGTTTTCTGCCATTAATTTCTAATTAAATACTTGTCAACAATGTGAATAAGCATTGCTATTGTTCAGCAACCCTGTGATTGCTCTGTCCACCCTAATTAATGAACAGCTTCCTTATAAGTAGATTAATAGAGGTAGTCCCATTACCTAAAGTTATTTCAGTCACTGTGTTATAGTGCACCTCATTAGAGAATTGTAAAATGAAGCAGCATTTCAATTAACTGTTACGCAGTATCTGCTGCTTTGTGTTTTCTCAGCTACTCTTTCAAATAGGCTTTTGATAAGGCCCTGACCTCCCCAGCGTTCTTGAGCACAGCATAGGTTTCTCTGAAATGTCACCGCGCTTAAGAACAACAGCAAATATAGCTAACTTCTCACTGTATTGCTAGAGAAAACTGTAATGGAAACTATGTTCCAGCTAAGGTAAAGAGAGAGACTTCCCTGTTTAAAAGAGGAGGAAAAAAAAAAAAAAAGCCAGCATACATACACTGTGAGGTGCGCAGCGTCAATCAGAACTTGGTACAGTTGTTTAGCCCAAGTGCTAAATGACTGTCAAAGTGTAAAACCATAAGGTAAGCTAGAAAATTGCAAGCAACTTTCACATGGGAAGGTCAGAAATGATGGTAGAAGAGATTGTCACACCTGCTGGTGCTGACTAGTACTGCAAAAACAGTTGTGGGAAGCCAACAGTGCTGTGTCCCGTTCTGGGCTCTGCATGTTTGGATCAACATACACGAGTACTATCATTCCAAGGATTAAGAAGTAGAAGGCCAAAACATCAGTTCATTGATTTAATCTCTCATTTCTGGTTAGCAACACTGCTGTCACAAATCTCTATCATTTGAGCAAGCTGACTCACCCTGGGGTATTGAGACTTACAGCACACCTTGCTTTCAGCATACATTTCTGGTTTGGAAAATAGTTAAGACAGACTCTTGCTTTCACCTCCAGTCATGCTTAAATGAAAACTCAAAATAAAACAATAAAACTCAATACTTCCTACACAGGGATCAAAGGCGCAAGAGGGAAAGTGGGGATAGAGCGGGGACTGAAGACGAAGCGGGGTCATTGCTACTGGATGAAATGGGAGGCATGGGAGAGGTGGCAGCTTTACTGAGAGCCAATCCTTCAGTTGCCACACAGTCTGACCACTTTCATGCTGGTGGCAACAAGAATGAGCAGCTTGGTGTCTTATTTTACTTTTCTGTCTCTTCCTTACAGTGTGGTGCTCAGAACTGGAGACTCAGTCATGTTTTCATCAGTGTTGAGTAGAACAGACTAGAACCCTTTTCCTGTCATAACTACAGCACGCCTACACAATTTAATCTGCAGTAGGTGGTGTTTTTGGTGAGGAGGACTACTGTTTAGTTCTGGTGCACTTGAAACTCCAGTCCTTGGAAGCTGTGGCCCTTGTTTTGCAACTGGGTGTTAGATTTAGCAATGGGAAATCAATCACTTTCTTCTTTATTGTCTTTCATCTTCTTGCACCACTTGTCCAATTTATCACAGTCGTGCTGACTTTGTTCTTCAGAGTATTTTGCTCTTTCTTCATCTTGGTGTCATCAACATACCTCCTTTTTTATCGGTGGGTTTTTTTATTTTATATGAATGTTATTTCTAGTCTTTTTCAAAGTCATTGGAAGATGCTGAAAAGAGACCAGCTAAGGACGTAGAGGTTCTTTGCATTGGAAGTGCTTTTCCAAGTCTAGCAATAATCATTGCTATTATGTTTTATTGCAACTAGCCATGTATTTCATCCATTCTTGTGAAGGCATATAGCCTCTCAGACTGGCGTTTTCATTTCAGTCAAGGTCAAACAATACCATGCCTACTGTTTCCCCTCTATCTTGGTTCCCGTATAATACTAATGGAGCCCCTAAAGCCAGAGCACTTGATTTATGAAGTCCCTTGCACTTGCCCTTTCAACAGTGATATGCCTAACTAGATGGTTTACATAGTTTAGATAGCTTGGTAAGTTTAACATTCACTCTTCCCTTTATCTTCCAAGTCTGAACAAGGTATAAGCTGGCCAATAACTGAAGTCTAATGTCTTGTAAGCCATTTACACTAGCATGAGATTTTTCTTTGAACTTCATGTAAGTTCCAACAATTTCAAATGGAGCTAAGGGAATACACAGTTAAACAAAATTTTTTTTTTTGGTTGAATAATACCTCCTAGTCTTTCATTATTCTGTCAAGGTCAAAAATCACAAGTGACTTTTAATATTAACCTAAAAAGATACAGAAGTAGACAAGGTGAGTCGTTTTACAATTGCTGCTTCCTTTGCTTAGTCTACGCTCAATGTGCAATGCCATTAGCTTTACAGTTTCACAAAGCTTACTTGGTAATTATTACAATCATTACTATCTATTACTATCTAGATAATGTATTATCTACTTTCTGGAAGCATTTCAAATTTTATCTAAAATTTTTATGCAAGTGATGCACTATTTTTATGGTTGTCTAGGAATCGTATTCCTTTTGCATTTCTTTCAAGCCTTATCACACTGTGCCTGAGTGGAACAGCAATTGCCTCTGATGCACTGTTTACACAGAAGCAGCAAAGTCTGTCATGGCTTTAGCATAACTGCATGTTAATAAAGTATTGCTAACCAATAAATTGCAAGCTATGTAGCCAAGGTTTTAGAAATAGAATAGAATAGAATCATTAAGGTTGGAAGAGACCTCGAGGATCATCTAGTCCAACTATCCCCCCACCACCTATTACCCACTAAACCATGTCCCTAAGTACCACATCCAACCTTTCTTTAAACACCCCCAGGGATGGTGACTCCACCACCTCCCTGGGCAACCTGTTCCAATGCCCAACCACCCTTTCCGAGAAGAAATTTCTCCTCATCTCCAACCTGAACCTCCCCTGGCGCAACTTGCAGCTGTTCCTCCTAGTCCTGTCACTAGTTATCTGCGAGAAGAGGCCAACCCCCAGCTCACCACCACTTCCTTTCAGGTAGTTGTAGAGGGCAACAAGGTCTCCCCTGAGCCTCCTCTTCTCCAGACTAAACAAGCCCAGTTCCCTCAGCCGCTCCTCATAAGACCTGTGCTCCAGCCCCTTCACCAGTTTCGTTGCCCTTCTCTGGACACGCTCCAGGGCCTCGATGCCTTTCTTGTGGTGAGAGGCACAAATAGGAAACAATTTTTTGTGTTTCAAATCTGTTGCTCAATTTAACAGATGTTAAATAGGTCCCTGACCTTGGAAAACAAGAAGTGTGTACAATGTGGATCTCTAGTATGTTGTCTGAAGTTGAATGAAAATACCTGAATGCAAGGCACAACCTGAAATAATTGTCTCCCAGAAACTGAATTTTCACGTCTGTCTATTGAAGGGCATAGTGGAAAAGTAGCGGTACAATTATTTCAAGCTTCCTAAGTAACCAGTCAGGTAGAGTTGGGCTGCACGGCGGAAAAAACGTAAGCTTTGTTACTAATGTTCTTGCTTTCTACAGACAATTTACTCCTGTGTTACAGTGACTGAAAAGAACATATTTCATGCCTGTGTGCCACTGAAAAAACTACAACAGTACACTGTGGTGAGTATAATTATAAAAATAACGTTGCCTGGACATGAAAAGCTGAAAAGCACAACCCATAGCTGGCAGTATATGGAAATACTTCACTCTGAGATCTTGTAGGATATTGTCTTGCTTGTGATGCTTTCACCCATCATTTCAACAAGACTCTATAAAAGGTTTTTAACAATACAAAATACGCTGTTTCAAGATGGAGCCTGCGCAAGTACTACTATCACTGCTTAGCATGTTAGTTAGACACATTGAGGTCTACAGCATATTTTAGTAAATTTTTTTTATAACCATTGGAAGTTTCTCCCTCCAATTTTGTTAGTGAATAGTGGGTTTTGAGAGTGTGAGACCCATTACAGCTGTAGTTGCCATTCTCTTCTCCCTTTGAAGTTAATAAGTCAGGCAGAGCTGCGAGGTAGCAGACTTTCTGTTGGAGCAGATCATGTTGTCCTCCTATTCGTAAATTACTTTTTCTCCTACAATGTCAAAGCGCACTGTAAAACTGAGTTACCGTGTTATAACTGAAATAAAGCACTCTGAGGCTGAAGTGAGAGCAGTAGTTCTCCGCAGAGATTACCAGTGTGTACTATTGCACACCTTTGAGGATGCAACCTGTTGAATACTAAGTATTACTGTCAGGCCTTGGCAAGACCTGTTTCAGTATCAGCTGTATAATATTCTCTGTTCAGCTTCCTTTTTTTTTTTTTCAGATGCTGGCAGTGACCTCTTTTCATCTTTTGAACTGATATTTTTCTGTAGTTTGGCCTTCCCTGTGGAGCCAGATGTTTGTTTTCAGAAGTTTGAATAAACAGAATTTCAACTCCTTCTGTCAGCGAAGAATGAACAGAACCTATTCCTCTGCTGTAAAAATAAATTCCACTCTTCTATTTTTATTTGAAAATGGAAGTCTGGCAGGGAAATAATTTTGGAACTATGCATGACCTCATTTTGAAAGGCATTGACTTTGATTTCTCAGTTCTGAAATACACATCAAAAATAAAAAAAAGTACAGAGGGCTTGACGGGAGCTGTTGCTGATTGAAGAGAGAAGCACTATATTCGTGCTAGGAGCCCTTCACTGCTTGTGATCTTACAACTACATTAAAATGGCAAGCCATTCTATGGAAAGCTATTGATGTTGAATTCAGCAGAGAAAACTGAGAAGAGAAGGTTTCTTGAGAGAAGACCTTGTGAACTATCTAGTATGCATGTAGTATGTTGATAAGATTACTTTTCTGAATTCTGCATAAGACTAACAATCCAGTGCTCTTACAGAAGCACAATCAATGATGTTCTAAGTCTTATAAGACGTTAAATTGTTGAGGAAAGTGTATGGCAGAGTCCCCAAGTGGATAAGAGAAAAGTCCTTTTTTTGAGGACTAAGGTTTAGAGAGGAAAGGACTTGTTCTTGCAGACCTTAATGAGTTTCATACTGTACTATTTAAGAATTTGTTATATGACAAATTAAAATAGCTATCAATGGAAACACCGCTGCATGCACAAGCAAGCAGCCCAGTGCTTTTATGAAGTGTGGTTTGATAAGTGTGTGGCACTGTCTTTGGTTTGAACCTGAGTGCTGTTGGAGAGGGGTTGATGCTATTCATAGGACCCTTATCATAGGACCCAACTATGTTTCTTTTCTGTGATCACCTTTTGTAATGTGCCTTGGAGCATCAATCCCAAGTAAAACCTGGGACCAGACCATGGAGCTCCAAGCATTCAAAGCCTCTGTTCAAGGAACTGAAGCAGTATGTAGATTGAAGCTGGTTTTACATCAGACCTTCATTGACACCTTGGCATATCTGCCAAATCTGGGAAGGTTGGTTTTTTCGGTTGTTTGTTTTCTGGGGGGGGCGGGGGCAGGGCAGGGGGAGGGGATAGTGTCCTGGTATAAAAGCCTTTTTGTTTTTTAGGCAGTGTGCCAGGTGTTGTGAGTATTCCTATGCTTACTTTGAGCATAGCTCCACAGCTTGAGGACATCTAACCTAGGGTCAACATGATCAGTCTGGTGCCACTATATAGTTATATAGAAAGTTCAAATGTGTCATAAGCTGCAAAAGGAGGGCAAGTTAATAATCATAATAAAATGAGGGCTGGAGGAAAGTGCTGTAGCTTTCTACTGTAGTCTACACAGTAGCTGCTGGTGGACTTTTCTTTCTACTCAATATTCTTTTTCAATTCTTCTCCCCTCTTTTTGCCCCTCTCCTGTTTCTGTTTGCAACAACATTGACTTGCTGTAAAGGTCACAAACCAAAAGGCAGAGTTGGATGATTTCATACCTGACATGGACTGAACGCGGCAGTAGTTCTGCCTTTACTATGTCTGATGGGAGTTGGAAACAAATGTGGGGAAAGAATCACTTTAGTTCAGTTCCACAGTTCTCATTTCAATAATCCTTCAACCCCAATTATCCTGCAGTGCTAATGACTGGGCTGTAGGAACTACAGAACGGAATACCATTAAAATCACTTGTATTAACAATCCCTTTCCCTAAGTGAGGTGGGAGTGTGCATCATCCATCAGCTCTATTGATCTAAGTCAGTCTCAAGCCCTCTTTTGATTTGAGGTATTGACAATTTTAGTTTAACAGGGGTGGACTACCACTGGAAGTCAGCAGGGTACTGGTGATGATGCATCCATAGAAGGAGCCTAATAATAACTTGAATGCCATTGAATCAATAGTGGAATCATCAGTGAATAAGTACTGTGTTTTTCAGGGTTTGACAGGGCTTGAAGGCACGCTTTACGTGAACCACTAGTGAAAATAGGCCGGGGGAGGGGAGGAGTCTTTCCCACTGTAGAAGCAAGGTGCTTTGTTATAGCAACAGCATCAGAAATGGTTTTGATATTTAGGATAGCATGGACAGATATCATTAGTGGTACAAGTGTGTCACGGCAACAGTTGGAGTGCCTCTTGAAGTCTTTTTCTGTTTTGTTTCCTTTTTGGGAGACACTCTTGCTTCTTACTGTTTTCCACTAACAGGCAAGTTCATTAGAGCAAAACAACCTCTGCCTTATGAACAGGAGAAGGTTTTTCTCACTGGTATTTTTGTGCAATTACTTTATAGCAATAACATTTGAGATAATAAGCCAGTTTCCCTCCTGATGAAAGCAAATGTGGCTACATTGGAAGTAAACATAGTTATGCATTCAAGAGGTGAATAAGATACAAGTCCTAGTTTTGCAAGAGACCCAAATAACCTTATAGCACAGCTTAATTCTCTGCTATTAAAATCAATGAGTAGAGCATAAGAGTAATAACACTTAATTGAAATGAAGTACTATTGCTGTTTTAGATGTTTTGATTTGTGGCCTCTTGGTAGGATGGACAATAGGAGAGCTAGGAGGCCTTATGTGGGGTTTGTTTCCTTTTTGCTTTTGGGATAATTTTTTTTTCCCTACACAACCTTACCTACTTAATGTATCTGGCTGTTTTCCAGTAGTTGAGATCATGAAAAGACTCTAGATAGAAAATAAAAAGAACACTCATCAGATGTAGGGGAAATAGTATAAATGCCTTAGGGAGCATACTGCATGAAATGAAGATAATGAGAATCACCTCCCATAGTGGCTGAGGAACGATCATCTATCACACATGCAGAAGATCCTTGCAGATAGCCATTACAAGACGAAGTCAGTGAAGCTGCACCATCTTTCCTGAGCGGAATATTGTCCCGTGAGCTGCTGGCTCACTGACAGATACTTACCCTTTTGGGAAGATAGGCTATACTCTACCTGTGAAATAATCCTCAACACTGTTTTTCAGTATTAGATGAACTCTTTTTGAGATGTTCATTTGCAGAAATAATTAAAATTTTACTGTATGAAGGGGAAAAAAAAAAAAAAGAAAAAAGAGCTGGTCATCTCATCAACCATTAGATTACTGGCAGGAAACCTCTGCCTGCTCACCCATCTTATTTTCCTCACCCTGTGCCAGTGACACTGCCCCTCATTTTTGCGGGCTGAGTTGTGCAAGTGAGCAATCCTCCCAACTCAGGCAAAACGATCTGGTTTGGCTCAAGCTGTGAGACTCATCTTTGTGTGCTTTGATGGAAGAGGATTTGAGGAAGGCAGAAATCCCCAGCACAGGGTGCTGGTGAGCAGCTGGGATGGGCTGGCAGGAAGGAGGTGCCAGCTTCCACTGGCACAAGTGACAGTGGGAACACATGTTTATCTCTTTCCTGTGTATCATCTAGAAGCAGCTTCAGCTGGCTTCTTTGCTTCCTTCAAAATGAACAAATTGTAATAATAACATTCCTTCAAATTTGTCTCTTCTCTCTGAATATCAGAGAATAAACTAGGTTGTTAATTCTTGTGCATAAGCATATAAATGAACCGTGGCAGCATTTCAACCTCCAGTGCTAGTGTTCTACCAAACCTTCACTTTGAGTTTTGATTTTGAAGCATCTTAACCTCTGACATTTACTTGTTGAGATCACAAATTGCCTGTCTGGTGATGGTGAAAAACCACATATGCAAAGTCTTACTCTCTATTCTGCTGTAACACATTTATTCATTTGATATCTTCTAAATAAATTCCTAATATATTTCTCTATATTAGCACAGGTCATGCTTGACTTGTTTTCTGCCATGTTTCCATGTTTCTCCCCCCACACCCGCCACCCCCCCAAAAAAAAAGGTAGAAATGGCTCTCAGTTGTGTTTTATTGTACTTTAGATTTTCTTAAGGACAAAAGTGGTGTGGCATTGGTTTGGTTGGTGGTTTTTTTTTTTTTGTTTTGGTTTGGGTTTTTTTCTTCCTTTTGACTTAATACTGGTTAATATCAAGAAGCATTACACAGATCTGTTTTCATGTCCCATGACAGCGTAGATAAGCTTTCTGTTTTCAAGATCCTGAGAACAGTAAGGTTGAAAATCTACGCGTTCCAAGCTTAGTGTTGAAAACTGTCTTTTATATACCAGCCTGCAATATATTGTATCGGGGTTACAGGTGTAGTGAACCACCCTGAACTGACCTTCAGCAGCAGCTAGCTTTGAGGCTTTTGTGATAATTCATCCATTAATAAATATGTAGCATCCCTGGACGTATATGGGAATATAGTGGATGGATGGATGCATTGCTTTGCACAAGTTTTTTGGCTGCACTAGATTGGCTTGTGCCACATCATGAATTCTCATGTAGGACCAGAGGTTCATAGGTTTCAGTGTTACAGAAATGCCTGTTCATGAGCTGGGTCCTTGTGTGACCTAATGGATGGTTTTGCTTATGGGGTTGTGTCAGGTTTGCCAGTTCATTTCTGACTTTTCTAAGTGACTTGGAGGACAGCAAATCCAGCACACAGAAAGAAAGCTCAAAGGAGAGGTTACAATGATGGTTTCATCACGCAGAATGTAAAATGTTGTTAGAGGGTTCTTCCTGTCAAACTAAGTCATGTAGTGAACTGGAATCACATTCAAATATATGTCCTCTACAGGGCAAGCAGCAGAATTTATTGTGCTGTAGAGTACTTTTTAATTGATAAGGAATTGTACTGATACATTTAGCAAAGCATCTACCTATAAGAAAATAAAGCAGCTTCCTAGCAGCATTGTGATATGCTAACAGTTTTTTTCCTGTGAAGTCATGAAAGATAAGTCTATATATCAAAACAATCAAGATCTTAAGTACTGGGTGCAGTTTTCTGTGCCACAGTACAAAAAGGGCATAACTGTTGGAGAGTGTCCAAGGGAGGGCAACCAAGATGGTGAAGGGTCTAGAGGGGAAGACGTATGAGGAGAGGCTGAAGTCCCTTGGTTTGTTCAGCCTGGAGAAGAGGAGACTGAGGGGAGACCTCATGGCGGCCTACAGCTTCCTCATGAAGGCGAGTGAAGGAACAGACGCTGATCTCCTTCCTCTGGTGATCAGCGATAGAACTCGAGGGAACGGCATGAAGCTTTCACAGGGGAGGGTTAGGTTGGAGATCAGGAAAAGGTTCTTCACCGAGAAGGTGGCTGGGCACTGGAACAGGCTTCCCAGGGAAGTGGCCACCTCACCGAGCTTGACTGAGTCCAAGAAGCACTTGGCCAATGCTCTCAGTCATCTGCTCTGATTGGGCTGGTCCTGTGTGGAGCCAGGAGTTGGACTTGATGGTCCTTATGGGTCCCTTCCAACTCGGGATATTCTGTGATTCTGTGAAGACAGCTCAGCTGATATTCAAGTTAGTAATGATATATTCATCATCTTGAGAAAAAACAGAAAGGAGAAAAAGGCAATAAAGAATAGAAGATTTTTGTCTGAGTAGCTGCTGCTGTTCACAGCTGTACAAAGAAATGAGGTAACCCAGACTGTTTGCTTCCTGCTCCTCTTTCTCCTTCCCTGCAGACTTGTCTTGAGTTCTCGAAGAGGTGTTGGTTGAGAAGACATGGAAGGAAAAATAAATGTTTATGCAGAGTGAAGGATGCATGCTTTTGCAGCCTTTACCTATGTGTATTGGATGGGTGTGATAGTGCATAACTCTTATGTGCCAAATGATCTTTAAAAAAGGTGTGGTTACCACAGCAACTGCCACTTACAGCATGCTATTTCTTGCATGCTCCACAGTGTGGAGTCTCCATCCCTCTGGTTTGAGTCTCTTGGGTTAACTGGTGCACTTTTGGTGTGGCATCCATTACAGCACCCCCTTCTTCCCACAAGGTAATCAACCGTCTCATCTCACGAAGTCTTCTTTGTGACAGGTTGTATGGACCGATGGCTGCTTTCATACCTTGCTGTATTTTGTTTTGGTTGAGATGTTGGTGACCTTGAGGTACAAGGGTCCCATGGTCACCCCTGTGATGAATGCAGCATACAGCAGCAGCCATGTGAGGTCTGCCTTTCAATGCAAGAAGAGCAAGCAACAAGTGCTGAAATCAAAGGGAAACCTAATGATAGTTGCTTGCAATTGACCTATCTTCTCTTTGTGGCTTTCTCACCTTTGTCTTTTCTTATTTGCAAGGATATTTTGTTTGTGCTGATAAATGACATAAATATGAAGCTGCTTCTGTGATGGTGGTGCAAGCGCGTTCTCTGATCAGTGCCATGCACGTATCCATTTGGTCGTTGAAGAGTTGTGGTTTTGGCAGCATGTTACATAAGGGGATAATTCTGTCGGGTAATATATTAATGAGACCCAGGAAAACGCTGCTGCTGTACTAAGTAGATGCTGTGGTAAACAGCTGCTATCCATGCTTCTACAGACAGATAAAAAACATGCATAAAAGAGGTCCTGAGGCAGTTCCACTTTCCTAGTTTTCATAAATAATTTGAACCACAGCTTTTAGTTTGGCCTCTTCCTTTCTGATTTGTCCAAAAGCATTTTTATGTCTTGTTAAGGAAAAAAGTAATCTTGACGATTGAGTTTTCAGAAATGTGCATTTTAATGAAATCATTGAAATACCTTGAGGTGGAGAGATTGCAGGCTGGCTTCTTTGTTGTTGCACCTCAGTAAAATATGAATGTTTGAAGGGAAAGATGAAGGCAAGCCTTCTGGAAGACAAGTCTATCTTGCCCAAAGTAGCAAGGGGCATCCTTAAAACATTTTGTCTTGCCTTGGTAAACAACTGGATTATGTTACCTCAGACTTTGCTACAGCATTGAAAGTGAGTAGTATTTTCTTTTTTAAAAAAAAAAATCTCTTCTTATTTTAGAAATTCGGGCATAAAAGAATAAGGAAAAAAAGAACAGAATTCTGGGCAAACAGTAGACAACTGCCTTACACTGGATTCAGAAAGATACAAAAACTCTTACAAATCTCTTACGCCAGTTAGTCCCTTCAGAGAGTAAAAGTACAGAATGGTAATTATCGCGGATTTTTTTTTTTTGGCTTTCTACTTTAGCTTTTCGCATGAGCAAAGCAGAAGGGATATGCGCATTAATAAAGCAACATCAAAGGAAAACAACCCAGCCAGAAAATAAAGGACTCTCACAATGCCATGTAAGTGAACATAGGGAAGTCAGCTTAATAGCACAGATCCTGTTTGACATAGAATTAGCCATCGCTGCTTTAACAGCTAGGGAATACTTGAATGCAGCATCAACATGATATTGTTACTACAGCATACATCTCCTGGGCCTCCTTGTCTCATTACTAGTTTAGATTTCACACACAGCGCTAATAATTTGACAAGCAGCATGGTAGCAAGAGACTTCTTGCGTAGCTCATGTCTATGAGGGCATAAGAAGCTGGAGAGAAATGACACTAATTTTGTGGGGTTTAAAGTTAAAGGAATTCTGCCAGCTTTTCTCAACTCTGCTTGGAAAAACGTTTAAGCTTTAAAGAGTATAGTTAGGAAACTGTTGGAGAAAACTCCCACTAAGTTAAAGGGGGAAAAGCAATTGGCTTTTTACGCATTTTCCATAAATATACACTCTCATGTTCATATACTACAAAATATTTATATAACACAATATTATTCACACCTTATGCAACTGTTATTTTTCATGAACTGAAAGCAGAGAATATGAGGTAAAGACAACTCTTCAGTACTTCAGAAAGAAAATAAGTAGGATTAGGTGGTTTTTGTCTTACATTAAATCAGTAGCTCTTCTTTCTGCGTTTATCTTCCAACACAGCAGGACAGTCTGTGGATATACAACACAAAAGGGAGTCACAAGCCCAAGAGGTTAAAAAGAGTAAAATGCCAAGAACAGAACTAGACCAGTGTTTCCCTGCCGGCTGTCTCAGTTTGTGCGCCTGAGACATAAGCTGGTAGGCAAATCATTTGACCTCAAGCATTATCAGTGGATTCCAACTAAGAGTTATGCTGGTGAAAGTGAGATAAGTCTTGTTGACTGGTGCCAGATAAGCACATCCTCTTCCACAGGAATAGGTAGCTTACATAAATTGTTTGAGTCTTTGAAAGTACCTTTTTAAAACAAACAAACAATTCCCTCCCTGAAACTTGGCAATTTAGCTTGGGCTTTTGTAGTTGGACTCTAGAAAACAGGAAAAAAAAAAAGGGGGGGGGGGGGAAGATTTAAAATCTAAAATAAATATGAATAATTTCCTCAGGACTGGAAACAAAAAATAGCTTATTAAAAGTAGCCCATGGTTTTAGGTGGATTTCTGTAACATTACAGGCCACATTTTTTTGTCATTTACATGGGTAAAAATAAAATGAAGTAAACCAGTTAGTGTATACTCATGATCATTTGGAAGAGGACTCGAACACAAATTATATAAAGGAAATTATTTACACATAAATTGCTTGAGGTGAATGGCTTATAAAGCTTGTGTTCATCTGCAAAGGGGAGATACAGGAGAATTTCAGGTATGTTGAGGCCTAGAGCTGGAATTCTTTTAAGGGCTAGTAGACCTCGTTGTCACAAGGGAGACAGTAAACATCTCTAATAGCCACAAGACAAAACAGTTATCTTTGTATAAAAAAAACCAAAACATACCAAAATAAAAAAATGCAATGCAAATTGCTCTGCTTGTTTTTTTTCACTTTATGATAAGTGTCATTTCCATGGAGACTGACTATTTTTCCCCCAAAAGATTATTTTGACAATGCATGCTACAATTTCAGTAGAAATACTTATCTGAATAAATGGACAACCTGGGTACTATTTCTTGCTTTGTTTAGCAGCCTAATTTGTCCTTGAAAAACTGATCACAGTGTCTGAGAAAGGTGTGGTTTCTACACCTTTTAAGATCATAATTTCTGCCAATACAAAATGTTCTTTCTGAAGTATTAATGTATTTTGACGTAAGTCTCACCCATTTGGCTTCTGTGAAAACTGTTTGAAACTGCTAACTTTGATTAACGCTGCATAATTTCTTATTCAAGTCATCCCAATTGAATGTAGAGGATACTGTGTCAAACTCTTCTCTCGCATGCCTCTCTTCTACAACAGCAGTATAGAACAAAAGGAGCAATAAGATGATGAACCTGGATTAATTTTGGAAAATGCATGTTTACATTCAAGACCCTCGAAATGAAGCTGGTTAGTTATGTCGCATTCTAGGTACATTCATACTGTTAAACTTGAACTTCTGTTGAATAACTTGTGCACTTAGATGTCTGCATGTGCTTAGGCATTGTTCAATTTGGACCTCTGCAGCAATAAGAATACTGTCATGCAATATTAGAAAAATATGGAAGATTTTTTATATATATTCTAAAAAGAGGACTTTTTTTTAAACCTCAACTTCGAATCTTTGATTTTGTGCTCCTGAAGAAACATTTCAGGGTGTACTGCATGGGGCCAAATTATAATCTTAGACATATAAATTAGGTGCTCACATCTAAATTTTACCATGATCAAATCTCTGATGGCTTGTCTCGTTTCTACTGAGTGATCTCATTGCTTTGGTCTGTTCCTCACCAGGTGCCTGTAGGCATAACTATGTAGAAGTCACTGGAGCTCTGACTTCCCTTGAGAAGCTGAAGTAATCTCTGCATTTCAAAATATCTGACAGATGCTTGATGCAAAGTCGGTGTATGGCAAGTCAATTAATCTTTCTGTGCCTCAATTCATCCCTCCATAAAATGTCATGCACGTCTCCCAGGGAGTTATGAAACTCAACAGATGTTTATTAAGCGCTCTGAGAATCTCTTACAGAAGGAATGTAGCTGCTATACAGCATAGTGCACCTCTGCCTCATACTTGAGATCTTCAGGGTATTTATAGGAGAAATATTGAAAAAGACTTTTTACCAAGGCCTGTAGCAACAGGAAAAGGGCAACAATTTTAAACTGAAAACGGGTAGATTTAGATTAGACATTAGGAAGAAATTCTTCGCTGTGAGGGTGGTGAGGCACTGGAACAGGTTGCCCAGAGAAGCTGTGGCTGCCCCCTCCCTGGCAGTGTTCAAGGCCAGGTTGGATGGGGCTTTGGGCACCCTGGTCTGGTGGAGGGTGTCCCTGCCCATGGCAGGGGGGTTGGAAATAGATGATCTTTGAAGGCCCCTTCTGACCCAAACCATTCTATGACTATGACTTAGTTTCAGGCCTGACTCTCCAAAAGTAGAAGCTACCCAAGGCCATTTATACCTAAGTGAATGAATTATGGACCACCATAGATATGCAGTCATAGTGATACTAAGGGTTTCTCTCTTCAGAATGTTACTGCATTTTAATTATAAGGCTTTTGATGAGGAGAGAGACACTCAGCTCGGAGTCTTGAGGAAGAGGCAACGGTTAGTGCGGTTCTGTCGTGCCTGTTCGCTCCTGCTTGGTGTGCTAAATCATAAATATTTCATTCTGCACAGTAACTGGAGTTTCTAGAAAACTTTGCTTTTCCACAGCAACTGTTTCTAAAACAACAGCTTGTGTAAAATACCTTGTACCTGCATTAATTCACCAGTCTCTGCTCAGTTTAGAGCTTTTCCCTAGATGTACCTTGCAGATCTCTTTCAAAACCTGAAATTGTCTTGGCACTACCCCCGTTATTTGATTTGATGTGACATGTCTTGCACTTGGAGGACCTGAGAAAGCTATGTGTGGCTTTCAAGGACAGGAAGCAAGAAAATTATGTAATAGATGGCTCATTGTAGTACCAGTTGTCAAATGAGTAAGAGAACATAACTGGAAGCCCTGGATTAATTTTTCCTCCTTTTTTTTGTGCATTTAGCTTGCAGACAAAAGAGGATTCCTGTGTAACCTGGGAATTACAAGTTTTGTAGCTTAGTTTTTATGTGGCATGTACTTTTATTTTTTTCATATCTGACAAATATGTGTTACAGAGAACCTAAACCAGGTTCGTGTTCTTTGAAATCAGGTTAAATCAGGAGTAAATCAGTCTTATTCTTCCTTTCTCTTAGAATACTTCATCTGCCATTTTATATGTCAGGAAGTTGGCTAATTTTATTCCTTCTCTAGAGTATCTTCCTAAACCATTTGTCTGTATTTGGCTATTTCAGTCACAAACCCTGTGTCTGTGTCTCAGAAGCAGAATGTATTGCTTTAGTATATACTTGATATGTCAATTATTTCCATCCCAGTTGCTAGTAAAACATCTGTCAGGCCACCAAATATGATGCAGGTACTGAGTAACTGTGTTCTTTACTTCTGATGAAGTGCTAATGCAGTTGTGGATGTCAGGTGCGTGATCAGCCTCCAAGTCTGTGACCACAGTTATTATTAAAGGGGGAGAAATATCATTTGGGTGGGAACTTGCTTTAATAAAAAACCTCTGAATTTCTGGAGGTTTTTTATTTGGGGTTGGTTTTTTTTAATACTAATATTTTTAATAGAGAGAAAAAGACAAATGTTATGGTTTGTGCTTATACAGAAAGATAACTACATGTGTTTCATGAAAAGGTAATATATTAAATTTTTTTTCTACAGCTAAGCTTAGATGTTCAGTTCCTCTATGTTAGGAAAATAACTATATTTTTTGTATGACTTTTCCATGAAGGAAAACCAGAACAAATTATTTAAGCAGTTGTCGTTTTTTAAACATCTTTTATCAGAAATGCTGCATAAAATCTGAGTGATAAGAAATCTGTAGAAATAAAATAAAACATTGCTCTTTTCTTCAAGAACTCTAAACTTCTTTTTGGAGTAACTCCTGTTAGGCTATTGCCTCTTCTGATGACATGCTGAACTGTTCCATGCAATTAATCATTTTATGTTACGTACCACAAGATATTCTTTTAAGACTGAGTGGATGCCTTCAGAAATTTGTTTCAATTTAGGTGTAAATTCATCACTCAACTCCAGATGCTGGACTATCCACTCCATGCAGACTTGTCAGCTGGTACCTCTCCCTAAACAGTGTAACTGGTCTATTCCTTACAAAATTTCAGTGAAGGAGGAGGAATCACCTCTTTTACTGAGCAGTCTGGTAGATCAGGACCCAGTTCCACGACATCGAAATCTCTGGGTGAGCTCTCTCTTTAGCCAAAATAAACTTGTCTTTCTACCTCTTAACTACTTACTATCTCCTACCCAGTGTTTGACCATTTTGCATGTGTGCTTAAGTATCTTTCTAATGGCAGATGGACCTCTTTAGTGATCCACTGAGATATCAAAGTATGCTTTCTCTTATTCAATAAATATCAAACGTGTTCATGTGATGGAACGCTTCCAATGGAAGAAATTGTGAGACTCTGTTAAGAAATACTTCTTAATTCATTTGAATCACAAACAAATTATTTTTTTTTTTTAAACTCAGCACTGCTGTGAAGCCCACCTTGGTCCAGCCTGCATCTATCTCTCTCTTTGCAGCCCCAATGATCACCACCTCATGTTCTCAAAAGCAGCTCCCAGGCTTTGCCCTCCCTACAACTGCAAAGCTGCAAGACTCTGTTGCCTGGGCTCCCCTCTGAGCAACGCTAGACATTTACTCCGCAACCTTTTCTTCCCACACAGTTCGACTGTCTCAAATGCTCAAAAAAAAAAAAAAAAATTGCTTCTGTCTAGCTCTAGTCCTGCATGATGTGTCACCTGCTATTACTTGTTCAGCACAGAAGCATGGTGTGGATTTAGAAGCTTTTTCTGGACTGTTGTGTATTTGGACAGAGAGTAAGCAGAGAGTTACGGAGCATACTTGTATAAATCTCGGGGAATGATTAGGTTGGTGGTGATCTCTAGAGATAAACCCGGCTCCTGCAGCAAGCGTTGCATGAGTCTTCCTTGAAACTGGCAGCAGTGTTCTTCTGGAAAGGCAGAGATGCAAATGTGCAATTGCTAAAGAAAAATATGACTTTGGTACCCAGGACTTTGACGACTTCACTTTAACCACTTGTGCTTTGAGTGAAAAAGGGAACTACCTTTTCCCACTTAAACTGCACTTTTTGCATGACTTTGGTTGTATCCTCAGGGTGTGCTAATGCAACTGACTTCTTTAGTTGTAGCAGTAGAGAAAAAATAAATAGATCCTAGAGTCAAAGGTTCAAAGTAGGAACCCATGCAGTTAGCGTGTCCAAGATTGGGCAGTTCTGAGTAAAATATTCAAAGCAGATATAAGGTACTGTAAGACTCTGTTAAGGTACTCCAGACTAGGCATTGACTGAGAAGTGTCACTGGGTACCTGAAGGCAAAGTGCTTTGGGGTATTCAGCCCCATAGTGGGCTATTTCAATAAAAGCTGGGAAAGTTCCACCTTCTGGAATACCCAGAGGTGAATGGATTTCTTTAAGCTGTAATCTGAACTCAGCTTGAATTTGAGACTACTCTGAAGTTATCTGAGATAAATTTAATCCATTTTCAGACTTTATATGGCCTTGACTTGAAGGGCTCCTCACAACAGTGATTAGTGCATGAGCTGGAGCAGAACTGAAAGCAGTGTCCTGAATCTCTGCTAATAAAATAAAACATTGGACCTGTTCCTCTGAGTGAATTCATTTTCCCTACTCTCTCCAACAAACTGTCTTTAATCTAATAAATTTCCTTCTGTCATTCACACTTCTTCTGAGTCACAGCATTGCAGGCAAGTTATTTAAAAATTAAAACCCACCACCACGCTCCGGAATGTAATGTGAATCTTTGAAATTTGGTTGGGCATTTCAATTTCAAGATTAAACCTAGCAATCAGGCAGATGAGGAGAGATGATCATAGGTATCATAAAATGCACTGTTTCTGTGTGATGCTGCAAAGCAGGAATTCATTTATCTTGTGGTGACTTTCCTGTATAAACTGTTGAATTCAGGTAAAAATGTAGAGGATAGAAATATTTATCTCACCCATCCTTCAATGCCTACTTGATTAAGGTATTCAGAAGGATGTTTATAAATAGCACCTTATCTCCTTCTTACATATGTATCCAAGGCTTCCAAAAAGAGAATCTGTTCCAGGTGGTACATTCCTGCTCAGTGATGTTGTGTTTTGTGTTGTGGGGTTTTGTTTTTTTTTGTTTGGTTTGTTGTTTTTTTTATGAAAGCTGAGTGTTGCTGATATTCTGAGTTGAGGAACGAGATCTTTCCTATAACTACAAAAAACCCAGAGCTGTACTGAAATGACCAAGCTTGCATAGGTGCTCATCTGGGCAAGATGGCCCTGTAGAGGCCAGTAGGAGCCTTCCCACTTGAGGAAAGTTGGACCAAGGCAGACAGCAACATGTTCCTGCACCTTGAAAATTCTTACACCATCCTTTAGAAAGTGCACATGGCTTGTTTTAAATGCTGCATTGTGAGAGTTTTGACTTTCACTGCTCTTCCAGGAACTGCATTGTAGCCCAAGGCACTATTTGTGACACTTCATATCTTTTCTCCAAGTTTTATTTGCATTTTGTTTTCTCTGTTTGCTATAGAAAATGAAGGGCTAGAACCAATGAAGGTGAAGTTTGGCATGCCAAAGCAGGGACAGGACCAGCACTGAGTGTGGCTACAGCCAGGTGCCCAAATTCATGAGCAGAGAAGATGGAATGAACCAAGGATCTGAGAGCACACTGAAAAGAAAGTTATCTGTGGTCAATACACTACCTTACCATGATTACAAGGCTGTAGAGGTGTGATGTGTGTCTGAATCATACTCCAAGGCACCACATATCTGATGACTTGTAGCTCATCCTTCCTTCGCATGCTCCTCCTCTCCAAAAAGTCAGTGGAAACAGTAATTTCTCATAAAATGTGCTCAGAAGGTGGAGTGGCATTAGCCATCCTCAGGTAAAAAACATAGTAATTGGATTAAATCTTGCAGTAAATTGCCATGAAATAAGCTGAAGAAACTGTCCATGAAACAAAAAAGCAAAATCTGGTTTCCTGCAAACTCAAACAAAAGCTTCAGCCATGGTTCTCTACTGATATGCTTGTTTCTTCCCTCTCCATGCCACTGAACTACTAAGTTATTTTCTGTATGGTTCCCTAAGTTCACAGGCTCAGAGCAGACTCTAAGGTTTAGGGTGGATAAATCTAAATTCTTTGGGACCAGAGGAACAGAATTCAAACCTTTTTCATAGAGGGGGGGAAAGTGAATCTGAAGTTTCTACTGCTTGACTAAGCACGAAAAAGTTTGTGGTATTTTATTAATGTAGTTTTGTCTTAAACATAGCTTTTAAAACTTTTTTTGAAATGTGCTTGGTGTTGAGAAGAATTGATCCTGTTAGTATACAGTAGTGCCAATCTGAGTATGTTTTATTGGATTAACTAGTCAGAGATACAGGCACAGAAATGTTGAGTCTTAATTAGGTTTACGTATAGGTGAGCACTGAGCCGTTTCAGTATTGTGGTTATTCATTTGTGTGTGTGCAGAGGTAAAACTCTGAAGGGTGTAAGAAACTTCACCTCCAGCTGAGCAGGTCTCTTCAGAACTGCAGGGTTGGAGGCAGTGCGTGAAGCCTGCTTGGCTGCTTTTTGGACCAAATCCAAAGTGATTTATCCAAACTATTTTTCCTTCTCTGAGGATAAAAAAGTATTTTCTTTCTTCCGCTTCAAGTGAGATGTGCAGATGCCCTGTATGTGGGAATAATTTCAGCTTTTTGGGTATACAGTGATTTTAAAAAAATTTTTTGGAAATAATTTTTTCCTGTAGCTGTTTGTTAAATGTTTCATTAAAAAAATAGAAAGGTAAGAAAACACACAGCTATTCAGTAAGCACTTCCTTATTTCACAGTAATTTCAAGCTTGCTGTTCCCACATCTTTTCTTTGGGAAAACCAAGCTCCCAGTATATGGTACCCATTCTACTAATGCTTCTTCTGAAATGGGTTTGCTTTCGTGCCAGCTGGTACTAGGGCTTCACTGGTTCTGAGCTGGTCTTTCTCTGAAGAAAAAAACGTTGAATGAGGACATGGGATCAAAACCAGCAAAATAAAAGGTGAACTAAGGGCAGGAAAAAAGTAGAAAGGGATGGGAAACTGTTGGCTCAATTTTGGTGAAGAATTTGTGAAAGTTGCCTGTAGTTGCTTGCTGACTCCTTCAAGTGTTCGCACTGGTGCTTAACTCAGGTGTTGGCTTCCTGGCTGCCCCATCTCTGCTCCTGCACTTCAAATTGCACAGCTCATCTGCTGCCAAAACAATTTGTCTTGGTAGTTTCAGTTTTCCTTTACATGTGACTGCCCTTTCAAGCTAGGTTAACCAGAAAGGACTCAAATCAACAGTGACAATGCAATTTAAATGACTTCGTCTAATATTGCGAGCTGGGGCAAGGTCCCTGGCCTTAAGATTTGGGATACTTTTTGTCCAAAGAGGTACTGTGGCCTCATCAGATATGTTTTATCCCATCTAGCTGAGGCAGTCCATGAAACATCAACTTTCACCATCCTCCCTCAGTTACATGCTTCAAACCCCAGCACTTTCATAGGGCTTTGCAAGTAGATAACCTTTGTATTAACCTTTGTAAATCTGTTTTGAAAATCCAGTGAAACTGCTGAAATGTTTCTGACACCTCGAGCTCATCAGAGTTTAGTGGCAGTGTTGCTATGCTGCCTGTCTGGTAAAGTTTTCGATGCCATTAGGGTCTCAGTCTCTTAAAACTTACCTTATTCCACAACAGAGACCAAGATCTGGAATGGACTTTCTTTCAGTACCTGAAAGAGCATCAAAATTTCAAAATTTTTCTGAGCATAGGAAATGCAGTAATATCTATAGATGGCATTAGCTCCATTCTGTTGTGACACCAGGCAATATCTGATGTCTTATTTAAGTACAATGGAGGAAAAAGATCATTACTCTCATTCGCTCCCATCTGCTCTGTGTAAACTCCAAATGGAAGATCCCTTGGTGCACAAAATAAATCTCTTCTGCCAGGCATCAGTCAGCGAGAGTTTAGTACAAATAGATGAATGCAAATAAAGCTAACGCATTCTGTGATGGTCTCAGATTTGCTTTGCAGATTTGTAGCAGACATCTTTTGTAAAACCTTGAAATATTCATGTTTTTTCACATTAAAATGCCTTACAATTCTCTCTGCCTATGAGCAGAGTGCTTTGTTTCCTTTACTGTCAACTTAACTACATACCTTCAGAATAAAAATAAAGGTGGAATTGAAACAGTATGCCAAAATAATGGCCTTAGGCATGCTGCCTCTGCAAACCATACATCTAAGCAGGACCTTTTCCTTTGGTTAGATGTGAGTTTTGTGTGCTGCCACACTGGTGGAAAAAGCATTCTTAAAATACAAATATACACAATTCTATTATTGCCACAGTTTGAAAGGTGGTTGTCAGGGCTAGCTTAATTTTCAGCTGCTGCACAAAATACATTTTTAGCATTTCTTAAAGATGCATTAAAAACTCAGCTTTTTAAGCAGGGAAAACATTTTGAAACAGTATCTCGAGTTGAATCCAATGTCCTTGGCTGGAAAGAGAGGAAAGGAGATCTCTCAAGTTGTCATTAAAATATGAGCTTGTCTGTTTTTATGATGAATGAACAGCAAGGACAAGAAGGAAGAGCAGAGAGCTGAAAGGAACCCCTGAGGTTACTGAGGTACTGCAGACACGGTACAAGGCTTGCCTGGTCTCAGGCTTTACTTCCTTAGCTCAAAATATCATCCATTCCCCCAGCATTTCTTTTCGAACAGCAGAATTAAGAAATGGAACAACAACTTTTTTCCAGCACTGGATCAAGACCACTGGTAAACCTGGGACACGCTTCCATGAGTGATTACACAGGGCTGGACTGGGCTGAAAATGAAGGAAAGTGCATGTCTGGAGCTCTTTTCCTCCAGCATCTGTCTCTTCATATGTAAAGACCCCACGTCTTGCTAACATCTCTATCTGTGGTCTTGCTCAAATCCAGTTTGCCTTAAAAATTATCACAGTCACCCATAGAGACAGTTACTATTTCCCTCTGCCTGCAAGGTACGGGCACTCTGCACGTGCAGATCAACTGTGCACAAGAGTTCTCTGTACTTTTTCTGTATTTTTTCTTGAGATTGATTGCATGGTGAAAGAGGACACATAGGGCTGTGTTTTCAGACAGGCGCATTAATAATCTAACAACCAGTTTCTTAAAGCCTAAACAACTGCATTGGGTGCCATTTAGAATCATAGAATAGTTTGGATCGGAAGGGACCTTTAATCTAGCCCAACCCCCTGCANGATTGGAAGGGACCTTTAAAGGTAATCTAGCCCAACCCCCTGCGATGCTCAGGGGCATCTTCAACTAGATCATGTTGCCCAGAGCCCAGACCAACCTGGTCTTGAACGTTTCCAGGGATGGGGCATCTACCACCTCTCTGGGCAATCTGTTCCAGTGCTTCACCACCCTCAGTGTAAAAACTTTCTTCCTTATATCTAGTCTGCATCTACCCTCTTTCAGTTTAAACACATTACCCCTTGTCCTGTCTCTATGCTCCCTGATAATCAGTCCCTCTCCAGCAATAAGGTCTCTCTGGAGCCTTCTCTTCTCCAGGCTGAACAACCCCAACTCTCTCAGCCTGTCTTCCTAGGAGAGGTGCTGCAACTTTCTCACCATCTTCATGGCCCTCCTCTGGACTCACTCCAACAGCTCCATGTCTTTCCTGCGCTGAGATTTCTCTGATCCCATGTTAACTAGACTCATTTTGTACTGCTTTCATAGCCATTTTAGACACATTGATGGAACTAAAGTGACTTCCCATCTACTTTAATCAGATTTTTTTCAAACTCCCTCACGAGCCTTAATACTTGCCTCATTTGGAAAAATGGAACTTACCTTTAGTGACTCTACAAAGTTCCCGGTTCTAGAGATATCGAACATTGCACATGCCACTGTGGGGTTGTAAAATGATTTCACTGTGGCTAAAACTTTTGCATTTCTGAAAATTGAATTCTACTTGGCGGAAGAAAACCAGAAAAGGAAAACATGCAATTGAGAGGGAGGGGGGTATGTGGAACCAACACAAAAGCTACCTGCCTATGTAGTTTATATCAAAAGTAGCCTCAGCAAAGACAGATTAGTGATAAGGATACATGAACGTATCAATTAGGTAAGATAGTGGAAAGTTAAAGGGGGAATGCGATGTTTCATGTCCCCACAGTTTATTAGCTGGTTATTCCTGGTGCTTATTAGGGGTTTCCTCAAGAGGAGCCATTGCTTCATGGTGAGATGGTGTCACAGTGACCAGTGTGGGAATAAACCCATTGAGTACTCTTAAACAATGTATGTGAAGGGAAGGGCGAGAAGGGAGCTTTCTTCTTTAAGTGGTGATTGCTTAAACAAAATACCAAAATAATAGGGAGAACTGATTGAATTTAGCCAACTGTTATGTCACCATAGCAACCATACATGATGGCTCCACACTGGAAAGATCAGTTTTTACAGGGATTAAAATGCTGTTTCTTTGGGAAAAAACAAATGTGGCAGATCCACTAGGATCTTGCATTTGAAGAAAGAACTAGTTTTGTTTTGTTTTAAATATAGTGATGGGGAGAAAAGATGTGGATGCTTTGTGCGCTGCTTTGGCAGAGTTTCCTGTATCGCCATATGTTATCTTCAGCAGGAGTGTAGGGAAAGCAGAACAATTGCACACTGCCTAATAAAATCTAAAAAAAAAAAAAAAAAAGTCTTGACAGTTATTATGAGTTTATTTATTTATTTTAATCTTTGACACTTAGGGGTCATGGACCTAAACCAGTGATCAGTTAGGTTGGACTCTCTCTACAGAGTTACTGTCTTTTCCATGGTTAGGTCAAAATGCTACAGCTAAGCTGCTCTTTTTATGATGTGATAAGTAAATGGAATGAAAATTTTGCTGATATTTAGAATGTGCCTACTGCTACAGTGAGCTGTGCAGGTATCAATAGTCAGAAAATGACCCAGTAGACTAATCAAGCAGAAGTGTCTTACCCAGTTTGATCTGTTCAGTCGACAAAACTGGCCCAAAAATTGTGTAATAATAAACTGTTGGCCTGGGATCAGTATGAGACAATTTCACATGCCTGTTTGTTGTCTATTTTTGTACAACAAATGCAGTTCTCACTGACAGCAGCAAACTGTGCCTTCTTACAGTATTTTAATAAATTTGATCAAAACTAGGAAAAATTATTTTAATTCAGAACAATAACCATTCTTAATGAGCTGTGTTTGTCTTTTAGAGCAAACCTGTAGCAATTAATTTTGGAAAGAAGAATGAATGCTTTATAGCTAAGAGATATATTTGTATGTATGTTGTACTATAGTCAGAGAGGACAAACACTCCTTTTTTTCTCCGCTAAGCAGGTTGTCACCAGGCTTTCTGAGCAGCATTTATGAAGAATAAAGTGAGAGAATAACTTTGTAGTGAAGGCAGGGAAAAGGCTCTTCAGAAAACCAGAGTGGGGCTTGCAGGGATGCTGCGTGCTCCCCCAGGGATGCACGAACTTATCGTGTAACATGGAGCAGTGCTGGGGGCAGGGGTAAAGCACGGCTCTGCTGCTGTAGTAAAAACCCCTTTTACTGACAAGCTTTGCCTCACAGCAATGTCATGCTGATGTTTTCCTTCTGCACCAAGTTTGGTGGTGCTGGAGGTACAGAGGGGAGCTCTGCTTTATGGCACACGGTGTAGCCAATGCCTGTGTGACCATGGGCAGGGTATTAGCCAGATCAGCAAAGGCTGCTGATCCTCATTTGGAATTCCAAGCACTCTGTACTTTTGGGAAATGGACCATGGTAGAAGCAGCTGGGGGGTCCCATGTCCAAGCATGTCTGAAAATGTTGTCTCTTTCCTTTAGCATCTTCATTAATAAAACATTAATACTAATAACAGGCTCCATCAGTGGGTCACAGAGAAAAGGCAATCCCTGAAGCTTTGTATCTTCTTTCAAAATGCTACTTCTGCCTCTGAATGATGGATTAGCTGCTGAACAGCTCTGTCAGTGCTACCTAGCAGTGAACTGATGATAACACCCTCCCACAATTAATTCGTGTTGCAGCAGAGCTGACCTGGCTAATTAACATGAAATAGCATTCAAATTGCCACAAGTATATTAGCCCTCTCTTTATTGTTTTTAATATACTGACAGCAAAATCACCGAAAACACAGACTTTGGCCAGATAGTTTAAAGAGCATGGTTATTCTGGAGGCGTGAGTTGCAGCAGGGCTGTCTTTGGCCAGCCGCAGCTCTTGTAACCGTACTGAGTCAAAACTGGCCTATTTTAGCTCCCCTTCAGTAGCATTTTTGTGTCCCTGAAGGTGTGATATCAAGTGTTATTAATAGCCAAATTGTCTAACATCTTATAAAAGCTGTGTTTTTCCTTGGATTTCATTATTTTGATACTGTGTTTTTTTTTCCACAGAGGAGGCTATGGGATAGTGCTTGCGCGTGCAGCTGTAGGGAAAACAGCAAATGTGAGGGGAGGGGAAGGTGATGGATCAACACAGCTCCTACATCCACAACACTTGTGACTTTAAGCTTTTTTTCTTTCTTTAGATTTGAATATTGTAATGACTACGCTGTATGCTAGAGACAATGGCTCTAGTTTATTTGTGTAGTTTTAGATCTGCACACAGAGGAATACTGCTTTCCCTCCTCCATTTGCTACATGCATGGTCACCTAACTACATAGCGCTGATCGCCAAGGTGTTTCTCCTTTGCAAAATGTGGCATTCAAAAGAGAATTTTGTGCTAATTGTTTAAATGATGTTAGTTATTGATGATAACGCACTGGCACCTATGAAAAAAGGTGAGAGACATCCTGCGAACAAATCCTCATGCACTTTCTCATTCATCCATTTGTGTGGATTTTGCTGTGAATTTCTGTCAATTTGTATTCTCACTCACAAAACAAAAACACAGAAGATGTTATCATTTAATAAATGCATTTCACAAAATGTGTGAATCAACAGGAAATTTTAGCAAGATGCCTGAAGTTGCTAAATGAAGAGAGGTGGCTGCTTTGCAGGAGAATATGGGGAGGGGGGTTGCTTTTTATTGTAGCATTTCCATTACATCCCTAAAGTCTCCTACCTACTTTCCAAAGTGCTGCACCAGAATGACCAACCCAATTAATTGCCAACTGCCTAAAAATCCCTAAAGTTTAACCGGATCAATAACTTCTCTTTTGCTGCCTGTTTTCACAAAATGCCAAACACTATGATACTAACCTGTAGTAGATATTTTGCTCACTGACACTTTTCCTGTGTGCGCATAAAACCCACAAATTGTTTTTTCCTTGTCTTGCTTCCTTCGTTGTTCTTCAGTGATCTCATTTACTCAAGATATAAAAACGTTAGTGTGGGAACGGGAGTTACTTTTTTCTACAAGCAGCTTCAATAACATCTTAGGTTGTATCACAGAACGCCACCATCTGAACATGGAATTTTGTAGTTTCTCTTAACACTAGTTCCAGTTTAATCTTTTCTTGAATTTCCAGGAAACTTGAGTCATGTTGCTAAGAAATACTTACTTTTAAGTATCAGAGCTGATGCTTCTTGCAGTGATCGTTTCTAATCATCAATTGGGTAAACCTCCTTTTTTTAAAAAAAAAAAAAATCCATAACATTTTTGTCTTGTGTGTAAATGAAACTGGCCTAGAAGGTATTTTTTATCAGTTAAACAATTTTTGTATGCCCACACAATTGATTTGATACCTTTCCTTATTCAAGAGAAGTATTTTAAGCTGCTTTTTATTTCTTTTTTGATGTTTGGGTTATGTTTTTTCCTGTCTTTCTTTCTTTCTTTCTTTCTTTCTTTCTTTCTTTCTTTCTTTCTTTCTTTCTTTCTTTCTTTCTTTCTTTCTTTCTTTCTTTCTTTCTTTCTTTCTTTCTTTCTTTCTTTCTTTCTTTCTTTCTTTCTTTCTTTCTTTCTTTCTTTCTTTCTTTCTTTCNTCTGTCTGTCTGTCTGTCTGTCTGTCTTTCTTGTCTTTCTGTCTTTCTGTCTTTCTTTCTGTCTTTCTGTCTTTCTTGTCTTTCTTGTCTTTCTGTCTGTCTTTCTGTCTTTCTTTCTTAAGATTCATCACGCAGAATGATAAAGAAGATGCCCAGAAGGAGGGCTTTAGTCTTTAGTTTTTTCCTTCTCATTTTGGCTGGACTAATCACTGCATGTATAAAGGCTGATTTGCTTGTTTGCTGTTAGACCTCGAATGATGGAATTGTCTTGAAAAAGTATTTCACTTTTAATTATGCTGGCTTTTGCAATAGCAATAGAAAAGCCTATCCTGAACGGTAAACAGTCTTGAGGTCGTTAGCACAATGACAATGACTGCAGCAATCTACAATCAGTGTGGTTTAGCCCCAGAGTTGGATTTTTCAAAGCTGGCTGCAGATCACTCCCTTTGAGATGTCCCCTTGAGATGCAAACACATCCTAAGCGGGGTGACTGTGAGTGCAAGGAGCGTGCAGGAGCCTCATGGGCACAGGCTTTTCTATTCTCCTCTGTTTATTTGCTGAAATGGCTTTGGCTGACTTTTTTCCCCCAACCTTTTGGCTTCATGACCTTACAGCTGACTTGTAGAAAATCAGAACAGGAGGACAGCTCATGCAGTGGCAGTGTATGAAAGCTGGTTTATTCGTACCTGTTGCAGCTGTTGCTAAGTGCATACAAGGCATGTTGCCATTAGGGAAGCAAGAGCCGCTGCTCCCTGTATGTTCTTTTGAACATTCGATGTTGAAGATGCTGGCCAGCAAGTTTGGGGTTTTTTTCCCCAGCACTGCTGTGCTATAACCGATGCAAAGATGCCTCACATTGTAGTGGTTGCTACAGCGCTCAAAAATTTGCATTTACAAAACTCACAAAAGGCCAGTTAGCAAATGCATGGCAAAACTTTCCTGATCGTTGCAAGGGCTGCCTGCTCCTTGCCTGCTCTGTGTGTGCATTGGGCTGCAACGCTTTGCTGGGCAGCCCCCTGGGCCCTCCTTGTGGGTCTGCCTGAAGGACAGTCAGATTTGGGAGGCCAGGGATGGCACAGAGCCCTGGTAGCAGCCATCACCCCCATGGTGGGAAGCATCCATAGAGAAGGTCCTGCTAGCCTGCAACACAGCTGTCTGGCACAAGCAGAACATCTCATCTTAACTCTTTCCTCAAGAGCCTTAGAATGGTACTCAGCATGCCTACTATGCTCTCCATTCCACATTAGGCTTGTTTTACTAGTCTGCAAGTGAATTGCAGCTGATTTCAGCCAGGCTTTATGATGGGTGATGAGAAGCCACCGTTAGTGATGGTTCCTCTTTGGAGACCAAGGTGTGGTCTCTTCCTCATATGCTCATCAGAGCGGTCTACGCATTTGCCTCTGTTGTTTTCAGATGCTTTTAGAAGTGGGGCTGTGAGACCAGGCAGCTCTTGTCCCCAGCTTGAGCAGTTTCCTCTTCAGACAGTTTTTTCTTGGCTGCAGTAAGTTGCTTGAAAGGAGAAAAAGCCAGGGGCTTTGTTTAAGATTTATGCAGTAGGTGGCCACAGCTAGAGAAAATTATGTAAAAAATCCACCAGGGATTTTGCTCTCAACTCCCATGATTAGAGCAATTAGAAATGTGAATCCTTGGAAAACCTTGTTTCAGTGCAGCACAGCTGTGTTGTTGGAAAGGCATTGGTTCCCCATGCAGAAACAAGCATCCATGGAAACAGCTCCTGGAAGGTGGCTCCTTCCCCACGACCAGCCACTACCATAGAATCTCACTACCAGCTGCACCAAGCTGCAAATAACCCACCGAGCTGGTTAAAGGGAGGTGTGCACCTTGCACGTCCCCTCCTTACGCAATACCAATCGTATCAAAATGTTGGTTTGGTGGGATTGCATCTTCCTTGTTCCTGGGGTTTAGGCAGAGAGAGGAGAGACAATTTTGGGCAGCAATTGGTGAGAAATGCAGCATTTCTGACCTCTTCAAGAATATTTTTTGTGAAATGTTAAATTTCCAAGTCTTTTTCTCTGCATGTCATATTTCTCCACCCACTCTCCCTTGCTTAGAGGTGTTTAAAAATGCTTGGAATGAAAACACATATGAAAAATATTTAATCACAGCAACAGCCCTGTGTGGAGTGTTCTGTTTAGCAAAAAGTCTGTATAATCTGCATGTCAGCAACCACTTGGAGACATTACAGGGGCTGTTATCTCTAATCACCCAAAGATGTTTTATAACTCTTAGAACAACATTGACAGCCTTCCCTGGACCAACACAGCATAGTCTTCACCATTTATACTATCTCTTGGAGTAGCAAGAGAAACGTTGACGTGCCCAATGTTAAGATCTGGTAGATGTTTTAATGGCAATCAGCATGCATCCATTTTCACAATTGTTTAAAAATCATATTCAGAGTGTCTAAAAAAACTGGAGCAGGAATCAATGTGATCCGATTTAGAATGCATAGCAACATTGGCGTACTAATTATAATTTTGCCACAAGCAATTGTCACAGTCATAAAACTGCCAGTCTGTTTGGTGGTGGGCAGCTTTCTATTTCACAGACATCTGGCAGAATCAGTAGAGGACGATTAGCTTGCCAGACTGCCGGCTGTGTGCAAGAACAAAAAATCTCAGTGTTGAGGTAGGCTGGAGAAACCAGTAAATTCTGCAACAGAAACAGTGGACTTAGGCGCTGTGAAATGGAACACCACTTGGCATTAAGCAAACAAGGCTGTGAATGCCTCGTGGTGGTCCTTACAAAGCTTATTGTTGCTCACAAGCTATTCTGTGCCCTTCAGAACTCAAATAGTTCTGATATTTTTACACCTAAAAATACCTGAGGTGCTTTGGTAGCAGGGAGGTAAGCTCTTTGAGGGTAAGTTTTGCCGTGAGTTTTGTGTATCGAAGAGCATACTGTTGCACGCTTTTAGGACCAGACTGAGAGCCAATACGTAGTTTGCACTCTCCTGCATTCCAGAGATGGAGATACACCTCTGACTTACCTGAAGTCAGTTGTACAACTTCCAGTGACACAGACTGGTACTGACAAATGCCGTTTTGAAACAGGCACAATGTGAGAGCACTGTTCCTTCAGTGCAGAGCTTTCCAGCCCAATTGCAGTATTAAATTTCAATAATGTAGCAAATTTTATTGCAACTTTATATGATAACATATGAAAATGAAAAATATTTTGAGCCCTTCATATGGGTTCAAAATACTTAAATTCACAAAGAGAGGAGATTTTGTTTTTTTCTCTGAATACGCAGCAGAATTCTCTACGTTTGCCAGTCGGATGTTACCGTCAGGTGCAGGATGGGCAAGGCCCTTCCTTTCCCACTCGCTGCGGCGGCCTGAACCGCTGTGGAAGCCTCCTCGGGGGCAGCGCCCCTGCCACCTCGTTATTTACCTCTGTAGCAAAGGGGCTCTGCCTCTCGGAGTGGGAGGCACACCCCAAGTATGCCATACCCCGCCCTCGCCCTAGATGAGGTCTCTTCCAACCTTTATGATTCTATGCATGCAGTTGTTTTCTATATTCTAATAAATCAAATCCTGCAACAGTTGTAACAGTTTACATAAAGGAGTCCCAACTGGTTTTAGTAGGCAAAGGTTATCTGGAGCAACGGGTGTTTTATCTTACTGTGTTTGTACACCTCGTCTCAGTGAAGGTTGTGATCTTTTAGTCCTGTTCCTTATTGTATGCACATCATTTATGGAAAGAAATCTTTTCATTTCAGTGGCTGAATGGCAAGTGTGGATCAATTCTTTGTAACAAACGGGTCAAACACCCTCAAAGCAAAAGAGGATTGAATGCAATTTGTCTGCCTAGCCGTTGATCATACATAAGGAGGTAACTGAGTTCTTTCCTGGAGATATTTTGAGGCTACGTTATCCATAGTTGGATGCTTAGTTCAGGGAAATATAAAGGACAATTAACTAAATGAGAAAGTTATTATAGGGCAGGATAGATATGTTTACTTCATAGAGAGAAAGTGAAGACAACAGCACAGGTTTATCACATTTTTTTCAGATTTGTCATATCTTTTTTCATTGTTGTGTTTGGTGCACTCTTAAACGAACAGGACTAATAATAGTAAAATACTAATTTGCGAAATAATAATAATAGTAATTATAAAAGGATTAAGTAGCTGGAACATTGTCTGTATTGGTCACTTTCCCCAGGGGGTTAGAGTCCCATGAGACTTTCTGTAGGTCCCTCCCTGAGTTCTGCTTCAAATCCAAAACAACTTATCTCTGTTTTAAGGAAAGGCACACAGTAATATCTATAGTACACTAAAACTTTATCTACTTCTTAATTTGCAATGGTAAACTAAATTGGAAATTGGGAATTTTCACCCACAAGCCATGGTGCAAATATCTTCTTGAAAATATTTTGCAAATACGAGCAAAGACAGACAGGCTTTCACAGCAAGGTTACTGACAAGATGAGTAACAGCAGGAGAAGGACTTCAGACTGTTTCATGTGGCATGGAAACGTGATTTTCTAAATTTCCTCTTCTCTGCTTTCATCTGCTAGTATACAAGATTTTAGCACATTATAAAACTTTGGCTATTAATAAAGCAGCACACAAAAGAACGCCCAAAGTTAATTCATATGTGAGAAAGAACATATCTTTGGAAAATCATGTTTAAACTTTTTTACATAAAACGTAGCAGTGGATTATGGCAGATAAATCTCAGCAATATTTGTAGTGGCTACTTACCACGTGCTTAAAAATATGTACCTTATCAAAATAGCAACTAGATTCAAATACCAGTTAAAAAGCAATTGTGACATATGGACAATTACCCCAAATAAAAATATTTTTGTTTCTTTTTCTGCAGGTATAGAAATGAAAATCACTTAACCTCTGATATTTTAATGACTCTATTATTTCATATTCTAAAGGTAACCCAGATAATATATGTTAAGCCTGTCCTTGAACGTCGCAACGAACGTTGTGTGTGACAGAAGAAACATTGGGGCACACTTCCATCTCTCCTTTCCTTCCCTCACTCCATCTTTTGTGTTCATTCCTAGATAAAAAGTAAAGAAGGAACGAGGCTTTCTGTGTTGGCACTGTGAATTGCAGCGCGGCTACAAAATAGCTCTTGTCCTTTAAACAACTGCTGCGAGCAGCGGACGGAAGTAGGGCTTGCTCTGAGCTAGGAACAGGCAGCGAGAGCAGAACACGATGACAGAGGGCACAGATACTCTGCTGAAGGCAGCGCTTGTCCTGCCCATATGCCCGCTAACAGTCAACAAATTATTTGGCGTGGAAAACACTGGCTACTCTTTCTGCGTCTTTTTCTCAGCGTAAGAGAGAAGATGTAAAGAAGAACGTGATGTGGGGGAGGGGAGGAAAGACCTTGGCGAAGCAGTTTCCAGCATGCTGTCGTTGAGGGGGGAAAGGGAAAACGTTTTGGGAAAGCGCTACCGCAGCTGAATAGGTACATTCAGAAAGACCGGAGTCTCAGTGTGAAATGCACCTCCTTTTCCTCCAGCTTTGCTCATCTTTGGCGTATTTTGGCTCCTAGTTGTCTTCTGTGGTGCAGGAATATAATCGCAAAGTCTTTCCACCGCTTGTGAAAGACCGACTCAAAGTTTGTGACCCTGTTGAAGCAGCACACTGAAAAAAGAAACCGGGTTTATAGAGAGAGACAATACCTTTTCCTTAGACTCATTGATAAAGCTGGAGTGGGGGAAATACGAGAGCTTTTGTTTCAGAGTAACTTTATCGGGTTCTTAAGAAATGGTGCCTGCAAGCTTGCCTTGTTTTATCCAGCTACTGTTACCCTCTTTTCCCTGCAACCCTTGATTCCCTTTTACCCTCAGGCCATCACGCTGCAAATCTACTGCTACATATTAAAAAGATCACATCACGTAGAGACAAAAAAATGTTAGTCACGTTCACTTTGGAATTTCAATTAATGCTTGATCATCATCTGTTCCTCTTTCATGTCTCTTGCCTTTTGTGGAGCAATTTTGAAAAGGACCATGGCTGCAGCAGAGATTAAACCCAGCTAAGCAGAATATCAGCAGTGCATCCTAATGCATGCTTCTGGGATGATTCTCTTATCGTGTTACCTGGTGTTTTAACTAGCCACATCTGCTGAGATAGCTTTTAACCACATGTGTGAAGAGATGTATTATTGCATGCTTATCTTAGCTAAGTTAATAATGTTAATCACAAAAATGCTGTGTTAAATAATTTTTAGAAGGTTATCTCAAAGTAAAATTTCCTCCACAGGTTCTCTGCCAGGACTGATGAGAGAGATTTCAGTTAAAATAGGACATCAAAATCTTAATCGTTACAGGACTGCAGATATTGTCTTTGGAGAAAAAGATGATAACGCATTTATCCTTCAGCAGCAGGGAGAAAGAGAATTAACTGAGATTTCTTTTTATTTTGCAAACACTATTGAAGGAGGCAAACGATGGCCTTTTTCAGCTGTGGAATCCTCAGTCTTGGCATTTGTATTAGAAAACTTGGAAACACTAGCGTGACTTGATTTATATACATTATATACAATTTACATACATTTACAGTGAAACTTGCTGTTATGGTGAAATTATTGATGTTAACTGACAGGAGACCACAGAAATTTCAGAAGAGCACTGTCAAGGTGAGAGACTGAGAAAGCTAGGTAGCCTGATGCAGGGAAAGTGTCTGGGACCACTCAGGCGCTCCCTGAGAGGTTTGATTGTTACCATTGAGGAAAAATAACTAGACACCATCAGAAGAAAACTGAAGACACTGTCATGGACAAAACCTGTTAATAAGAGTGTTGAAGCTATTATATAAAAATATATAACCCATTCTTATTTGAAGTGGGTTTCTGTAGCTGGATTTCTATAACCATTATAAAGGAAAGCGTCACTGGGCAATCTTTACTTTGAGTTAATGACTTCCTGGGGAAATGAGGAGCTTATGTGTGAAACTTAGGGCCAAGAGCTGCTAGGGCAAAAAGCTTAGCTGGATTCAATCAAGAAGCAAAAGCATACAACTTAGGCCTTTATAGGCAGCTATCATGACACCTTTTATAACTTAGTTAACTTGTTATCTAGAAATTTTAAGTAAGTTTCACAAAGAGTGCAGGGAAATAATGGAAGCCATGGGAAGTTTATACTCTTTCTCCTAATAGAAAAACTTTTTACGTATACGCCAGAAATTTTAGATTGAATGACCCCTGGGGAAAAAATCTCTGTTCCTGTGTCACTGCTCTACTGGGGTGCAATGGGGTGCTTTCAGAGAGGTCTACTATGTTTCACTTTAAGACTGCCTACACATTTCTGCTGTCTTTGTGAGGTTCACTGCCCCACTGGCTGTGTGCATCAGCCATTTGTGTGAGTTGAAAGTTTTAAAGAGATGTTTTTCTGAGACTAGTTTCTGTTTTTCAGTGGTTTGAGAACAGCTGAATGAGGGCATAAGGGAACTAATCTTAAATTTGGGTTAACTAATTTTTGAGGAAGTGTTTAACCATGGACTTCAGTGACGTGAAGTACCAGGACAAAGAGTAGTTGGCTTCAATGAAGCAACATTTTGTAAAATCTGGACCTTTGTAGAGAGCTACTGTGACATCTGCAGAAGAGTTTTCAATCCAGGGACAGATATTTGAAAAATACTTAGCTTTGTCTTTCTACAGATTTTTTTAAAAAAAATGCAGATGCCCTAGAGTGTTGGGTTTTTTAATATATATTCATACATTATAAGGAGTATTTAACTGCGTAAGCAAGTCCTTCCTTGGTGGTACGGTATTATGTTGCCTTGTTTTGGGATAGATGTGTCGTAGATGAAAATGAACATTGCAAATTATTTGTCTGGTAGATTTTTTAATTTTTTTTCCCCAAATTTGAGAAGAAACTCCTAACCCTGACAGAGTCTATTTTCAGTAAAATGTTCTAAAGCTACTGATGCTAATTAAACTAACCTATGAGTAATGGATCTTGCCCTGTCATGGACATGATAATTCGTGCCAGTGATAATGAAAATAATTTCTTGAAAATTCATTTCTCTTGAGAATGTGATTTAAAATAATTTTCTATCTTTTGTTGTTGGCAAGTGTCTTAGTCATTTTTCAACCTATTTTGTCATCAAAAGCTTGAAAAATCCCGGAGTTCTGGGGAGTCAGTCTTCCAAAGTTTGTAACTTAGCAATTTTTCTTCACTGTTTTTTTCATAACTCTTCCACTTCGTGTCTTTTTAAACTGAATCCCTGGAAAATTCCTTAGAAATAGACTTTTTTGTAGATTGCTTAGTTTCATAGAATGGTTAGAGTTGGGAATCATAGAATGGTTTGAGTTGGGAGAGACCACAAGGATCATCTAGTTCCAACCCCCCTGCCGTGGACAGGGACACCCTCCACCAGCACCCCCAAGTCCTCCTCAGGGCTGCTCTCAATCCATTCTTTGCCCAGTCCGTAGTTGTGCTTGGGATTGTGTTGACCCACGTGTAGGACCTTGCGCTTGGCCTTTCCATTAGCTTTCTTTTATTATTATTTTTTAAATTTGCTTCATGTAAAGGATTTTTTTATTCAAGAGACTATTAATTAATGTTTAATAAGGTTTTAGAGCTGAAATGTAGGTATACACTAGGTGGGAAACAACCTTTGGTGCTTTATACTGCCAAAACGACACTTTAATTCCATCTCTTTCTGAAACATGAAGGCTGGAGTTTCAGTGCAAATTGTATCCTTATCTCCCAATGCTGCTTAGCTCTGCAATGAATGTTTCCTTCTCTTGCAAGCATGGCCTTTCTCAAATGTCTTCTTTCTGGAGACTTTTGAGATAATCTCTCCACTACTGGAAAATTCCCTCTCTCCTCTGGAAAAGGCAGGAAACTTGGAAGACATTATGCAAGTCTCTTATCCTTGTGAACTCAGGTCTTCTCTGTTGGTCTACAAATGTAGGCAGCAAATGATTAGTAGTGTCAGTGGAGCTGAGTAAATTTTTGATAGTATGCAAATGATTAACCAAAGTCAACTTTTCTTCTGTCTGTAAGTGAACAAAGCATATTTTTTTTTGCTTATCTTAAAATTCTGTGATGAAATTTCAAAACATGTTTTAATACAATGGAGTCCTTCCTACTTACTCTCTTATTGCCTTCAACGTGTTCATTAAATGGGAATTTTGGATGTCTAAACTATTTAGATTGAGAGATAAATATAGGCTTAAATTACTATCTGAGCACTTGTGGTAGGAGCTTCACTTACTTTTTTCCAACGGTGATTGTAAACAAAAATCGTTAACTCCAAAATAAATTTCAGAGGAATTTTGAAAGGCAATAACTACCATCAAGAAAATCTGTCATCACTGTCTTGAAAGGATGCTACAGCGTTAAGAATTGTAAAAACACCTAACTAAATAAAGATTATTACTCAGCATGTATTTGTGTTATTTTTCTTCATGTGCTCCTCAGCACCTTACACATCTATCATGAAAAGCGACTTCTTGGGTGTCGCAGCAGAAGCAAAGAGTAGTGGTAGCAACTAAACCGCGCAGCCGAGGAAGCGCTGCCCAAAGTGCTGCCTGTAAACGCGCATCCGCTATGATGTCCAGTCCCACGGTACATGGGATTACCAAGCCTTGCTAAGTTTAAAGTACAGTAATCCTCTTTTGTGCAGTAACACGTGTAGATTCTTTATAACAGCTTAGATGGTAATTAGTGGGGGATTTCGGATTCATTGACTGGATACAAATATAGCATAGGGGAGGGAAAGACCTCGGCAGCAGTTCTCAAGCTGAGGGTCACTAATGCAATAAGGGTTTGTAGCCTTCATGGGGGTGGCGATGAGCCAGCAGAATTTTGAGGAGGGGTGAGTGTTACTAGCATTTGGGACTGCAAACATAGTGATGGGGTCTTAATCAGAAACCGATAAGGACTGTCTTGGCTGGGAGAGGTTTCTGTTTAGATCTGTGTTTTCTCTGACATTTTGTAACCGTGGATGTAAATCCTTTGGGGCTGACACTCCAGCCGGCTGTGTCAGCAGCTACTGTTCTGCTTTTGGAGTATTAGGAGAACTGTAGCTGTTGAATCACTTATTAATTTAGTGTATTCGATATACCTTGCAAAAATGGGTGCGGGGTGAAGTGAGTTGAGCTATCTCCACCTGACCTTGTTTTACCTGCAGAGACATTACCGCAGCAGTTAACTGAAAGGACATGAAAGTTTTTAGAAATTTCAGTATTCAACAGATTGATGTAGTCACCAGATGAATCTTACTGCAAATACATTGGCTCTTCCTGTTACAAGGTTTCTGTATTTTAGCTATTCAACTGGTAACAATGAAATATCACATCATATTTCTGGTCTCGCTGCCAGCTAGCAAAGTTGAGAAAACACAGGATTTGCAGGTTTAGGGTTTAAGGGAGTAATGAAAATCTTTTTAGTTTTACTTTAGTACTTGGGAGGAATATTATTTTCATAAGAACAGGAATAATATAAACTCCAAATCCAAGCTCAGATCCTACAAATACAATCTGAATTCACACCTTTATATGACTTACAACCTATGAGTTCAGCTATTAGTTTATATATCGGCTGCTGTATGCTCACTTTCTTGTCAGAAGACAAGGGGCTAGATGGGCCCTATGTGGCAGCTAATTTTGAACAGGAGTTTGAATTTTTCTAAAAATGTTGTTAGAAATGTACCTGAATGAGCAGGTTTTAATTTTATTTTTTAAGCAAAAATAAAAGCTTTACTTTGAATCTTACTTTGTTTAGAGGTTTGTTTACCAAGACTGGGCTTTGGCAACTGGTTTTGGGGTGTTTTTTTAAACATCTAATAAATAAGCATTTATCAAATGTATGAAAAATTGTTTACATCCTCTGTCCTGCCCACAAGATACTAACCAATATGGAAAATATTTGTTACATCCAATATGTTGAATATTTTCCAATTAAAAAGTCATCCTGAATTCATCAACACTTTTATTTTTTAATGAATGTTGCACATCTCACTTTGTTTGATTCTTGCATTAGTTTCTCCCCCTCCCTCTCTTTCAAAGCATTCAAGAAACAATCCTCCTGCTTGAGGCTGCTCCTTGATGAACTCTGAAGTCTTATGTTTTTTATGTTTTTATGAAAATATCTTCCCCTGTGCTGTTAGTGGCTTCCCTTGCTTTCAGCAGTGGCCCTGAAAAAGTGCAGCAAGAAGTATTTTAATAAATTTAAGACTGAAAGCGGAAGGCAGATGACTAAGTCTGTGGTTCAGCTGCCAAGTTGAAGATGTTATATGTGTGGTCAGAAAAGCACACATTGAAACTTTACTTTTACATGTGCTGTCAGCAGAGGCTGGTAGCAGTGGGTCAGTGATCGGGCACTCCCTCGATGGGGAAGTGTTGGATTTCAACTCATCCTTTGATCATCGGCCCTGTAAGGACTGGGATTTCGGCTGGGGCTCTGGGCACAGGTTGCGGTGCCAGGGCAGCAGCTTCCACTTGTGGGTGCCAGAGCTTGGCCTGACTTTGAGAGCCAGGGGTGCAGGTTGACCTGCTCAGGTAGATGTGACAGTGCCTCAAGCTCCCAGGTTTCAGCTGCGTAAGGCCCAGGAGCAGCTGTTTCTCCTCTCTTCCTAAAGCAGGTGTAAACATTATACAAGTCACCCACAGAGCCGTGCAGAAAAGCACGTTTCAGGTTGGGCTTTTCTCCTGTTAAAGCTGTCTATCTTGTACAACAAATTACATAAAGTGTTATTAAATACGTATTTTGCAGGGAAAGACATAAATTCTCTAGCTCTTTGGTGAAAAGATACATCCAAGAATGGGTCTTTCCTCAGTTTTGTCAGCCTTGATCTACTTCTATTTTTCTTATTTAGTTTTCATTCTGCCTAAAACTATTCTCTATTTTTAAGACCCAATTTCACAGACAGTTTCAAAACACCTGAAGTGGCATTTCTAGATCATGAACTAGTTGCGGAATATTTTGACCTACTTCTGTAGATGAACCCAAAAATTTGAAAGGAAAATAAATATTGTCTTCAATGAATCTTAATACTATCTATTTTGGAAGACATCGTTTCTGTTTACAGTCAGAGAACTTTGCCAAATCTGTATTGAAAATTAATAGGAGAGAAAAGATAGAAAGAAACTTCCTTTTCTCAAACTTTTCAGCAGAAAGAGATTTGAGTGCAAGGTGTAACTATTATGTTGATACTTCCTGTATGCTGTGATGTTACCACTTCGCATTTGTACCTCTGCCACTACTCACCATGCATATAGTGCCTGTAACTTCCTTGGGATTTATTTCTAGGCACAATGCACTGAGAAGACATAGTAGTATTATCTCATCCCTGATGAAATTTGTAACACCCTTAATATTTCTTTTTGATGCCCAAGAATCTTAACAGGTCATTGGAAATGTTCACTTCCATCACAGCTGCCACAGTTCTCCGGGGATAACTTCTTCGCCTGTTTTAATCACGATTAGGCATTCTGTTTTTCTCACTGCCTTGTCTTCAATTGATTTTCTTAATTAATGCGTTCAAGTTAGTAAGCAAATAGAGGGTAACAGGGCAAACGGGGGGGTTGTCATTTCTTTTGTAGCTGTGCTATTCTATTGTTTTCAGTTCCACGTTAACTCTGGTTCATATAATCTTTTCTCTTACTCCGTATGACTCACAGGCTAAACAGAGCAGATGGGGGAGTGATTTCAGACAGTGACCTCATTTCTGCACATACTACTTCTCAAAAAGAGACAGCAATCAGCCTGTGTCTTACAAAAAGAAAAAGGGTTGGGTTTTTTTTCCTCTTTTACTGCATTACAGACGTGAATAATTTTGAAAAGACAAAAGGTCAAAGGAGAAGAGTCTGAACTTCCAGCACCAGTAACGTGTTCTGCTGTTCTGAGCTGGCGTAAAGAGCACTGTCAAACCTTTGGGTCCAGCTACATTGAAATCTCCTTTTATAATATACTTACTTTTACTTCTTCTCTGGGCATGAAGTACCGAAAAGACCAATTTAATTTTTAAATTTAAACACATTACATTTCTTTATAAGAGAGTCTCTACTTATCAGTGTGTCTGAACTCATTAAGTTGCCGCATACTGAACTGGTTGCAGTGTTCAGGTCTTAGCTGCAGTCTCTATTGCTTCAGACAAATACACATATTAATGATTGCAAATTGCTATCAAAAAGTATCATAGTTCTCAAGAAAAATCAGCATTCACAATGAATAGCTGTGCTTGTTTTTCCCTGTTGTCTCCATTGTGATGACTAGTCCAAGAAAAAAAATGCAGCTGAATGAAACATTTAGAATAAAAATTTCCATAATGCTGGAAATGTCTGACAATTTTCATTTTCTGTTAATGCCAGCCAATACATACATACAGAGCAATGATCAGTCTTGAAATCAGAGTGAAATATAAAACTCTAAGAGAATATACTTTCAGTAGTACCTTCGGTTTGTTATTTACCTTTGCTCTACTTGTATTTGCATCGTTAAGCAGGCAGCGCTGCAATCTTGCTGTGGCGTTAAGCTGACTGCTGGGAATATGTCCTTAAAGCTCACAATACTTTTGGATTTTCTTCAGATCTCCAACCCAATGAGTCAAGCTTTTACAAAAGAACCTTCCTTTTCAAAAGAGGAATATTACTATACTTGGAGGAAATCTTTAATGTTTAGAGTGAAGATATCCTGAAACTTAAAAAAGGAAGTAAATAAGTCCCTGTATATTTAAAAATATATTTAAAAATATTTAAAATGTTAGTATATATTGAACAGATTTTTTGAGTTTTTGAAGAGATACAACATCATAAATTTAAAGCATTGTAAATATGAGTAAGTTGTAACAGAAAGGAGCTAAAATTTTAATTTGAAGTTAATTTCTCTCCATACAGTTACTTAAGGATACAAATACTAGTGAATGTTATACTAAATTTGCTTAAAGAGCAGGTAGCATGGTAAAAACAGTGATTTGCTGCATTATAATCACAAATATTTACACAGTTTTCAAATCATATTGGCTTATTTTTTAGATAAAAAATTCTAGAAGTTATAAAATTGTAGAAAGGATGACATCAGTGATAGTAAATTACCTTGCGTGAATCTGCAAGGAATAATTATCACAAGGAATAATTACTACGAGGCACTGACAGGAGTGTGGGGAGTTCTGGATTTCTGGTGAAATAATTGCCTGATTCGGTAACGTATGAATGTCTTATGTCCTGTGAGTTGATGTTGCCTCTTTGAAGGGTAACTTTTTTCAATACTTGAAGATTTAGTGTTAGAGATGATCTCTGCCAAAATTCAATCATAAAGGGGGACTTCTGAGGAGGTAGATTTTCTGAGTCATCGTAGTTTGCTTCAGAAAAAACTAACTTGCCAATTTCAGTGAGAAATTAGCATTCCTTTTGCTTTTCCTTTTACCACTGAAGGTATTTCGCTCCATCTGATATCTTTGTATTGTTCTCAGTAGGAAGAATTTGTGGGCGGATGGTAAGACTTAATCCTGACCAAGGCAAGCAGACGTGCGTTTATGCACTGACAACTTGAGCTCCACTCCTAACTAGTGCTGAGGCCAAGAATTAAATCCACTTTCTTGCTTTATTTTCTTTTAAATGACCCCAAACAGCTGAGAGGACTGGTGACTTCTGGCTTTTTCCTCTGTTGTGTCCTTCAAAGATCTACACAGCCTTCCAGCCAGTGCCCCAAATCAGAAGAGAGCGATGCCAAGCCCTGCCGTGACAGACTGGCGCTGCCCAGGGCTGCGTGGCCAGAGGCTCTCTGAACTGGCCAGTTACTCTCAGCACATGTCTTTCCTAATCCTTGCTAAAGTTTGACTTGTACTGGGGGTGGAGTTTCTTACCCTCATGTTTCCTTTGCGAGACTTTAATGTAGGTGCCTTTCATCCCAGAAAATGAGAAGGTGACTGGAGTTTCAACAGCAGAGGGAACAGGAGGCGATACACAATTTTATATACTTATATACTTTATATACTTCCAACATATGTGTGATATGTTGGATTTTTATGCCCTGTAAGAAATATTTTCTTTTACACGAGGTGAACTTCTATTTGGGGAGGCACTGGAAAATCGATGAATTATGAGCAGGGTAGCTGTCATTGTGTACATAGTTCTTTAACTAACTTTACAAACATACATCAGACAAACAGATTTTTGGTTTACTTGAGAACTGTTTAAACTCCTTTAAATGGTTTGAAGCTATTTGCTGTGGTGGGGGAGGGTGAAAAGCGCTTTTGTAAGGTAGTTAGGAAAAAAATTCTGTTACATCTGCTGTGTAAATACTGTGAAATCAAATTAGAGCAGAGACTATAGAAAAAGAGGGGTGGGGAGAATATTAAGAATTTCCTTTTCTGACAAAGCAGGTAAAATGATTCATCAAGGATTTCTCCTCCAGTGAAACTAGCCCTGATTAGTTTAATTATGCAAAGATTAGTCTCTGCTTCATTTCTCTGAGTCACAGTAATGATGGTACTGTCAGACTACAGAAGAGGTACTAAGCATCTCTTAGGAAGTCCTTGCTAAACCTTTGCTATGAGCTCAGAACAGACATGTATTTTTCAGTGTAATCTTTTTCTTGAAAATCAATGTTTCAGCAAGTTAAATGGAGCTACCACTCACGTTCTAACATGTAGATACTTCTCTCATGGATCTATATTCTATTTGATGTTTAACACAGTTAAAATTTTGTAAATAGAAAAGACGATTTTATGACTGACACAGTGTCAGACACAGACGTCGTGCAAACGTTAATCAGCTAAACAAACACTTTGCCTAACGCAGAGGCTGAACACGGGGTATGTTGACATAAGCATGGGGCGGTAAAGGGTCAAAATTTTGAGATTACTAATAACTGATTATAGAAGAGTTTTATTCACCAGTGGAGATTCATATATTGAAGCATCTGCAATCTTTCAACTTGAAACTCATGAGTAAAACAGTTGAATATGGAAGATGCTGAGGCTGGCCACTGGGAATGTGAAATCGTGCGCCTGAGTCTTCTGCTGTGGTAGTGTCAGATCTGACAAGTGTGGGCATTATCAAAAGGTGGTAAACTGTCACCTGGGCTGCTTTGCTCACTCATCCAGCTGTCAGCTGCAGCTCCCGTACATAGGTAATCTCATCTTTAATGCTTTTCCACTGGTTTTCTCTACTGCAGTGTGGTTCTCAATGGCTCTATATGTTAAAAAGCTATTATTGCAGAGATAACTTTCAAACAAATTTGCTACTTACTGATGAACCAGCTCTGAGGCAGGGTGTTTCCCCTCACTCACTGCCTCTCTACAAGTAAAAAAAACTACTCGTAAGGGAACTGGGTGTCTAATGGAAGACTGAGTGGAGCTTCTGGCTGTTTTCTCCTAGTAGTCCCGATTACATGTACTCACACAGAGGGAAAGGTGGCCATTACGTGTGAGAGCTGCTTATTTGCACACATGCCTCCACTCAAGCACTTGTACTTATTTAGTATTTGTACCTGCTAAAATATTTGTACTTGCTTATGCCTATAAGAGAAGGTCAAATCCTCCCTTTGGAAAGCTCTGGGGGTCAGAGTAGGAGGAGGCAGCCTGCTCCTCACCTGCTCTGCACTTCCTTGGGCCTGCCTTATGGGCCTCATGGTCCTGGCTTTGTAAAACCACTTTCTGATCTACTGGTTAGAGTTGTATAATCATATACACATGCACATTGGTAATGACCAGATATTCCTTAAGGTTAAACATTAAAAATAGTCATGCAAAGCAAAAGAGAGAGTCCTGTGACAAAGAAAAATTACACTTGAAAAAAATTCCATTTAACAGTTCCCAGGGCTTAAAATACATGTATTGTCTAAAATATTATCTGTAATGAAGGGAATATTTTTTTTCTGGTTACTGAAATGTTTTCACAACTTCCAGCTAGAAGGCATGGATTCACAGCGCTTTTGACTAGAAAAATAGCCTTCTGCATCACAATGTCCCTTCTTTGGGCATAGGGGATTAATAAGCTTTTTGTGAGTAATAAGTCTCTTTCATGCAGCAACATGTGAATTCATAACAGCTTACATTATAATTAGAGAGTCATTTAGATTCATTGACTATATACAATTATGGTTTTCCCCTGCCTGATTTCTCTGACCTATGCTTTAGATTGTACCATACAATGCACCTCCTACATTAAGCATCATTATAATTCTCACTGACTACTGATGTATTTTACATGGTATTTAAGAGATTTCTCAAGGGAATACTGCAAATCCTCTAAGTAAAAAAATGCCACAGTGCAATAAATAGCCATTTTTAATAGTGTCCATTATTTCCCCAAGATGCAATGTCTCAGGGGGCCTGAGTCAAGCAGAGACTCTGATTAGCCCAAAGTCCTTTATAAATCTGCCTCTACTTGTTAGGTATCACTCTTCCCCTCCCAGGCATTTCTGATTGTTCCTCACTTAGCACAGCAGCTCTGCACAAAAGCTCCTTCCATTTGGTTTTCTCTTGAAGTCTTGGGAGAGTTTCCTGATTGATGGTAGCGTGTTCAGCCAGTGGACATTAGTGGGTTGAATTATTGCCTCTAGTGCGTTAGCTTTCAGGAAAGTTTAGGTTAACACTTATCTTTGGCTGCGATAATATATCTTTTTATTGTAATCAGTTCTCCTAACCTTGTGTTATTCTATCAAATCTGAGATTAATGATACAATCTTTATGTTCTGTTATTGTCTGGGCACACTAAGTAGGAGCTATGATAAATATGGCTCTAGAAAACTCCTAAGTGGTACCTAACTTTTGTTAGCCTAGTTAGAGGAAGTAAACACACCAATGGCATGGGGAATCTTATAAGTCATTTATGAGAAGATAGTTTTAAAAGCGCTCCAAAAAGTTGGAGATCATTGAGGTAATAAAGATATAAAATTCAACTCCAGTTTTTGATATCATCCAAAAACCATCACAGTCACGTTATAACTGAGTTATATGTCACAAGTGTATTGGTGGATACAGAATAACCAGAGGACTCCAGTCATAGCAAGAGGAAAAAACAGAACTGAAAATGTTACCACATCATGACTCATTTTCCACCCCATGATACTTAATCACAATGAAATGCCATAAAGATACATTGAAAAAGTGGGATGATAGCTGTCTTTCAGTAATTTTTCAGGTAGCTTTTACTGGAAGCAAAACTTAAATATTGCATGAAAGACAATTAAAAAAAATCTGAGTTTCTTTAGAGAGACTACTAAAGCTGCACATAAAATCAAACAGTGCTCTTAGACTGCAAAGTCTCAATCTTCTGCAAAATACTTTTGCACATCTGACAAAATTCTTGAGTGTCAAGTACAAACTCTGTCTTGTTTCTGGATTCCTTCTCTAAATGTCACTCTGTGTTCACAGTAGATTGTCAGAACAGGGGTCTACAGCGGAGAGAAGGGTGAAGAGAAGTGACATGGGTGTTAAATTTCTCTGTGATCATCAGTCAATATACAATCAAAATTATTTATAAAAGTCAGAAGCTTATCACTGAACATTGATGTGTAATTCCCTTAGATTGTGAGAGAGCACAAGAGGGAAACACCAATGAGACGAGGATGGTATGACAGAGGAGAAAAAAGAAATTCTGATTACAAAGGAACTTTCTCTGCATACAAGACATAAAGTTCCTCCAATTTCATAGACTGGAAGAGGATTTGTGTATTTATCATCCCTTGCATAACCACTACAAAAAATGATTGTGGTCCTGGCCCAGAAACATAACTTCTACCACTGTAAAAGCAGCTGCTGATGTATTGGATAGCAAGTGTATGCATGGTGCTCTTAAAGCTACTTGGAAGAGTGGAGAAGAGGAGGGAATCTCCTTTCTGCTTCCTTGAGAAATGATAGCAAAGTAAAGGTGTCAGGGGAACAATTTAAGCTTTTTAAGAGCTGAATTAGTATTCCAATGGTATTTCTACACTTGAAAGTTTTGATCTTATTGACTGTCACTGCACTTTCAGGATTCTCTTTTTCATATGTTTAATCCTCTAGGTAGATGGATAACCCAGCAAATAACAAGAGACAGTTTAAATGAGTATCCTGACGGGTGCACTTGTATTAAATAAAATACTTGGTAGATAACATAGGTGCCAGAGGATAAACTGGAAATGGATAGTAAAGACTCAATGTAGAAGTCTTACAAATGTTTAAGATTATGCTTGTTTCCTCACATGAGCAATGTCACTGCTGGTAGTAGGAACATTTTCTATGGCTAAAGCAGTATGTGCTTGCAAAACTGGGAACTTAGTTACTTTCCATGGTCTCAGGAAGGTATAGAAAACAAATTTACCTTCAGAAAATTTAAAAATAATGTATGTCATGAGATTAAATCGGAGAACAGACCCATCTAGATAGATTTTTTTTTTCCTTAATTGGTAGAAATTTTCACTGTTAGAAACCACCGTTTTGCTTCTAAAATGCTAAGTCCATTAGTTGCTTTAAAATATTATCAAGCTAAATGAATAAGTGTACAGAACTCCAAACTTTGAATTATTTACTATGCAGATAGAAAATCCCCAGGAGGGACTGGAACAGTTGTTGTCTGAAGGTTCAGTTCACTCAGTTAATAAGAGCTTCTGGTGATTTGGTAGATATTCGGAGGAAAATAGATCTGGCAACAGGCCTGAAGACATTTCTCTAGCTTCAGGCTGCAAGAAATGTGGCACATTTATTTAAAAAGGAGGGTGGGAAAGGGAGACTGTTTAAAAACAAAACAAAACAAAACAAAAACCACAAACCAAAAAACAGTAGATAAACTAACGCTCCATTTTCAGCACCTCTCAGCTTGAAATATAGTGGAGCACATAATATCCCTGTAGCTACAGCAGGCTTCCTCATAAATACTGGTGACATGCTGAATCCTTTAAGAAAAGGAATGGAGGTCATTAGACTTCTCATTAACGGCATAGCTCTTGGGTAAGAGCCCTAATGACTGCCGAAGCATGAAAAGACACCCTGGCAACTGCTGATCTGCCAAAAGATTTCTTCCTCCCCTGCTATTTCCATTGGATCTTTTCGTTACAAACAGAGAGGAGCTTGAAATATAAGATGTGAACCATGATGTGAAAGATGCAAGACCTAAGTATGTATAGTAAGCAAAGACCTCATGAAAGCAGGAGCTGCTTTGCTGATACCCTTCCATTCTCATTCAGTAGCGTGGTGATTTTGTCTTAATTATATGTGCGGATGTGCGGGCCTATAGAAACTGTAAAGTATGAAAACCAGGATGCTTTAAAAATTGTTTTCATTTTCTTTGATTTAAATCATTTTTTCTGATGTCTTTGACAGATGGTGAAAACTGAGATAACACCACAACTGTGTGAGGCAGAAGTAAATGTAGATCTAAAATGACTGAAAGTGCTTGCAAAGATTAATTACAGTAGAGGGATATGCATGCCATTGCTGGCACAGTCTCCCTATATCATACGTAAGTATATTTGATTATATAAGTTCAAAAATAGGTTTTGTGCAGTGACTCAGATGCCTTTTTATTTTTGATATGCATTAACTTTCATAAATTCCTTTGATGTAAACCAAACTCCACATTCTCTGCATCATCAGTATGACATCTTTGGATATTTTGTTGTAAAATGTAAGAAAGGGAATATGCTGCCCCAGCTGCACTTTGACAAACTGGATCATTCTTTATGTGCTTGCTTATAAACAACATCCATGCCACCGCAGGATGAAAAAGTAGTACATTTTAACAAGAAACAGGGGCAGCATTCTCCTACCTTCTGCATCAGAAAAGCAGATAGGTTGCCTAGGAGAAGACTGTGGGTACAAAATATTCCGCGTTAATGAAGGGTATGAATTTGTAATAAATCAGATGTTCTAGGATTACTATTTAGTCATGTTCTGCCTCCTATATGTAATACAACTTATTCATTAGGAAGGAGGGCTGACAGATAAATTCACATTTATGATAGGGTGGACATTACATGGACATTGGAAGTAATTTTAGAATAGATTGTGGGAAAGCAATAGAAATGCCATTGGTTACCGATTCACAGTTTCTTATTTGGAAGGAAAACATCTATTTTGAAGATACCAGGCATGGAAACACAAAGAACAGTTTGAAACAGTAAGAGGACATAAAACCTTTGGTACTAGCCAGGATGTTAACTTTGAAAAGCAAAACCCTTGCTTGTAGTTTCTCTATTTTCTTTTGCTCCTGCATGGTCAGCTTTTTGTTTCTCACCTCTAGGAAATGGGCCAGAGGGTGGCTTTATCTAAATTACAGTGAAAGCACCTTGTAGAGACAAAAATGAACTGCTTCTGCTTAGCCAGGACTCCTTTGCCTTGTCAACAGCATTAGCCAGCCAGAGAATGAATGACATTTCTGGGCCTCTGCTTTTGGGTGAGGAAGGGGAAAATGAAGTTCTACCCTATCAATTCCATTTCTAATGTGTGAGGTAAAATGGGTCTATTCTCCAAGATCCAGCCTAGTGGTACAGTTTTTGAGAAATGCAAACATCTGTTGTTACCCCAGATTCTGCTCAGTCAGACATTGTTCTGGTCAGGATTTCAAAGAAGTTAAGGTCAGTGCCTTTCCAGGGGGAAGCCAGAACTTGAGTAAGCTGCACCGTTTTCGGGGTTTTTTTTTATTTCTGCAATCATTGTTGCTAAAATGCAAGACTAAGAGTCAGTGATATTTTTGGAGTGGGATGAGGACAAAATAGCAGAATTATAGAGGTTGTAGAAAGACTGCTTTTCAGTCAGTTTTCAGCATAGTACTTCCATGCCTGCATGGGAAGTTTATTCTGTTCTTTCTATACATATGTTACTACTCATGTTACTTTGCTTCCTAAAAGAGAAAAAAATTATTTGTATCTTGATGCATCAGAAATCAGCACAATCTCTTTTTCTTCCATGTGGAAGACTAATTACTGGTTTTGATGAACACATGATTAAAGTTGCTAATAAAATTATTGCACTAAACTGATCAGTTTCATACAAAATTCCGTGATATGTTTTACTGTCAATAGGCTTTGTTTACCTCAAAATTGAAGGATGCACACTCCCTTGCATGCAATTGCCTGCATTCTTCATCTCTTCCTTGCTTGCTAGTATTGTGCAGAAAGAATCAAATGTTTCCTCCTTTTCCAGGCTGATGATTAAAGACCCTCACCTAGGCTATTTAGACAGGTAGTTATTTTAGCATAAACACAGTTGCCAAACAAGGCAGGAAGCACAGTGACTGTAACACTGTGTAGAAGTGTTGACTATTTAGTTTTCCTCTTAACACTCTGTACATTATACATCCTAAGGATGGTTTATCAGGTGCAAGTAAGTTAACTCCTCCCAGAATCCCAGAATAGTTGAGTCTGAAAGGCACTTGCAAAGGCCATTTAGTCCAACATCCCTTCTCAAAGCAGGGTCAGTCTAGAGTAGGTTGCTTAAGACTGTCCCTACCTGGATTATGAGTATTTCCAGAGACAGGGACTCTCCTTAGGCAATCTGTTCAGGTGTTCAACCATCCTTACAATAAAAATGTAATATCTTTTTTCTTATGTTTAAACAGAACTTTCTGTATTTCAGTTTGTGCCTATTCATTCTTGTCCTATCAGTGGGCACCACTGAGAAGCATTTGGGTCTATTGTCTTTAGCCCCCCCCCATCAGGTATTTACACACATTGATCAGATCCCCCTGAGCCTTCTCTTCTCCAGGCTGAACAGACCCAGCTCTCTCAGCCTCTCCTCATATGTCAGATACTTCCATTTCTTAGTCACCTTCATAGCCCTTTGCTGGACTCTAGTCCAATATGTCCATGTCTGTCTTCTACTGGGGAGTCCAGAACTAAGCCTAAAGTTTGCCTTGTGTTGTGTGCGCTGCACAGATAACTAACTAGATTTTGCACTCCTTTAAATTAACCAGATAAGCTTTCTCCTTGCCTACCAGAGTGCGCTTCTCTGAGGAACAAGAAGCTCTTTCTTTCCCAGTGGGATCTCATGTTGATATTGCTGACTGGACTCTGAATCAGGGTGCAAAAGCTATCTGGAGCAAAATACTGACTTTGACAATGGCTAAAAAATACCAGGTCTTCTTGTCTAAAAGACTGGGAAATATAATAGTGAAATACTGGTCTGAAAAACAATGGGGGCAAACTTGAAATGTTGCCTTAAATTATTGCTCATCAGAAGTCAAACGCTTAAGGAAAATAATTAAATAGAACAGAGTGAACTAGACAGGTCAGATAATTTTGGTATCCCAGAATCATTTTACTGAACAGTGATGATGGAAGTGAGTCATTTTGCTCACTATGACTCAAAGACGTTTCATATAAAATCACTGTCTGTAATCTCTCTGCCTAGTGTAAATTATATTTGAATGGCAATAGGAAGACAAATGCTATTTATAAAGATGAGTGAAATCAGTTAGTATGCTGATTGGATAGTAAAAAAATCAAAGATGGAGATTAATCTCTGCAAATTTACACAGCTTCAAAGAAATGTCTTTCAACTGAATGCTGTGGAGTACCATGTACCCGTAGTACGAGCTACAGATACCGTAGGTCTCTTCACCTCCCGCCTTGTACCTGCAGGAAAAACATACATGTCTGGAAGATGCGTGCCAGCCTGCCACTAAACTAGAAAAGTAGGTTTTATTCATTTTCCATTGAATGAGCTAAGGAATTCACCTGAATTCCTTGCTCATGGATGTGCCCATTGATTCCCGTTGCAGGGATTTTCAAGCAGACAAAAATATCATGCAGTAGAGCTGTCTTTTCCTAGTAAAGAGAAAAAAGTATTGCACAGATCTACAGTAGAGCCGTTTTCTTATTACTGCTGTGCTGGTGCCAATGGGTACCATTACTTTAGGTTCTTTCTAGGGCTTCAATTAGATTCTTGCACCTTGATTTTGGCATTGCATTTAGACATTTTCAGTATGAGTTTAAAGGAAGTCTGCCTGGGTGCAGTGTCCTATTTACTCATTACTGTCACTGCTGTTTTTTTCCCAAAGTAAAGGGATAATAAAGACATTTCATTATGAATTGAGAGAACATGGTGAGAAGAGAGGAATATCTGAAGCCCTTGGCTGGATTTTCAGTACAACACTTTCTTCCTGGATGTTTCGGGTTTTCCCAAAACACTCTTGGTTTTTGCTGTCTGAAACTTTCCATCTAAGCAAGCTCTTTAAGAGGAGAAACTTTTATCCAATTCCTTGCTTTGTCTCCTGCTTTTCCTCTCCTTTGTTTAGAAAGAATTTTTTTCTTTTTCATCTTCCAGAGAACAGGAATCCCATGATGAGAGCCAAAATGTAGCTAGCTAGTCCCAAATTCTGCTTCCCTACTAGAATGAATGGAAGAAAACTTCCAGGAAGAAAATATGGTGGAATTTTCTTTTTCTTTTTTTTTTCCCCACATTGAGGCATCCTATGGGAGAGGACGATTGTGTCCAAATCACCTTCTATGTATGGGCAACACCACCTATGTTCATCAGTTTGAGATACGGTCCAGAGCAGGCTAATTGGTATTAATCTTCAAATGAAGTACACTGAATTAATAAATTTTTATCATTAAGGTACTTAATGAAATACAAAAATTTATTCTTGAATACCTACACATAAAATGATGAAAATATACATATTAAATCCCATTGTGTTCATCACTTCTTCCTTTTTCCTATGGCATAAAATCTTTACCAAATCACACCAAAGATCTTGCCTCTAGCTGTGAATATCTAGGGATCAGAGTAAAACAATTGTTACTGTCACCAAACGCTCTTTGTCTCTGGTAATATCTTTCAGGAATGTTTTCTCCTCCTCCCCTATGTGATTAATCATATTTACCTACATAAACGCTCTAACAATACTTTTGTTCTTCTGTTGTACTTCATTATAGGATGAAAGAGACTGTACATGGTTCAGTCTCTAAGGACTGGCAACCTAAATAAGCATGTATTATGCTGGAGTCAGAACCCTCCCACTGTATAAGCAATACAGTTATTGCTTTCAGAAAAAAATGTGACATAAGAACTAAACCTTAAAAGTCAACTCTTTAAATCAAATTTTATCTGGTTTTTGTCATTGCCTTTCATTCATCCATACCATCTCATGCTTTGGAAGGTGATGGGAGTATTTTGTTCATTTCTTTCTTTCTTTCTTTCTTTCTTTCTTTCTCTTTCTTTCTCTCTTTCTTTCTCTTTCTTTCTCTCTTTCTCTCTTTCTCTCTTTCTCTTTCTTCTCTTTTTTCTCTTTCTCTTTCTTTCTCTTTCTCTTTTTCTTTCCCTCTCTCTTTTTCTTTCCCCCTCTCTCTCTCTCTTTCTCTCTCTCTCTTTTTTCTCTCTTCCTTTCTTTGTTTTTCTTTTTTCTAAAAAAAAACTTTTCTGCAAAGTTTTATAGAGCTGCTGTAACAGTGTGGTATTAAAACATACTGCGTCTTGACACTTTTCATAAAGAGGATTCTGTAGTGCCTGTGTAGTTGTTCAGAAAGGACTTCTTGTAGATTAATTCTATTGGTCTCCAGCTTAAGTGGGACTAACTCTGGAATAAAGTGGGAAACTTTGCCTGCAAAAATTTATACAGATGTGTTTTAATTTAGAATGATTCAATTTACATGTTTGTACTCTGGCAATAACCATTCCATTTCAAGTGACATAATTCAGATGAAGGTCACTAGATGTTATATTTTAAGCAGCTGTAAGTTATTAAATCATGTATATGCTGTACCAATTTTCAATAAAATCCCATAACAGGTGTTCCTTATTTTGATGCAGAGAAATGCTTGGTAAAAATTGTGAAAGTAAACTAGGTTTGGCCATTAAAGCACTTTTGGTTTTATTTAAAAGTCTATACTTTTCTGGAGAGTGAATATCATGCAGTATCTAATCATCTTTATCAAAGAGAATGCATTTGTTTTCTGTAATATCCAGAATGACTTGCTATGTTAGACTCAGGACTGGAAAGTTACACTGCTCTTTACTATATGGAATAATTTACCGCTACAATCATCATATACTGCACAAAGGTCTGTTCTGCCAAGAAAGCATCGTTAAACTTCTGTTCAAATTCCTGGAAAATCTCACATGAATCTAGGAAGCTTGCAAGGATGCCTAGCATATAGTCATAAAATACAGCGGCAGTGAAGTGAGAATGCAATGTCCTAGCAGCAGAGGTGCTGTGTTCTGATTTACCCTATAATTCTGGTCCAGGTCCTGTTGTTCCAAGTACTTTGTGTCTATGAGATCACTTCATTTCCCAGTTCTGATCAGCAAGGATTAAATTACTGCCATCTGAGTACAGTTCAGTCTGTGGTGAGAGTTAATAGAAAAGTGAATTAGATTGATGGGCAAGTGTTCCCAATCGAACTGCAACTACTCTGTTGATTTTCCTTAGCAGAGAGAAGCAGGGGAGGAAGCCAAGACTGTAGCATCAGCATGCTATCAAGTCATGTCTGTGCTACAGCAGGTCCAGTCCCTCCACCATCCCTTCTACAGTGTCCTCACATTCACAGGAAGGACAGTACCCTGGTCCCCTGGGCAGCAGGAGCTGGTCTGACGTGGAGTGCAGTCAGAACAAGAGGTTCCCTGATCTGCAGCAGCCCGAGCCAAGCTGATCAGATGCAGGGCTGCTCAGGGGAACACAGAACAGACCTGATTGCGTGGTTTGCTATGCCTAATATTCCCTTTTTTCCTTCTACTACATAATCATGCCAAATTCATTTTACTCTTTCCCCCACTAGCCCTGGGTTTGCTGATTTTATGCCCTTATTTGTTAATTCTGGCTTGGTGAGAACCCCTGCTCAGTCAGCACCCCTTTCACTGTACTCCGACATTATTCACCCAAGGGGAGTTTCTGATACTTCTCTTTCACTCTGATTACTGCTCATTACTATCTTATTGGTTTTAGACAATTTTAGGTTTTGCCAAGTACTTATCTTCTTCAACTTTGTACAATGCCCAGCCGCCTCTCATATTTTTCCTTGATAGTTTGACCTCTGGCCAGGATTCCCCATCTGTCTGTATATCTGAACTGAGCGATCTCATTTTGATTACAGATAATTACTTGTGTGCAATCCCTGGATTTGGGCTCAACTTAACAAAACTTTGTCTTATCACCTGTTTGGCTGCACTCATACACTGTAGCTCCGTTGGTGATACCGTGATAGTGACTGGCAGCCTAGGTAGGTGAAGAAAATGTTGATTCCAAAACTGAAGAAGGCTTCATGCAGGTGTCCTGTCACTGGAAGGTAGTAGGCATTTCTCCTTTGGCTTGTTCTGGAAATGGACAGACACCTTCCAGCATATGGCCCATGGTTGTGTTCCTTGTTGTCTTTTCCCTCTCTTCATACACACACGTGCACATGCACACATATAATCTTGACTGGTAAAGGTTACAGAATTGTAAATCAGAATAATTAGGAAATGAGGGAATTAGTTACTGCTGCAATGATGAAGGGGTCTGTTGCATTTCAGGAATTTTATAAACCTAGATAGTGTGAGTTTATCTTTCTTCCAGCTCTTTGCGCATCCTGTAGGAATGCTGGAATTACAGCAGTGAACCAAACCAAAGCCCCACCCAGTTCACCACTTTCTGTACCTAACAGTTTCAAACAATAGGTGCTTCAGAGAAACGTGCTGAATGAGTGAAATGTGCTGAGTGTCTTAAGGTCTCTTTAAGCCTCATATCCAAAGAGGTTTCCTGTCTTCGGATGACGACTTCTGCATGTTCCCAGCTGCTAGGTCCCTTTTTTTTATGCTGCTTCACACCCTTCAAGAATGGGGAACAGTAGAGCTGAAAGCAGTATCTTGGAAACCTGCCATTGCACTACAATGTATGGAAAAAACATTTTCTTCCTGTCTCTTGATTTGCATCTAAGAAAAGCACTTGGTGGTTAGGTATTTCAGTCTCTTCATGGTACCTGTGGCAGACCTTTAACTGCAATTTATTCTAAGTAATGTAATTGAAGTTTGTCACAATCTTTGTGTTCATCTTTGAACTCATGGTTAGTTTAACACTGTCCTGAAGTTGGTTTTGTATTTATTTTTGGAAGCAGTTTTACCTTGGATATATGTATTAACTGAACTGTCCACAGCAACATCTTTTCCCATCTACTAGCTGGAAAAGCTAGGAGATAAAATTAAACCCAACTGAAAAAGCTGATGCATTGTTGTTTGGATGCCTTTGAGAAGCTGTGATAGCACTGCAGTGAAATAAAAAAAAATTTCCCCTGCTGTGGCCTGTCCTATTTCTAATCATTATTCTTCAATGCTCTGAACACTGATTATCCCTACTTTGCCACTACAAAATTGGATGCATTTGCAAGAGGCAAGGTGAGGGTATCTTAACGGTATACTGGCACAGTGTCTTGCTGATGCCTGTCAAGGCAGAAGAAAGTGTAGTGGCACAGGTTAACCCAATGTTTTGGTATTCACTGGAGTTACGCTTTTCACCCATGCCAGCTTATCAGCAATGGACCCTTATGACAGGGAGGGAATAATTTTTACAGAAGTGTTACGTTCCCCAGGGCTACAGCGACAGGTAGAGGCTCTTGTTCCTAAGGACTTGGTTTGTAACAAAACCTTTGTGTAACTTTCTGAGAGTTTAAAGGAAAAATTAGTTCCAACAAAATCCTGTCTCTCATTATCACAATCGAGAGCTGTTTATACAAACATTTGATCTTGGCACTAGCATTGACAAAGAGGATTAAAAGGTAAACCAAGCCTTCTCAGCAGGTATCTCCAGATGTGACAGGCAAAGAAGTTGATATCCTTATTAGAAGAGCAATAAGCACCCCAAAGAATGCAGTGAGCGAAGAGGCAAACTGGATTCATTTGGAAAAAAACTCATTCTGGAGAGAACAGTTTTTCTCTGGACATAAGTTTCCCCTATTACTAGAAAGCTGGCAGATTAACTTTTCTTTACATGAAAAGCTAATATTTCTCCATTCGAAAAGCTTTAGATATTGTGTTATGACTAGATGTGGAACTTCATGTTGGGATAGCCACAAACAGCCTGACCCTAGCACAGCTTTTGCTTATAAGAAAAAAACAAATGCATGGAGCGATAAGGAAAAAAATGCATGGAGCGAGAGCTAATTAATTTTAAAAGAGAGCTAATTAATTTGAGGCTTAATTAAAAATTAACCTGCTTTAAGACCTACTGAGAAAATTACTGCAAACCGTGATTCAGCTTAATACGGGCGTAGCTACATTGCACGCTTGCTTGGTACAAACAGGTTTCAGATTGAAGTAGGTGGGAGTCTTCCCCCTGGGCTGGCAGTGAATTCATGTTCTGGCAGGCTGGGTTACCTCATATCCTCAACCTGTAGTTTTTCTTCACCTAAGTGGCACTAATACAACCCTCTCAGTAGTCATATATTTACCCTCGTCCTGTGCATCACCCAAACTGTCAGTCTCATTAATATTGCAAACACAGGGAGAGACAGACTGGTTCTCTTTAGCTTACTAATTAGAGTGCGCAGCTCAGGGTGTGGGACAATCCAGGGGCAGACAGGGTCGATGGTTTTTTTGTCATATCAAACAGATCCAACAGAGGGTGCTGAGAAAAGACAGGGCTGTCTCCCACTGAACTGCTCTGAAATGGAGTGTCTTTTTGAATCTATTTTTATAGTCAAAAATATCAGAAAAAGAAAAAACAAAAAAACCAAAAAAACCAAGACCCTTGAAATGTTTTGATGGTGTTCTAATAAGAGGGGGATTTTTTAAAAAATTCCTAATCTTTGAGGATTCTGGGAATTGGTCTCTAACTGAAGCCTTCTGTGTTTTCTTGCACACTGTTTATCAATAACACGAACTTAGTTGTTTTCTAAAGAGAAAGAATGATGTGAACATTTTAAATCTTCAGGATCTACAGAGATTTCTATGTATCTCAAGGAATTTGGTTTAAAAATAGAAGTTCCCCAGTAATCTCTAGGCCTAAAGCCTAAAGCCACACAAATGCAACAAATAATTATTTGTCTTTTGCTTTTCTATAGCAGCAACTAGCAGTTCCTTCTTTTTTTTTTTCCTTAGCAAATAGTAAATTAACAATTACTTGCAATTACTTTGCGTGGGCAAATACCTTCAGCCAAAAAAGTGGAAAAGAAAGTATTCAAAAATGTTAAAATGTTCTAATATATAAACATCTGAAATATTTTTGGCATCTTATAAAATACATAGGTCATCTTCTCATGTAGAAATGGCATTTTCCTTTTGAAATAAGTAACTGAAAAAGAGTGGGAGTTAAGAAAAAAAGTTAAGTAACTTTGACACAAAACTAAACACTTCCAACAAATTCTAAACTTTAACTTGACCTGAATTATTATTTCTTCCTTGCATGTTTTTCTTTTTCCCTGAAACCTCTTCTTCTCCTTTTCTCTGACCTCTCTCCTCCAATTCAACTGAACAAAAATGTCTCTTGGCAATCAAGGAGATTGCTTTATTGTGGATGCAAAATGAAGAAATCGGATTAATATCTCCACGAGTATTTTTCAAGCTCAGTTGTGAGTTCTGTTCATGAGGGAAAGTAATGATTTGGAGGGTGTAGGACTGGAGCAGAAAAATATTTTGTTCCAGATTTAAACTCTCTTCACACAAAGTTTGTCCTAACACTGCTTAAAATAACTGCTCTTCCCTTCCCTTTTCCTGATCTGACTGTGAAGGTCTGGGCCACACCAAACCCTGAAGGGAAAAATAGGGAAGGTCTTGCTTCACATGGCTTCTCAGGGTGTCCTCTGCCTGTTGCTGGAGTACACTAATGGCTTCTGAAAGCGTTATTCTAGTTGAATGCTCCAGCACTAATTTAAAATTATGTTAAATTGAACCTGAAATATACTTCGAGTTCTGCCATTCCCTCCCCATTCTCCTTCTCCTTGACTTCAGCATTTCACTGCACTTTGTGTTCCTTCTGTACATGGGGTTGTGTCTGAGAGTTAGCAAGTGGACTACAAAGGTCTTCCAAAATGCTTCAGTGTTGGAACCTGTGTCTTTGGCTTTCAAACCATTTTCTTTATAGTTTCAGCAAAAAAAATGTTCTTCGCCAAGTGAACTTTAAGGGAGTAATAAGGAAAATACTAAATGGTACTGGTATTTTTTATGTATATTTTTTATTTCATGAATATATAGGGAGTGATTATACTTATTTATATATTGTATCATATTTCAAAACTAAATTGCTTATTTTCATTTGTCTTGCTTTTATGCATTTGAGTTATATATTAAAATTATTATATATATTGGCAGTATCTATAAGATTATGTATCTTGCTCATCTAAATATCTATTAAATTGGATTACATTCATGTCCTAAACATTTACATATTTATGCAGTCAGTAAATTAAAATATAGTGAATAACTAACTAATCTAAGCTATCCAACAAGTCTGATAATTAATTCAAAGAACAACTTGAATTCAGTCTTTTTGATTAAAGAATAAAACACAGCCACAAAGTAATCTATCACATAGTGACACATAAAGAAGGAATTACAGGAAATAACGATCTATTGCCAATCGAATAGCATAAACAGAAAGCAGATCTATCAATTCTTCCCTCATTACTGCTCGTATTTTATTAAGGAACACATGACTGATGTTTGGAGATATACATGTATATACATATATATATCATCAGCTGAGTTACTGAAGCATTGGCATGCATATCTACTGTATCTTTAGTTTAACTAACAAGGTTAATAATAAGCAGAGAAAATATAGCAGGAGAACCTTCAGCTCTAATTAGTAGTCAGAATAGGTACATGGGTCTTCTGGCAGGCTTGACAGACTTGCACTGCAGCCCGACTGGCCTGTATTCACTGTCAGCAGTTAGAATAAGGACAGTTTAGGTATGAGGGTCTGTGCTGCATATGTTGTGACTGCATTGCACAACCGTGGAGGATTGTCTTGGAGATAAATCTTGCAACAACTATAAAACCAGATACAATTAGATGGGTTTCTTACAAATATATTCTATAAAGATGCTGTATCAGATTTTAAAACCTTTGTGATCTACCTACATGGTCAAGGTATGATTATCACAAAGCTATAGGGATAGAACTCAGTCTACAGCATAGAAAAAATATGATTTATAGGGTAATATGGCAAGATAGCTGTTGTCACATAAGTCAGGCTGGATTAACTTTATCCTAGAAGACCCCAGAAGACTTTCAGAACCATTGAGGTGAAAAGTAGGCATGGTACAGAAGATTAAATACATACTTGTACACAGAGGAAACTTTGCTTCCCCTGCTCCCCCTAGTAGAGAATCTAGTAAATTATAGGTCAATCATCTAAACTTCAGTCCCCTGAAAAAACAACTAGAATGAATAATGGTATTTGTAGGCATCTAGAAAGATAACAAAAACATGAGTAGCAGCCAACTGGATTGATATTAGCAAGTCAGATCAAACCAATCTGATTTCCGTCTGTAACAGACCCTGTGTTCTGTTCCATACCTTAAGTCTAGTAAGGTTCTTAGCAAAGTCTCCTGTGATATTCTCATACAGAAAGTGAAGAAATACAACCTGCAGTGAAGAGCTTATTGGATAACAGTACCTGAAGAATAGATACCAGTGAGTTCACTGTTAAACTGGAAGGAAGCATGTAGTTGAATTCAACTGATGTGTCACAGGTGAGGTCTTCTATGTTCAGTATTTTTACTAATGACGTGGAGAATGGAATGCAATGAAAAGCATTAAATTTACCAACAACCCAAATCTGGAAAGTTAGAGCCCATTTTCTAATTCAAAATTATATTTGCAGATGGTCTGAAAAAAACCTTTGATGTTAAAATGAAAGCTCCACAATGAAAGCTCAGAGAAAGAGCTAGGAGTAATCAAGTTCACAAGAACAGGTATGAAACAACTGCATAAGTAGTTCCTCTGAGGAGAGACTCTAGGAGTTACTGTAGATCACAAGCCAAATGAACCTTTTAATGCCATGTGGGTACGCAGATCATTGTAGTGGAATATGTTTGCCAGACCAGTGGAATAATTCTTTAGTAATATTTCTCGCTGGGGAGACCTCACCCCATTTGATGTTTAAAGAAGCACCACAGGAAGATGTAGACTAATTGGAGCACACTAAGGAAAGCAGCAATCATTTATCTAGAGAGCTGCAGCGCTCTACTAAAAGGAAGAATCTGAGGAGGATGTAACAGGCTTCCAATACGAAAAAACTGTTGCAAAGAAAAATGAATAATCAATTATTCATGTCCAGAATGGGTGGAGATCAGATGTAATGTGTTTAAGCTGCAGCAAGAAAGATCTGTGTTAAATGTAAAGTGAGGCAGTGAGAGACTGTCCAGAAGCCTGCAGGGTCTCCATCACTGCAGGTTTGTGAGAGAAGGTAATGAGGGAATAAAGGATGTCTGAACCTTTCTCAGGGATTGAGGATGAACTAAATGACCTCCCAATGGCCCTGCCATCTTCATAAAGGCCATTTCTGCTTTTTACAAGCCTTAGAGGATTCTTTGTTTTGTTTTTCCAAAGCAAGGAGCACATTCATCATGTAAGTTAGCATTTCCAGTTTATGGTTTTGTGTTAGGGAGGGAGGTGTTACCTGAGGTTCTGACAGTGTCTCATATCTGTTTTTATAAAAGTTCATGAAGATTTGACATCTTCTCTTCCATTCATATCAACTACAGGAGGCAGAGACATAGGGGCATTAATTATGGCACCTTCACTGACAAGTGAGACTTTAGATTGTCTGCTGACTTAGACTCCTAAATTTCATTAGAAATCTATGAACGGCATCATCTCCATAGGAGATTTCAAATTTTTTTAAAAAACTTGATTGAAAAAGGGTTCTGTGCTAAATTATTAATAAAAAATGTTTGTCTTCCATAAAATTTTCTATGTATCTAGATCCATATTTAAAATTAAAACTACAGTGAACATAGCATGTCATAGAATCACAGAATCATTGAGGTTGGAAGAGACCTTTAGGATCATCTAGTCCAACCATCTCCCTACCACCTTTTACCCATTGGTTCTCTGATTGCTTCTTGGAAAAGCAGTCACATATCACAGCCTGCATCATAAAACAGTAAGAGTACATCTGCTTTTAGGTATGCTGAGTGTCAATAGAGACAGTGGGGTCCATTTGTACCTGGATTAAAATTAGTCTCCTATAAGCCAAAATAGCCCCTGAAGAAAGATCACTAAATGAAAAATTTTAGTAAAACATGAACTAGCCATTACATACAAGCTGATGTAAGACTAATCAGAGTTGATACCAAGGTTCAGTTGTTCATATATTGTTGTACTCTAAATTACTATCCCTTTCTTTCAAAAATCTTGCAGTTCCATTTCTTTAATTCTCTGATTCTTTTGTGACTTTGATACAGCAGACAATACTCGGAGCAAATTTTCAGGCTATAAAAAAGAAAATCCTAATTCAGTGCTCTTAAGGTACAGCATTTAGTACTGACTTTTTCATGTAATTAAATAGAAGCCAAAGGCTAATTACTTGACTTTATCTTATTAAAATAAAGTTCTTCGCAGGATTACAGCTGGCAATAAATGTCCTCTTTTTATTGTTTAGTGTTTATGTATCACGGAAGACAATGTCCTACAGATTGCAATCAAGATTCCTGATTATTTTTGGGTTTATCTGGCAGAAAAGAAAAGGAAGAACGAGGAGGGGAGAGGAAGGAAGAACTATTATATCTCAGAAGTCATCATAAAAAAATCTCATCCAGCAATTTCAAGTAGTAGATACAATTTTGCTTTTCTATTATAGCATAAAGTGTTCTAGCTATACAAGAACACTTTCAGGTGCTCTTGTACAATGACAGATAATTACTGCTATTGGATCAAAGGGCCAAGCTGATATCCAAGGCTTCTAAGAGTGCTTGAATTTGCAGCTACCAGTCCTGTCTGACTCATGGAAAATAGTTAAAGGGAGATAACTATATACTCAGAGTATTTTGGCAGGCAGGTGCTTCTTGTACAATCCTCTCTGTGCTCCTTGTATTCTCTTCAGCCAATTTGATTGCCACTTGGCTTCCTTTCTCCCAAATCCCTGGCTAATCTCTTCTGTATAGGCTCTTTTGCCACCCTTATCACCGTAGCATCCAAGCAGCTGCCAGTAGCGCATTAAGCTATGCAGTAAGATGTCACATGTGTCTCATGGTCTCTTTCATCCGCTTTCCAGGGGAAAAAAAGAACCTGTGTGGACAACAGGGTGTTGCAGTAGGGGATTATTTTTTTCCCTTTTAATACGTATCCTATAACGTTTGAGAAATCTTCATAGAAAAAGCATGCCTTGCATTGGAGGTGGAAGTGGGAGTGGTCACATATGCTGATTAATTGGTGTACATAGCTTCCTAAGGATTGATGGCCTCTGTCCTCCCCAGAGGTGGCAAAAATAATTAAGGCTGAACTATCATCCAGCAGGATGAAACAGAATGTCTTTCCAGACAAGGATGACTGGAGCCTTCCTTTCCGGCCTTCTGTGAATCTGAGTAAATCCATTAGCAGTTCTATGCCAAGAAAGCCAATTGCCCAAAGGTGTTTGCTCTGCGTGCCTTCCAGAAGCCCAGGCCAGTTTTCTGATGTAAACTGGCGAAATACAGGGATTCAAAAGGAAAAAATTAAGCTCCCAAATATGAAACTTTAAATGGTGTTTTTAATTTTTTGCTTCAAAGCAAGTTTTTTTAAGGCCATTCAAGTAGACTGTAGTCATGTATTTCAGCTGTTTTTTACAATTGCAGTACTAAGAAAAATATTTATATTTTCGAAGAAAATAGAAGCAAAAAACCATCACATAAGCATTGAATGTGAAGAATTTGGATTGTTGTGAGAACAGCTATCATTCCATGAAAACATTACATGCAATTATGTACCCCAATGTATTTGTAAGTCAACCTCTGGGTACTTTGGAGGTCTAGAGTGAAGATAAGCAGTATTCCTTCCTCAGGCTGCAGTTCTAGACCTCATCCTGCAGCTAATGACTGCCTGCCACATTTGGACATTTCCTACCTGTGCAAAAGAGCCCTCTCAGGGCTTGCTTTGTCCTTCTGGTTCTGTGACTCCTTTCAGGAATGATGAGATTTAATTTATGGAAGAGATTGTGGATCTATCCACCACTACACCTAAGGAAAGATAGCAAAGCAGACTTGTGGCAGTCTTAGGGCTGAAATAGTAGCTTACTTGTGATTAATACCCTGCAAAGGTTCCACAGTGATCACTAGCTGACAGACTGGTGCTTGAAAAAAAATCAGTAAAAATAGATACCTTTGTTACCTCTGTGGATTAGCACTTGTCATAATTACACTTAAAGCCTAACACCTTAGCAGACACTGAAATTGCTCTCATTACATTTATGTCTTCCGTGGTGAGTCAAGCTTACATTTTAGGTAGGAAAATCCTCTCTCATAGCTTTGTGGAATTTAATTTTAAAGTTTTAGATACAGGGAAATTGGTCCCATGAAGAACACCACCAAAGTGTGTTTTTTAATGGCTGTCACATCTTGTTTAAATGGAAAGAACTACCACTTGTACCATCATTCATAGCTGATAAAGCTACGCCATCACACAGTCACTGATCAGTTTTTATTTAATTTTTTAAAAACAAGCAATGGCACTTCTGAAGTACAGGTAAAGCATCAATATTTGGTGGCTTTAACAGACTTCTGAGAAGAGTAATTGCACAATTTCCTTTTTCCATTCATCATTCTCTCCAAGCAAATGGGGAAGGAGTCTTTTTTTAACTATGATTCTCTTAGGGATCTATTTTACCCATGAGGATTTCTGAAAGAAACCTTCTCTTCAGTGAAAAAAACTCATAAGTTATTAACAAATTCCAATTCACTTTCAATTGGTTTTGCATTCATCTTTACGATTACTGTTAATGACTAGAAGTAGGGAATAGCAAAGTGTGCAGTCTGCTGGGTGGCAATACAAAGCTGCTGCCCCTAGAAAAAGCTTAGCTGAGTATGAATTGTTTCTCTGCCATTTAATAGCTCACACAAATATATTTATTTTTTAATAGAAGAGCTTCTCAAGGTACAAAAGCCAACAAAGATTTGAGTTCGTACTTATCTACAGGAGTTGAATACAGCTGAATGCCACATTTAATTCATAACTCCTGACAAAGATGACTGAATTACAGTTGGATGTGCATTAAACTTTATTTCCATCTGTTTCAGCTTCTGAAGTTACTACGTTCAAGTATACCGAAGATCCGAATTTCTTGTAATGGAAAGTTTAACACACCCTGATGAACACCAGGTATTATGAAGGATTTGGGTCATGCAAACATAAAAGATAAGATACATCACAGGGCTGACTTCTCCAAAAGATCAAATATGTTATTTCACTGTCTAAGACTAAAGTAACCACACCACCACCAGCACCAACCCCCCCCAAAAAAAAAAGAAAAAAATTATATATCTGGAGGTAAAATTAAAATCACTCTTGTTCAAAATGGTTGGAGTTGATGATCTTAAAGGTCTTTTCCAATCAAAACAATTCTATGATTCTATGAAAAACTGAGTGCAACAGCAGCAAGGTTGCTCTGCAGAATTCCTAATTCCAATAAGATAGCAAGAATGCTGAAACAAAACTATTTTGGAAGAAAAGTACTGGTGAAAAAATAATGGTAATGCTTGGCCAAGTCAGAGAAACAGTAATTATCTGTCAAGCAGTAATTCTTCATGTCCAGAATAAAGACATTTGTAATACCTTTTTCTAAAACTTAAAAGTTCAAAAATGGTTAAAAATGCTTAAAATAAACTTGAGCCTAAGTGAAGGCACTTTTATGTCTGGCAAGTTACAGAATTATATTTTGTAAATTTTTCTAGGTTTTATGTCATATTGCATTCATTCTTGATCTGTGTCAAAATCTAATATCAGACATTTTCTAACTTTTCATGTGCATGTTAGCTTCACTGTGTCAATCAAGCTTTTTTGGTTTGCCAAATGTTGTAATTTTCCATACTGTAGTTCGCTAATGTTTTCAATGCAGGTTTGCACCATAAAATTAGAGGTTGCTTTAAGCCTTACTTTGGAGTTGGGCTTTTAATGATGTTGAGCACAATCATTCTACTGTGGTTATTCATGGTGAACTGAAAATAGGATATATCAATGGTCATGATAGGTAGTTCTATTCTTGCATGTGGGATACCTTAGGGAGCTTTATGATAGCGGTGCTACATCTGGGTTTCGCTAAGGTAGCGAACACATTTACGCGGTGACTTTTACACTTACAGGACACAAATACAGTTCCACAATTCAGTGTAACAAGATAAAATTCAATATAAAACAACATTAGCTTAAGAAGAATGTTTTCTTACAAAAGTGTTTCCTTATGCGTATTTTTAAAATAAATAGTTTTCCTTAAGTACCAATGTTTTTCAAAGAACTCATCTTCAGTTTCCCTTTTCACCACCTTAATTAGAATGACTCAGAACGAAATCTGCTGAAATGAACTAATTAAGCACGTTAACACCTTTGCTTCCATATGTCAAATTGAAGGCCGTCTTGCCCTTGCCTTGGCTAGTCAGGAGGTTCTTTTTTACACTTTGCAACTATAAAATACTGTTCTTACTATTTTTATTACCTCAACGCTTTGTAGATGCTATGGTCAGTTATCCACATGTGTTTACTAAAATATAAATTTGTCTCTCTTTCAAGTAAATTTCCGCTTTTTGTTAATCAGCAACTCAATATTTTGTATGGGCAAAGACTACTTCTCTTCTGCATTCCCCAGTCACCTTTTGTTGGTGAGTTTTTAGGATTTCAAGGATACAAGACAAACTTGATCAGCTTGTATTTCTATTTCTTGCACCTACTCCTTGTATTCAGCTAAATGTTACCAGAACCCATCTACACTTAAATCTACTTTATGTTCTCTCTGGGTTATCCAGTCAGGTGTCAGCCTCTTCCAAATATGTATGAGCTTTAAAGGAACGGATTGTAAAGTACTCAGGTGGCACAGTTCGTGGAATCAAAGTGTAAAAGACTTTCATAATGAAGGTCTTAACCCAGAGGGCTTTGCTGACTATTGCATAGCATCCTCTTACAAGAATAGTTTAAGTAGAAAAGGTAACACTGAGAAAATACTTCATTCCAAGCCTTTAATTTCTCTGTCCATGCTTTTAGCCCAGTCTCCTGTTGGCTATGAACCGTCTTCACTTCTACCTCCATTCCTCCTCTTGTTGCCTCCTGAACACTTCCCATCCACTTAGATTGTATAATTTAATCTATGTATCCTTTTCTAAACCTACTCATATTTCTACCTATTAACACACAGCCCTAAGTTCCAAAAGATTATTGACATTTGTTCAATAATACCTCTCTCCTAAATCCACTCTGGATAGCCTTAGCTTTTGCACCTTTCCCTCACATCAGTGGAATTCCTTTCCTTCTGCCCAGAAGAATGCACAAATCATCGATTAGTTCTCTCATCTCCTTCGACCTGTCTCTCATGTGTCCTCGTGTATTTGAGCATTGTCATGAAACAATATTCTTTTCTGGGATTTTCAGCCCCTGCTAATATGGGACTCTCTTCTGAAGGTCTTGTTATAAAGTGCCAGGAAGGTATGTCCTGTCACCTCTATACAAAACTTTGTTACAAGCCGCCCTTATCTAGGGGAACCACATGGGTTGAAGATTTTGGCAGTTGATGGGTTATACCACGCTTTGAATGGCGTCCGGCTTACAAAAGTTTTCCAGAAGCCAGGGATTTCATTAACTGGGATGAAAGAGAAAGATTTTTTTTTGTGAAATGCTTTGTCTGAAATGCAACGAACAACCAGAAGTATGCGCAAAAATTAATGGAAGCAATAGAGCTTCAATCGGTGGTATTTCTGTCTTTGCCCAAGCTTCCCAGCTTTTTTCCTGCTTAGAAACTACACTGCATGAGTCACTAGAAATGATAACGACTACAGGATTTACCCTACAGGGAAGATACTCTTGCTATTTTATGGTGCTATGACTTGGACTCTACAGAAAGGATACTTTTGTTGTATTCAGTACAAAAAAGAATACATTTTAAATGTATTTTAAAAGGTATTACAATAATACCACATCTTTAATATGTCTCACTATTTTGATTTTTATATATTTTACAAATAATTTAAAATTTGCTAAAGTTATCTTTTTTAATTTGCTCATTAAGCTAATTAAAAAAGTTGATTTTTTAATATTTCACCATACCCTTCCTAATACATACCTCCCAAGATAAATGTGTTCAGTTTTACATTTTTCATATTGCTTTGCCATTTTTTTAAAATTTTTTTTTTACCTTTTAATATACCACTTTACTTTGAAGATACCTGTAACTCAAGGGGGTTTCATTCTGAGTTCCTGGTTCTAAGGTTATTTTCCCAGACAAATGCAACACATCTTAACTTTGCACAGTGAAAGTCTCTGCTAATCTGCTCTTTCAGAGCATCTAATCTTAGCGAGAACTCTGCAATATCACATTTAAGAAGAAAAAATTATTTGGCTTGTGAATGACAAGTATGACTGGGATCAAGGAAAAGGAATAGATCATTGCAGAGATTAAGGGATGTCCATTCCAAGTCTCAAAACTATTCTACAGATGAACTCTAATTCCTTTCCTGACTCTAACACTTATCAGAAATCTCTCAGATAATATGAGGAAAATTGAAGATGAATTTAAGTACATTTCCTTTGCTAGAAAATAAAAAGAATGCACGTTGCTAGGTACATCTTTCATCTCTAACAAAAAGGCCAATAAACAATGCTTGCTATTTACAGTGTTCAGAAGATGCACTTTAAGATAACAGCCATTTGGATTACAATTTGGATAAAGCACTTGAACAGAATTTGAGTCAGCTGCATGGTTTAATATTTAAGTAATTCCTGAGAGTATTGGCATATGAAAGAGAAAAAAATAACCTATTACCTCTACTCATGTAATATGAAGGAATTTGTAACTGTCTCTGGTCAGGTATAAAAAAAAAAATATTGTTGTCAAATAACAGTTAGAGAACTTGTGCGGTTCCTATCCACTTTCATGGGATTATCACCACTGATGTCCCAAGGTTTTGTTGCCCACAGAAGAAATTCCCAAATGCAACTCTAGATTTCAAATTCCTTTTGAAAAATAGTGAAACAGTCTGGGAGAAATCCGAACAGCTTGTGCTTCGATCATGTAAATTAGTCTAGCATGAACAGATCAAGATGTCTGAAATTGTAAGTAAGGTGATGTTTTCAGAATTTATTTTAAAACTGTAATGGGCAGAACAAAATCCTGACTGCAAAACTCCTACCCTTAACCATTAGAGATCCAAACTGTTCCGAGATTTATTATATAAAAATTTGAAAATATCAATGGAAATTTCACTGAGTTTGAAGGACCGTTGGCAGTGGGATTCTCCATAATGCCCAAAGGAAGCCCATGGAAACTACTGCTCATCACCAGAGCTCACCTGCTGCATTCCAGGGACAATACTGATTTAAGTCAGGTGCTGGGTTTGTTAAGACATTGTAAGAAATGGACTGGGCAGACTACTTTCCACAGAAGGTGGATGCTAGCTGAAACATGGCTTTTAACCACATTTATGTGGGTTCTCCCACATCTTGAAAGGAATTTTTATCTGGAAACATTCATTTTAAATTAGTTCCCGTTACTTGTCACTGTTTTCCCTGTTGCCAGAATTCAGAAACAGTTCTCTATGGAAAGATACATGCAAACAATTCAGGCATACAAGTCATGTATCGCATGGTAAACATAAAAAATAAGCATTTAAGTGAATAATCTAATCACATGTGTGTTTGCAATAATACGATGTTTTAAAATAGAAAGAGGTTATGTATTACTGTTACTTTTGAACATTGGCATGGTATTTATAGCTGTCTTTTAAAATAGAAATGTTCTAAGATTTAACAAGTGTTAATAGTTTAATATATAATTAATCTTAAAGTAATGTATGGAACAAAACCATCAAATAGGAAAAGAAAATTTGAACCAAAGGGTGAATTACACAACATCCAGTGGCCCAGTTTAAGTCTAATTTTACCAGTTTGCAGTCAAACTGAGTAACTGTGGAACTGGAAAGGGTGAGGAAGATTTTTACTTCTCAATGAGCAGTTTGCTTACAAATAAGAATTTAAAAACAAGTTGAAAAAAAGAACTTTCTGAATCATTTATGATATTACCTCTTTAAAGCAACTTTTGAGCTATGTCGTTTAATGTTTCTGTTAATGACGTGAAAGAAAACACAAAAAATCATTACTGGAGGAGGGAGAAATCATAAGAATGGATCACCAATACAAGGCAATATGGGTAACTGGATTTATAGGTGCAATAAACCACTATGTGCTTCAATAGGGGACAGATACAAAATACCTGTTTTTACATCTGAAGCCAAGGTACAGACAATTGTATATGACAGGAGACTCTACACCAGCGAGCAATTACTCTAAATAAGATATTATGATCCTGGTGATAAATACTTGCCATTCCAATGAGAAACCTGGGATAATGTTGTCCTTCAGGATGTAACTATTATGCTACTGATGCGATCATTTCCGAAATATGTTTTGTAATTTGGCTGTCCATATTTCAAGAAAAATCTTGAGAAATGAAAACGGGTTTGGAAAAGAGCCCAGGCATCATTAAAGAGTTGGAATCTACAGCTTATAGGTAGACATTCAAGGATCTTAATCAATTTAGCTTATCAAACAGAAGATTAAGGAGTAATTTTATCAGTCTAAGTGCTGCAAATCAGCTACAGGATAATTATGTCTAGAAAACAAAGAATAATAATACCAAATACCTAGAAGTGAACGTAAACATAATGATATAGAAATTTGCTCCACAATGCTGACATTGGATTAACATGCCAATTTGAATGGAATAGGTGTTATTTACTGGGACTTGTACTTGAGACCTGTGATAAAGACTGTACAAACAGTAGTTCTAAAATCAACATGGTGAGCTTTTCTGGAAGGTGTACTTAACTTCAGCTGCAAGCATTAATTAATGAACACAAATGGTGAAACTTCTGTGAATCAAGAATTTGGAGAAGATTGACTGAGTTCTCTCAGCTGGCCTTAAAATCAGTGAAAACTCTTTTCATTGCTAGTGAGTTGAATCACCCAAATAAAATAATAAAATAGAGGGAAAGGCAGAAAAAAGGTGAAATGTGAATTAAAAAAATGCTTCTAAAAGAAAATTAAATTTCCTTTATGATAAATATAGCACACTAGTTGAATTCTGGTTTTTCAGAGGAATGATTCATCAGTGGTTTTGATAAAAAAATTACCAAGAAGTGTTTCATGCCTTTCTATTTGGATAGAAAATTAGATAGAACTTCTGGATAGAAATTCTTCTTGGTTTTAGTTAAAATTGATTACTAAAAGTTAAATAAAATTACCAAAACAGTCTATATGTTTTAAATAAAATTTCTCTGCCCTTTCATAAATCATTAAAGAGGAAAAAAAATCAGTTAGACTGTCTTTTACTGTTGTTTTGTGAAAGCCTATTGTTTTAGATTAGTTTTATTTGCAATCAAGCTGCCTTCTTTAAACTTGTGTATTTTAGAATGAAGATATTCTTAGTGTAGCTATAAACCAGTATGCCAGAAACTACTTTAGACATATAGACTTTAACTCTTGATTTCTTCTCTTCTAATTCCATTATTCTTACTCTATTTATTAAATTCTTTCTCCATTTATAGAACAGCAAGTGAAGTAAAGCAAATGGGTTGACCTTTAAAATGGAAATTCTGTAGTGATTAGTTTTATGCTTGTGTGCATTCCTGTATTACTTGATTTTCTTTCAGCTAACTGCAAACAATTAAAAATACTTGTTAAAAAAAGATCCTTTTTATGCATATTATGATAAAAAGTCCTAAGTCAAACAGTTTTCTCCTCCAATTAATTCCAGAAAGCAAAAATTAACACATCAGTTCTGTGTCCATATAGTCAAAATTATCTCCATGGAAATTCCCAGATGTTGAATCATAGCACCATAGAATATCCCGAGTTGGAAGGGACCCATAAGGATCATTGAGTCCAACTCCTCCACACAGGACCAGCCCAATCAGAGCAGATGACTGAGAGCGTTGCCCAGGTGCTTCTTGAACTCAGTCAAGCTTGATGTGATGACCACTTCCCTGGGGACCCTGTTCCAGTGCCCAGCCACCCTCTCGGTGACGAACCTTTTCCTGATCTTCAACATAAACCTCCCCTGTAGCAGCTTCATGCCATTCCCTCAGGTTCTGTCACTGGTCACCAGAGGGAGGAGATCAGCGCCTGCCCGTTCGCTCCCCCTCGTGAGGAAGCTGTAGGCTGCCATGAGGTCTCCCTTCAGTCTCCTCTTCTTCACACTGAACAAACCAAGGGGCTTCAGCCTCTCCTCATATGTCTTCCCCTCTAGAATCTTCACCATCTTTGTTGCCCTCCTTTGGACACTCTCCAATATTTTTACTCCTTTTTTGTACTGTGACCTCCAAACTGCACACAGTGCTTGAGATGAGGCCACACCAGCACAGTGTACAGTGGGCAATCACCTCTCTAAACCAGCTAGCAATGCCATGCTTGATGCACCCCAGGACATGGTTGGCCTTCCTGGCAGCCTGGGCACACTGTTGGCTCACGTAGTAGTACAGGACAAAGGTTTAAAATCTAAAATTTGTCTCCCTGATACATGAGAGACTAAGTGCCCACAGAAGCAGTTCAGTGTTTAAAATGGCTGGAAACCTGAAAATTACAATAGGTATTACTGAGCTTAGAAATGTCCTGGGACTTCATCTTCAATATTTGTGATGGGCTTCTTCCTAGCAAAGAACTGGCAGAGAAAATACAAATTTTCAGAGTGGAACAGAGATTCGTGTTTGAAAACTGCATGTATAACTTAATCATGTGGAAATCTCTTGTCCACAGAGATTAACTGAGAAGACTTAAAACATTAATTCTTCAGCCTTCCACCTTTTTCAGAAAGTTATAACAAGACATTTTCTAATTTCACCAGAAATGCTCCAACTGGCCTAATTGGCTTATATTGTAAAGGTCAGCTCCCGGAAAATCCCATGGAACTGCAGTACAATTAATATTACAGTTCTAATATATAGAAGTACAGAGAAGAAATTAAAATACTGTTTATGAATTAGACTCATAGAATTGTTTGGGTTGGAAGGGACCTTAAAGATCATCTAGTTCCAACCCCCCTGCCATGGGCAGGGACACCCTCCACTAGACCAGGTTGCCCAAAGCCCCATCCAGCCTGGCCTTGAAGACTGCCAGGGAGGGGGCAGCCACAGCTTCTCTGGGCAACCTGTTCCAGTGCCTCATCATATTCAGAGTGAAGATTTTTTTTTTCCTAATATCTAATCTAAATCTATCCACTTTTAGTTTAAACTCATTACCCCTTGTCTTATCACTCCATGCCCTTGTAAATAGTCCCTCTCCAGATTTTGTGTAGCCCCCCTTCAGGTACGGGAAGGCTGCCCTAAAGTCTCCCCAGAGACTTCTCTTCTGCAGGCTGAACAAGCCCAACTTTCTCAGCCTGTCTTCATGGGAGCAGTGCTCCAGTCCTTCTCTGGGCTCTCTCCAACAGGTCCACATCCTTCTTATGCTGGGGACCCCAGAGCTGGACACAGTACTCCAGGTGGGATCTCACCAGACCGGAGCAGAGGGGTGGAATCACCACTTTTCTTTTGATATAGCCCAGGACACAGTTGGTTTTCTGGGCTGCGAGTGCACATTGCAGGCTGATGTTGAGCTTCTCATCCACCAACACCCCCAAGTCCTTCTCCTCGGGACTGCTTTTGATCCATTCTCTGCTCAACCTGTAGTTGTGCTTGGAATTCCACTTATTTGTAACTAGAAGCAGGCACCCAAAATGTGCAAATCGGACAGAAATTACACTTTTTTTTATCAGTGTATGGTAGGATGAGTCTTAGCTTTTACAGAAGCAAAATGGAACTGAGAACCTGAACTTGTGAGAGCATTACAGGCTAACTCATCCATAACGGATCTCATATGAAGCATTTAGTATAATACAACAACAAAGAAATATCACTGAGCAAAACAAATGAAACAGAAAAAGAAATAGACAACTCTCAGCAGATAATGTAAAGTTAATACCTATGAGATGAATGTTAAGTAAGACTGATTTCTTCATTTTACTTTTGTTCTCATAATGACCAATGGCAAAATACTGTTGGTCATAGTAATACTCATTATATAGGATATCGTCTAACATATCCTTCCCCCATTGCTCTTACACTTTCTAGTCCAAGAGGGCTTTAATCCTCTATCTGAATATCAGGATCTAGAAACTCAATAGAAAGCTATATATATTCACTAGTGACATAACCAGTGAAAGGTTATCTCTAAAGCTTGCATAGCACTTAAGTGCTTAACTTGGATTTGTCCCAAGTATTTTGATTCACTTAAATCCTGTATGAAGATCCAGAAAGTAGACTTAACGTATAAATGTTCACAGCAGAAGATGAAGGCAATTCCTTTTGGCACTACCACCTTAGGACTTTACAGCTGACATATCATAGCTATCCCACCTATGAACTTACTGGCGTGTTTCCTCTTCCATAAATGTTCTCCAATATCTTCTTTTACATGGATGCAGAAGAGGTCAGAGCATTTTTTATCTGGAGAGAATATTTTTTTCTGAAGTCTCTCTGTCCATGCTCTGTCCCAGAACACAGGGGTGATGTTCACTTCTCCAGGAATAAGGCTAGCTCAGTATGAAACAATCCCTGTTATATTTATGTCATGAAATGATGCCTTATCAGGATACTGATGCAAATTTGGACAAACTGAAGTAGTAACAACAACAACAACAAGTGTCGAAATGTATTTTAATAACTTCAGTGCGCCAGGAAACTCCAACTTTTTATTCCTTGACACAAAGCGTGTCTGCATCCATCTTTTTAAGACTAGTGTTCTTCAATGTTCTCTAACTAGGCAAAGACTATCTGAAAAACATAAATTGGTTCACTAAGCAAGACATCCAGGTCCCAGGTAGGCTGATGGATTCACTGTACTCACAGTCAGATGATGTCATTAAAAACTGATTTCTTCTCAGAATACTTCAACCGGAACGTCTTTTGTCCAGAACTCACATCCCCTCTAGACTCGTATTTGATGCTATAGTTAATACTATCCAAGCTGAAATTATTTATGTCCATAGACAGCATACTGGGAAAATCTGCACTTACAGAATTAGCTCCTCGTGGCAAAATAGTTATCATTAGTTCAACTCCTCTTGTACGCAGAAAGGTTGTACACAAAATACCACATGGTTTTGTACGTCAGAGCAATAAGGTGAAGATACTGTACACCTGAAAACCAAGAATAGCATGAAAAGAGGTCAGTCTTGGGGTGGGGGGTGGGGGGGTGTTGCTGGGGTTTCTTTGGGTGCAAATACTACTCTTAATTATGACCAAAATGACTGAATGTGCATGTATGTTGGCATTTAAATAACTTCAGTGTGACGTAAAATTTCACATTTACATTTTTGTCATAAAGCATGTCAGCTCCCTGCACCTTCCACACGCTGGTGTCACTGCAGAGGCTGGAAGACAAGGGGTACATCAAATTAAGCATCTGAATAGCTCATAAAATCTCTCTTTTTTAGAGATGGGAAACTTTTTACTACCCACATACTGTGGCGTGCCTGTATTTCTTTTATGTTAGCCATTCTTTCTAAGTAGTTCTTGCATTATTCCTGTATGTATTAGATAGCAATTTCTCTTTTACGTACATTCTTTCAAATCTACTCCTGTTGTTCAAATCCCCAAAAGGTCTATGAAAAGCTAAACATAAATTTAAATGTGTTCTGCTACCAGCTTGAGATATATTAACAAGGCATTTTGATCTAGTAAGTTTATAAGCTAATAAAAGTTCAGCATGATTGTATATTGTACATTTATTTCCCAGTTCAGTTTTTAGTACCATGTAAATTTTAATTTTTTTTAATTAACTATTAATAACCCTCCTGGGCAGTGAATACTTTGGAAGACATCCTCACATGATTTGTACTAATTCATACTTTTTCAATGTTAAAAAGCACCTCTAAAATGTGTACATATGTAGATGTACTAACAGAAAAAACTGAGGTGTACATGACAGTTATATTACTAAGGCTCAGTTCTGTAGCTTCCCCATTCCCTTTCATTGGTAGCCATTTTTATGTCTATTTTGAATATGCTTTTTGTAGCTAGTGTGCAGCTAAACTTTTATTTTCTTTCATTGCACAGTTTATTTTTCCCATCTAGTCACTACTGAATATTCTCATGGTAAAACTGAGAATAGTAACTTTGCGTTTGATTGTAGTGGAAACGCAGTGCACAAAGGCAATTGTACATTTTGGCTTTTCCCTGCAGAGCAGCAAGGTTCTAATTTATTCTGCTGTTTTGTTGTGGGCTGTTTGGTGTGGTTTGGGCCGGGGGGAGGGGTGTCCAAAGCTAGGATGAATGCTAATGATGCTTTGCAATGGTATCTTTGTATTAAATGATAAAGTTAGAAGAATCTTCCCTATGAGATATCATTAGCTGAAACGTAACTGCAAAGTCATAAAACTTACTCCCTCTGCTTGATTAAAAAAACAAACGAACCCAACAAACAAACCACAAATAGAGGAAATGACATGCCTTTTTGTAGCTATTTACAGAATCAGAGAAAACTACTAGCTACTGAATGATTTAAACTGTTGGTTTTAACCTATTGGTTTTCCGTACCTGGTGAATATGCATCGCCAACCTATCTTGAATAGAGAGATCCCAATAAACTACATAAATGAGCTTTGATGACTCTTCTAAATTATCCCCGATTGCCCTTGCTTCCATTTGCATGGATATACTGCATTTGCCTTCAAATACAGTGTGCTAGGGTATGTACACCACTGGCTGAATGGCAAAAATCTTCCAGGGAAAATGCTTTTTTTACTTTAGCAGAGTGAATTTCTCAAAATTCAAGCCAATCATAAGGCTACATCTTCGACTACATAAACTCAAAGACATTTTTAACATATGCTCTTCCTCTGTGTTTATCAAATACCATTTAAATGAACTATTGAATAATTTGTTACCTGTTTATTTTCACATGTTGCAAAGACCATGATAGTGATTTAGGACTCTCTGTTCAACAGAACAAGAAATTGCAGAAATATCACACAGGATTATTTTAAAAATAATTATATAATAGGACTCTCACTTCTATTCTCCATGCCTCTGTTTGTTATAAAATAATTTTGTGCAAGATCACTGGTGGTAGGAATCATGTCTTTCACTGGAGTGAAAAAATGTAACTGTCTATGAGGAACTGTATCCATGGCATCGTTTCTCTTTCTCTCTGTATCTTCCTTTCTTAATTTCAATTGTAACTTTTTTTTCCTGAATAGAATATTTTGACATACATAAATTCAAGCATTATTGTCTGCATCCCGATCAAGCTTAACTATTTTCCATCTTTGCTGCTCCAGCACATGCGGTGGAATGAACGACCCAGGGTTTGACAGAGATTGAGGTTTGGGTGAGAGCTAGCTAGTAGAACTAAAAATGAAAAAGATTAGAACAGAGCCTGAAGTTGAAGGCCACTGGAAGAATTGGTATGAGTTATAACCTTACCTTTTCTGAGGACACAAATTCTTTCTTATAAAACTGCTAAATAGGTCAGGAGTTTTAAATTTAATATCAAAGCACTCTGTTTCAGAGGAAGATATGGGCTTTGGTCAGGGACTTCATGTGTCTGTATAGTATTTTAGGGTTTGACATTGCTTTAGTATGGTAGAATTTAGTACTTTGGTACTAAGAGTTTAGAAAGCCATATACAGTCTAAGTGAATGGAGTGTGAGATATTTCGCAAGATTTTAAAGCAGAAACCATTGCTTTCTCCTGTTTCAGTGTTGACTTACTGCTAGAAAGGCCAGTTTAAGGCTTGGCCCTGGCAGTGTTCATAGGGATATGAAGGAGCAGAACATGAAGCCTTGACACAGCAGTGAATCACTTATTATCAATAAAAAGAGCAATTCTTCCTCCCTGACTATTCCAGTATCTTCTGACAGCTCCGTGGAGCAAACAACCTAATTTCAGGTCAAACTGGCACCTTGCCGCCGCAGAGGTGGCAGTGTTGGTCACCTGCTGAGTTCCTCTGGAATGAGATGTTCTGCACTGCTGCAGGATCCAGCCCAGGCCAGAGCAATGAGATTGTGAAGACTCAAAAGTATGTGTTAAGCTTTATGCATAAGTTGCTTAGGTGGGCAGTAGAATTAAATTCAATTTTGAGTTTGCTAAGCACTGAGAAACTCCAGTTATGAGCTAGGAGTCTGAAGAATTAGCCATTGTCTAAACATGTGGTGAAAACACTGCCTTATTTGATTTTGTAACATATGTGCACACATCCAAAAATGGCTTAAGAAATAAGTGTTTATTAACTTTCTACTTTCCTTTTATTTCACCTATTTGTTCACCACATGAAAGCCAATAATGTCCACAGAAATTGTTTTAACAGTGATAAAAGTTTAAGATTTAGCACTTAGAAGGGCATTTATTCCTTTCTTTTGACACAGCCTCTTGATATAAGAATATGCATTCCTGTCTAAGAGAAAATAGAGCTAACAAAGCATCAATGAAGCCAGCTAGGGAATGGCAAGCTGATGAACTGCATTTTGAACAATGGTACAAGGACCTTCTCAGAGGGCAGTATTTAAAACTTCAAGCACTAAATTGAGAGCATATGCTCCTGGACAGAGGCCAAAACCCTAATTCTATAAATGTTTATGTGCGTGTTCCTCCTTACCCTTACGAGTAACCTTGTTGGCTGTCACTACACTGAGAACCTACACCTTGAACATGCTGAGCACTGGGTGCTCAGAGCTTCAAACTTTCAGGGAAATGGGTGGGAGTTAATGTGACCTTATGGGTTGTATTCCATTTGTACAAACCTAGGAATGAGGCTTGTATGGTCTTCAGTGTATAAAGAAAACATTCCTTTATCTCACAGAAGAAAATGCTTTTATCATTTTACTAAGGGTATGAAGAAAGCACCTCAGCTTAGGGCAATAAGGTTACTTTTAAAATCTTACACAACTTTTCTCCCTGTTCTACTACTTCCTACCTAACAGTCCTGCTCTTGAGCATACTACTAGGTACAGTTTTCACCTTCACCATCACACATATTACGTATTACTGAAATATTTGAAGACGTGGAAAGTTCCTTCCCAAAATACATGAGCCCTGCAGGAAAACTTTTCCAGAGAAGGCTACATTTGGCCATATATACCATTTTCATTTGCTTTACACTTGATTAACGTGATGCCTGTAAGAACATAGGCAAGCACTAATTCTGATTAACTTTTATTGCACTGCTAGCACATTCTTAACTTTTAAAACTATCTGGCCTTGTTCTTGTGTTGAAATCTGTTTATAAAGCATAGCTGTCCATGACTCTTGCTGCAACCTTTTCAGACACATGGGTGATTGTCGTGGTACAGCCCCAGCCGGCAGCTGAGCCCCACACAGCCGCTTGCCTACCCTCCCCGTTGGCAAAACAGGGGGGAGAATGGGAACAGCAAAGGGGCAGCCTCCCTGAGTTGAGATAACAACCATTCAATGGGCCAGCAAAGGGAGAGGGAACCAACAACAAAGCAGCAGTAGTTATAATGGGATGTAAACAAACGGAGCACTTTACCTACGATCGAGGACCGACCCGACGGACCAGCCGCTCAGCTGCCAGCCAGCCCATCCCGGAGCAGCACCGGCCCCCTTCCCCAGCCAGCCCCTTTTATAGGGGCATGATGGCACATGGTATGGAATAGCCCCGGCCAGCTCGGCTCACCTGGCCCGGCTTCTTCTGAAAATTAACCCTATCCGGGCCAAAGCCAGGAAAATGATGTAAAATTTTCAGAACAACCAGCTGGTTGAACTTTTACCCTGTTCCTTGTCCAGACCAAACTCTTGTTTAATATAGAGAAAATTCTGAGATTGTTACTGAAAAGCGGCAAAATAATTCACTCTCTTAGACTTAATTTTGAAGTTTTAGAAAGCGGGCATTCTTTACTACAGCACTGGGTGCACCAAGGATAGCTCCACCTAACGTGCCCACCTGAAGACAAGAACTGCTATGTATTTGTACTACGTTAACACACATATTCACTGTATTTCTGAGTAATGCTTAGCATATTAATGGATTTTCTGGAAACTTATTATCATATGTTAATGGCCTTCATACATGCTTGTTGATGCCTCCAGATGGTTGTCGGGGGTCTTCAGATGAAGGCTCGTACTTTTCTTCACTGTGTTCACTCACTGACCTTTACTTCTGCGCAAACTCAGTCCTGGAGTCACGTATACCACGTCCTTCCAGGCTGGTTTTGTGCTCATCTTGTAACTTACTTATTTTTATGGTTCTGCACATCTGCTCTTCCAAGGCCAAGCCGTCTAAAATGAAATTATTCCCAAGCTTTTTATCTTACAACTATTCTGACTATTTTCTAAGTTATAATAGTTTCCTGTTTGTTTGGTTACATCTATTGGGCAGTGGCTCTAACTGCTTGAATTGATCTTAGCATTTCGATATTCACTGATATAAAGATGCAAAAGTTTTTGACACCTTTCCACACAACGCATTTTGTAAATGCATATTCTAAGCGAATTCTGGATGTTTTCACCTATATTTAGAAGCTGGAAGGGATGCCCTGAACCCAGTTAACAAATTCTCTGTGATAATATTAATGTCTGATATGAAAAGACTCTCTTTTATTAGCTGAATGAATAAGTTGGCCTTAAGCCTGCAGTCTCCACTTTGGTATACAGCTAGCTGCAGAGCTAGGCTTTTGTTACCTTGGCTGGTTTCAACCTTATTTCTTCCTCACACTCTCCCATTCATCTCTGTGCATCTTCTGTCTCTAGTCTTCATCTCACTTTATTAGCTCTCTGAAAAATACTCTCTTCTGTTCTGTATTTGCAAAGCACTTGGCACAGGAGAATTGATCGTCCTGAGCATGATTCCTAGGCATTAAAACAAAATGAAAATTAAACAACCTCATTTCTTGAAAGCCAGCTACGGTATTGAGGTGTACTCTTTACGTGCAGAGAGCTGTTCCGATTGCATGGGATGCAAAGGGATGAAATTTGCAATATATGGTCTTTATCATGTTCACAGAAATGTTAGAAAATAAGCAGGCACAGCATCACAAGCAATTGAGAATATATTTCTCTGGACTCATGCTACCTTTAAGTGGCACTTGTTATCTTATCTTATGGTGTGTAATTCCAGGAGGATGAGAATGTATGTCTTTCTACTGTCTGCTGACAGCAGGAGATAATTCATCATCCAGTAAAGCTCTTAGCATCCTAGGTCTTGGCCTAAATCCAGCTTGTCCTATGTCCAGAATACACTGGCTTTAGCTAGATCAGCTTGTAATTGGCCTTTGGCTAACTCCTCTATGAGTCCAGTCTGATACTGGGTTGTAACTATTCAAAGCTGGTTTATAAGATGCTGGTTAGATTAGTTTGTTTTCGTAGAAAAGGAGAAGAATCATTCGTTTTCTGAGCACGTTTCAGGCTAGGGTGATTTTTTTAAAAAAAAAGTAAGTCAGTTTGTTAGATCTTGTATAGGGAAAAGAAAGGATGATAAATAGGAGACCACCTTGCCAGATCTTTTGACCTTAAACTGTATGACTTTCATCCCTGAATGAAACTGTCTAGTTCAAATGGGCACCACTTGCTGCTGTCAATGAGGATGAGAATATGTTTGCTGGTCTTGGGTTCAAAGTCACCCAGGGGATTTAGGGCAGCTCATCTATGATGTGCAGTTTAAAGACGGCCTGTTGGTGATTCCTACAGTCTGCTACTTTCCATTAAAGAATGCTGGATGATAATCAGACTGTAGGGACAAAGCAAAGTACCAACTTACCAGCAAGGAGTAACACCACACCAGTCTGTCAGCGATATCAATAATAGGACTTAGCAATCTCCAGAATTTACTCCTTACTTTATTTTAAGGTTGCAAATTTATCCATATAAATATGCATGAGAATCAATACCAAAAAAATCTATATATTTGAATAGGCCTATTTAGCTACTTGGGCAGAACAAGAGCATAATCTCAAGCGCTTTCTCCAAAAGAGTATTTAAAGATTAAGAAATGGGACTTTCACAGTTTCCCTCAGGAGTCTGTTCCAGAGACTAATAGAAACCTGGTACAGATGAAGTAACAAGTCAGATTGGTAAGTTTAAGGAAACTGTAAGGCATTTTACCTCACCTCTTCTCATGTTGAACTTCCCTTCCCTTCCCTTCCCTTCCCTTCCCTNACAATTTCAAAAGATTCTTTTCCTTGTCCTTTACTTCTCTTTTCCTTCTCCAGAAATAAACATATTTAAATCATCCTAGTGAAAAATGGAAAATATCCTTCCCCTTCTCTGCCCTTCCCTGCCCTTCCCTGCCCTTCCCTGCCCTGCCCTTCCCTTCCCTGCCCTGCCCTGCCCTGCCCTCCCCTCCCCTCCCCGGCTTGTTTTCCAGGGCACTTATGGTAGAAGATAAAATATGATACAATTAAAAAATGGGACTTTTTTACATAAGGATTCCTTCTTCAAAACTGTGACTATTATTCTTTTTAAAACCAAAAGCATATATTACCACTTTTTATTCTAATTAGCTCTGCAGAAGTAATGCATCAGCAGCAGATACAACTGGTTTATAGGTGGTTTAAAGAGCAACATTATTAAGTGCTAAGTCAATGGTACACAGTCTTTCTGTCCTTCGGTGATGCAGAAAGAATAACACCTGGTTTTCAACTCCAGCTTGCATTTTCAAGGATGGCAGTTTCAAAAAACTCTTTGAATAAATAAACGGAGGAAGTAACGAGAAGAAATTACCACAGTACATTACAATGCTATTGGTAGTAATGTCTTTTGACATTTTACCTGTAAATATTTTGTCCCCTTTGTTGGTCTCTGGTCATCCTGGTGGTTTTTGGATCCTTTGATCACAACAGTACATTTAATTATCAAATATTACATGATGCAATTCCTTTATGAACCAGTTCAAAATTGCACTTTTTCTTGCCTTCAGCTTCCCTCCGTGGTAGTCAGTCACAGCAGCCCTCTGGCCTCTCTGTGTCACTGGAGCAGCACAGAGAAGCTATACAGCAGAAGTTCTTCCCCAAGGTATAACTGATCACTAAATTGCTGACTCAGTTGTACTGTGGTGTTATAAATTGGGGAATGTGATCGTTTGTCATTGGCCAAACTCTTTCCTTACACCACGATGCTGGACGCTGTGCAATTTGCCTTCAGGTTTCTGCCTTCAGAGACGTTGCATTTTCTAGGCATGGTGATTTATTCACAGGAGTTTGCTGACCTTTACTGAAGATTTTTTGAGAGAGGTGCGCATAATTTTTCGTAACTCCGGTAACAACAGGAACACCCACTATATATGCATGCTTTAACAAGGAAAGACTTCTCTGGAATAATGCAGGTAGAATTTAATTGATGAAATGGAGAGACTGGAAAGTTCAAAAAATCTGAGAAACACTCACTTCTTAAATTGCTAATTTTAAGTCCAAACTTTTAGCATGGCCTTCCATACCAGGACCCTGTTTGGTAAACAACTGTAGAATTGTACCGCTACCTGAAGACTTTTTTCTACTTGAGATAAAACTATGTTGGAATATGTTCTTATACAATTTTTAAAATATCGTAGGTAGCTTCTTCCTGTGTTGTCTTTGATTTGTCTTTATGTTAGCTACAGACCCTCCATGAAAGATGATGCTTAATTATAATTACACTGCAACTATTATACTCATATCAGTTCTGGGTATTTTACAGATCATGGATGGAAAATAGGAAATAAAATATTTGATCAGATTATAGGAAATGTTATCCTACTCTGCTGCTACCTTCACCGTAAAACTCCTGTTGACTTCCATGGGAGGAGAAACAAGCCTGAAATATCCATTTATGCCACCTTCATTGACGTTATCAGCTCTTTATTGTGCCTTAAAATAATTCCTTTCCCATACTTGACTGACAACTTTATTGATGTAAGTCTTAATTATCGGTCTTTCTGGAGTCTAACTCTGTTAGAAGTTCCCATTAAAAGCTCTCCTCAGAAACATCCTACCTGTGAGATATCAGCATATCTTCCAGGCACAAAGTGGAAAATAATTGAGCACATTATAAAAATGTGAGTTTAGTCTTCAATATTGTGACCTTTTAACAGTTATGTAGTGCTTACTACTCGATTTATCGGGATTCACATGAAAAGGTGGTGAAAAATGGTTAACAAACAATTGTTGCCACCTTTTCCCATAATTAAAAAAAAAACCCAAACAAAAACAAACCAACAAAAAAACAAACATTAGAAAATTAATAATCCCATCTCTCAAGCTTTGGATGTCTCTTCTTCAGCTTTAATGCACATCTTATGCTCAATTCCTCTCATTCTGAGACAGGCTTAGTAAGAAGGCAGACAACTTCTATCTCCCCACCTCCATTTCAGTATAAATGACCAGATTATTGCACAACAGTAAATCTGGACAAATCTAGCTATGACTCTTTTATATCCAGCTGTTTAAGAAGAGGGAGGGAGTTGAGTTGTCACATCAGAAAGCCTTGTTGAATGTGCTTAGGATTTCTCTCCAGGACACCAGTGTTTTGAGTGAAGACCTTCATTTTAAAAATCTTTTGGTGGCTGAAACAGACCAAGCTAGATGCAAACAATAACCCTACTGCTAAAATCTAAAACCAGAATATAGAAGTCCTGCTCTTTTTTCTGCGTCTGTCAATATTCAGCTTTCCACCTGCAAAATGGAAGTAGTAAGTTTTATTTTTCCCATCACGCTTCATGCTATATATGATTAAACCAGTAATGGTTTATGAAAGATTGCTTTCAACAGTCTCTTGTCTTTAACAATGTTTGAATTGACAGCATTGCTAGGAAAATGAAGCCATGGTCTCAGTTTGGATCTCAGATGACTGTTGCATGCTCTTTGATGTGCAGTTGGCCTGAGCAGAGAAAAAGTATCTTCCACTGCTACCTGTTGCAAGAAAGGAATAATCCTAGCCCACGCGGTAGAGAATGGTGGCTTCTCTACAAACTAGTCATGGGAATTTTCAGCTAGCTCTAATTGCTTTGTGCTATTTGTGCTGCCTGTTCAGGAATTAATGCAGATATAAAATATAATTTTTATCTAAAAATACCTCACTTAAAATCCTAAGTGAGAGACAGTTTTCTAGGTGCTTACTAGTCTTCTCATTCATATAAAGTTCCTATGAAGCTTTTGCTGTTTCCCTATTTTCCTGTCAAAAGGAGCAAAAATACTCCTATGATTGTATTGCACTGCACTTTAGAATTATATGCTCATTCTTAAAAAACATTATATCATGAATTATTATAGCCCTCCTTAATTAAGAAATTGAATGCACCCCCTTGATGCAGATGTTTACGAACTAATTTGCATTTTGCCATTCTCTCAGGGCTTTGCTCTGTCTCAATATCTGGAAAAGTATTTTCATTCTACTAGGGAATTTCATGGATTTATTGGTTTGAACTAATTTTTCCTCCTCTCTCTTTATGCTTATTCAGAACATTGCTGTTTATACCACTGAAATATATCCTGACACCTGAAAAATCACAGCTCAGTTTCTAGTACCAAACAAAGATTTGGGCGGTAGGAGGGAAGACATCATTCTCAAATCATCTATTTTACATCTTTTAAAACAGAGACCCTGCTGAGAAGCCTCTCAAGACAACTTCTGACATTTCCTGATAGAGGCTGAAACTCACAGGGTTTGTGGAATTGTGTGACAGCCCAAAGGTCACAAGAATAATACCTTTAATAAAGTACTTGTTTTACTTCTAAATCATAAAATAGTATGTATCAATTTTAAACCCATGCTAATCTTCAAGTTGTTTTTTTTTCTTCATATTAAGTAGTTATGCTGAACTGACACTGTATTTGGATTTCTTGCTACTCTTTTCCATTTTTTTCCGGATGAGTAACCAGTGGCTCACCAGCTCTTCTTATCATTCACCTTAAACTGACCAGTCAGTAGTCAGCATGGTTCTACAAGGTGAGCTGATGCCTACTTACCTTTTCCTTAGAGGGCACCTGTCATTTAGCAGTCACTCATTGGGAACAACCGTTCTACTCCATGCCCTGTTAATTCCTCCATGCTGTCCATTAGGCCAGGGAAAGGAATTTGCTGCAGTGTTTTTTGCAAATAATTAGAATAGAATAGAATAGACAACCTGAAATGAGGCAACCCACACAATTCATCCATCTAGGACATTACTGCCTTCAGTGCAACCCAATAAAATACAACAAACAGAACTACAGTGGGTGTGGCAGATACAAACCCTTTTCAGTAAAAGACGTTTATAGTATTAGGAAAGTGAAAATATTTAAAATAATATTTTCTAGGCAGATATCTTCTTAGCCTCTAAGCAGACCTCATCCTTCCCAGCTCTCTGTGTGTCCTGGCGATGCATATGCCCACCCAGCTGGAAAACTCAGTGCATTCCGACAGCAACTGCTCTCCATGTGCATAAGGAGTAGTGACAGTAGGTGGAGGAAATGAGACACAGGGGAACTGGGAGAATATCACTGCTATGCTCTCCATGTTTCAGTAGTTCTGCTAATGCCCAGCCTGTGAGGAAAATGAAAATAAAATATAGAAAAAACGGGGTACTTTGATGTTATTGATATAGAAAGTGAAAGGTCAGTATAGAGGCATGAAAGATCAGAGTAGGGAAAGAGATGGAGGACAATCTTGTAATGAGATCGAGAGTGAACCAAAGGATTTAGATATGAAAGGCAAAGAGATTATCCACAAAGTTATAGGCAAATACTATCTAAGCAGCACTGCCTGAGGCTTCCAGCACCCTTGTGATGAATTCAGATGCCTCTTCCCCCAAAGTTAATGGAAGACATGTATCTTAAAATCTCACCCATTGCTTAGTCATCGTTTTGCCTGTGTCAACAAACTGCAGGCAGAAAACTGCACGCCTAATTATTTGAACCCACAGGGAAAAAGAAATCTTATGGACACTGACCATCCAGACCTTCACACTTGTGAACCTCGGTCGTGAAAGGTGGTTCACCAACAAACGGGGCCCACCACCAACAGCTGTAGTGGCTCTGAGGCTCCGTGCTGAGACCTCATTGAGCAGCTCTGACCTTCTCTCCAGTAGAGGGCAGTGACAGACAAAAACTAACCGTATTTCCAAACTTAAAAAAGTTGTAATGTGGTAAATATCAGCATGCGGAAGATCATGTAAGCATGCGTATAGCTTAATTATGTTGCAACGACAGCAGATATGATGACCCCTCTCACTATCAGTCAAAGCAAAGAGAACTTCCTCCAAGAAGAAAGAGATCAAAGTGTGAGTATGAAGATATTTGCATTTGGGGTAATTTGATAAACTACAGATAGTTGAAGATACTAATACTGCACTATCTCACCTCCCCAGGCCATTTAAAATGTTTCCTTTCTGGTTCCTACTTTTCTGATCTGAAAACTATTTTGGAACATTTTTCTTCCAGGCTTCGCTTTATTCATTTGTTTCTTGTTCACCTACATTTGCTTACCATCATTACTGAAACCCTCTGCTTCATAGCCTCTCCTCAGTTTTGTTCATGTGTGTCATCTCACACAGCCTGATGAAGAACCTTTGCTCCTATCTTGGAAATATCTTCTCCAGGCTGATGTCTTCTGACACACCCATGAGTACTAGCGCTAGCAGTATAGACAAGTGCTATGCCTAATATCAAAACAATTAGTAGCCCACGAAGACCATCGACATCATTACGCAAAGAAGGTTGAATTTCTTATTCCTCCAAGATGTAGATTCCTTTAGTCAGGTTCAGGAGAGGATTTATAACAAGACTTCCCCCTCCCACCCCTTGATCCAGCCAGGCTGAAGTCAGGCAAACAAGGAGCACCCAGAAAATTGTTTAAATGGTTTANCAAGACTTCCCCCTCCCACCCCTTGATCCAGCCAGGCTGAAGTCAGGCAAACAAGGAGCATCCAGAAAATTGTTTAAATGGTTTAGATTGACAACAGGGAGTTCAAGTGAAAAAAAAAATAAATCAAAAAGGAACAAAATCTTCATATTGGACTTTATTTTGAAGTCAGATAGTTTTATTCAAAAATTTATCTTTCCTTCTTACTCTTCAGTCTTCAAAGAAAATTGGATGCACTTCATTTTCTGGAAGTTTGTATGACTCCCAAAAATATGTTATCTGTTTTCATCACTATCTAGTTCTACTAACTAATGTAATCAATGCATTTGGTATAAATATTTTCCTAGAACTATCACACATAACATGACTAAATCTGCTTCGTAACTTCACAGGCCTATGGAGGGCAGGCTAAATTTTCACATAATTACATAGGAAAGGTTACATAAATGCTACTATGAGTTCTTTTGCAGACTGTCATATTTAAAACAACAGATTATGACAGATTTGAAACTAGCTTGATAATACAGCTCATTATGACAAGTCAAAAAATCCTTGCTAGGAGATATACTGCATAGGATAGTGCTGTATGTATAAACACCGGAATACCCAGTGAACCCTGTACTATTTAGCTTATTCACCTGAGTCAGCTCGGATTCACCGGCTGTGTTTCAGTTGAAGAACTAAAAGGATATGTGTACCTTTATTTTAAATAAACAAACAAATTTTATGGCTTTGGGGTGCAATTTGTTTTGTTTTTTTTTTTTAGCAATGTCACACTGCCTAGATTTATATAACTTACATAACTTCATAACAACAAATCTGGTCTTTTTGATTTTATTGCAGTACTTCTGGGAAATCTTAAAATATTTTATTGTGAACAGCTAAATCTTAACAAGGCGAGTGATTTCTTCTCTACACCACCTATCATGCCTACAACTAAAAAGCCCCAAACTATTATTTTTAAATAGATTGACCATTTTTCCCCCACTCAATTGGTAGATTGCTTGCTAATTAGCATAATTATCAGTCATCAAAATTTCCTAGCCTCCCTAGCCTTTAGACGTGACATACATTTGTAATTAAAAATATCAACACCACTCCTTCCTTCCTCCTTGTTTTACCCCTGAGACATTAGGTCTACATTGTCCACTACAAAGAAACAAAAAATTAGTATAAACAGTATACCTGATACCCCCACCAAAACTTTTTTCATCCTTGTCATTTAATAAACCTTTTTCTATCACTAATATTAACTCCTAGTCCATACATATTACCTGTTTTGCGTAAGGAATAAAATATCAAGGCCATTTCTCACCAAGTTTCCCTGGTTTGGGGCTTAAAGAAATCAGATCTTGAAACTTGCGGGCATGACCCCCTAATAATTTAGGACTGTAAGAAGAATTTGCTCATTCTGGTTTAGGTCTTTCATGAACTGTATGTCAAAATCTCATCTGTATGTACCCAGGTGCCTATATATCCAGAAGATGGATAGAATTTACTGTTCAGCAAACACTTGTTTGGAACACATTACCACTGTTCAAATAGCTTTCAGGAGGTCATACACCGTGGTTGGAATTCGGGGGGCCCCGGCTGGACAGGCGAGAATCAGGGTGTCTGCACAGCGGCTTGGGTTAGCGCAGCCTTTCGCCGCGGTATCAGTTGCAACAGCAGCAAAGCTGCGCACCTATAGCTACACCTATAGCTCTCACAAACGCCCAGCCGGCACTCAGCGCTGCCACCCTCTGCACCCTCTCGCCCCACAGCCGTCCCGCCGGTCGCCCCCCCACTTTGGGTGTCCGCCCGTCGCCCCCCCCTCCCGCCTCCGGCGGCGGCAGCACCCCCGGGGAAACGCTGCGTCCGTCCCCCCCGCTCCGAGGGCC
>VWZZ01003153.1:81137-221725 GCA_013399095.1 Psophia crepitans | reverse complement strand
GGGGGGTGCCGGCCTCGCGCCCCGGGCAGCCGCAGCCCCTCTCCCTGCGAACGCCCCCGGGCCCGGCGTGACAAGAGTGCGGGCATTTAGCTGCGAAGAGCTCCGCTGACCGCCTGGGCAGTCAGTGCCCGGCGCGGAGAAGGTTAAAGCGTCTCCCGGGAGGTGCGGGCCTCCCCCCTCCGTGCCGGTGCGCTGCGTTTCCCGGGCAGGCGTGTGCGGNTGTAATTATGTCCTTCCCCCCCCCGCCGTGTTGCTGTTACTAAACCCGGCTCAGGATGCCGGCAAGGAAACTGTCACAGCACGCTGGTTTCTGAAGGAGGTTGATGGGTTTATCTGGTCTTGAAGAAAAATTATTGAGTAATTAATATTGAACAGGGAGCGCTTGGGTTTCACACGTAGATTGATTTCGGATAATCCCGCTTCATTCATGTCGTTTTTCTACACCTGTCAGAGATACCTAAATACACTGCTAAAGACAGGAAGCCAAAAAATAGTAAGAGGAGCAAAAATGGTAGTGGACAGCACATGAAGTTAATAGTTATTTAACCTTACAGCCTACTTACAGATATAAGGTAGGTGTGCTTGTAGGCATGGTGTATGCTCAGCCGGCTGTGTTGAATTGTATTTCAATGTTAATACACCTTTAAAAAGGCAACACTAATTTCTGCTGCTATGTGGGTCCGGTGTACACGCTTTAGGAATCTCCCCTCGCTTAAAAGAGGTTGTGAGTTTGGTCAGTGTTCGCTGATCCAAAGGATCCAAAAATCTAAAGGATATATATTTAAAGATTAATTTATTGCTGATAATAATAATGTTTACAGGAAAATTCGGAATATTTTAACGGCAACACAGTTCCTTGTTGTCTCCTGTAAAGCTTACTTGTCAGTCTGATGCTGTGTGTTTCAGAACTATTAAAATTAGATATCATAATTAATGAAAACATGGGAGCAAAATATGCTATTTATTAGAGAGGTGATCAAGTAGTTTCAAAATAAAGGGCACAATAGTGTTCCATCATATGTATATATCTATATCTATATCTATATATATATCCTCCTAAACTAAAGTTTTGGTTTTTTTTCCTTTTTTTGTTCCTTCACCAGAACTGTGTGTGTTAAATGTACTTGCTTAATTCAGGGCTCATTCTGGTCCATCTCTTGTGGGATTAACACTTGCAAACATATCAATGTAATCTGTTTGTGTTAGACTTTGCAATGTTGTCCTTCCTGTAGAGGTGATGCATCTGGGTGCAGCCCTGGCTCGTGATGTTGCCACCTAGAAATACAAAAAGAACTGCATGAATAATTAATGAAATAGTATAACAAATAAAGGCAATCCTGTACCAAGGAACAGTAGTAAGTAGTCTCCAGGCGTTTGTTTTTTTTTGTTGTTGTTGCAATTTTCACTGTGGTCTCATACCATCCAGTTACTCAGATTTTCACCCAAATTGTAACAGACAGGTGCAATACCCTCAGACTGGCATTGCCGTTTTAAGAAGATAGACCTCAAAGGCACTTTAACATGAGATAGTTTTTTCAGCCCTTAATCTCTGTAACCAAACTTAATTTTTACAGTCTCTGTTGTATTATCTCTCAAGATTGAAGAAGGCTGGTTTTGACAGGGGCACATAATTAATACTTCTTCTCCTCTTATGCCAAATTTTGCACTTGTGCACAAAGCTCATCCAAAGAAACCTGAAAAGGGGATCTCCATGGTAACGGAGGAGAGAGGATTTTCTCCCTCATCATAGGTCAAGACTAGACACCTACCCGTTCCTTAACTTGTAGCAGCATTCATTGGCACCTTCCTCTTTGTGGTTATTTTGTCTACTGGGGTGTGCTTTTACTGTTGTCTCATGCTTCCAGAGAGCTGCTCTTGAGAACGATGCTACGCTGGATAGCACAGCCTCTGTGGCTCTGCCCGCTCGCATCCTCCCTTCCGCTTGCATCCTATTTCAGCGTTTCTATACCTGTATGATTTGACTGTGGCATTTCAGGAAATAACTTGTTTTCCCCATCAGGTTTTTGATTTGAAGACCTGTGTTGGCTCTAACTGTGTGTAGAGCCTGACAGAACCTTACTTCTCAGTCCATTTCAGATGGAGGGGTGGCAATCTTCTTTCTCTCTTTATTTGTCGGCACTCTTTTTTGACAGAGTTTCCCCATGGTGTCCCAGAGTTTTTGTAGCAGTAAAAGCAGTCTATCTCTTCTCACCAGGGAGCAGGGCTTAATTTTGAGTCAGTATGTGATATGTGATACCAGGATTACTGTTTGGAGATGTTCATGATAAGAAGAGTTTCTTTTGCCCTGTCATCACAGAGCAGTAATATGGAGCTTTCTGGGATAATTATGGAGTTTTGGTTTTGTTTTTTTCCCCTCTTTTCTTTGAAGGACTGTCTGCCTAAACTGCGTCTGTCCGACCTAAGATGAAGCGAACACAGTTTGTTCCATATGATCCTTTAGTCAGATACTTTAAACTTTCACCGAGGAATGTAATGTATTTTCTATTCCTCTTTTCTGTATTCAGTTTTTGTAGCTAAGATCTCATGAGAGGATACCAAATGGCATTTTAAATGGCTCCCTTAGGCTGCTGGTGCACCAGGTCTCTCTGGGCATGTTTCCAGGTTTTTTGCCTTTCCTTGTGACATAGCTTGGGATAATTTGAAAACATCTGCTAGAGCAACCATCTTAATATAAGACAGCAGTCATCATTTGTCACTGAGCAATATGTCATTTGTGACTCTGTAATTGGAAGACAGATGCTAATGCTGACTTTGGCCTTCTTAACTTGTCTTGTTGGCAGATTCTCTGTAGAAACACTTTGCAGTGCTTTGAAATCACAGAGTGTATTTCTACCTTTCTGTATCTCTGTGTTTCTGAAAAAATGCCCAGTGTCATTTGAAAATCTGCTCAAGAACTCATAGTGATAGCAGCTAGTATATTTGTAATCTGGTTTGCCAAATAAGCTTGACTTTATGCATATCTTTGGTGTTTTCTGCTAGATAAGAGCCAGCCTTGAATAGTTGCCTGTGTCACTTTTCCTTTAACCTCTGTGTATGAGAAACTTCTGATCTCTTTCCACATGATGCCCTGTCCCTGTATTGGTAGCATTTCAATGAACTTCCCTCATCCCAGTTGTTTCCCTCCCTTTGAAAATGTTGCTATCACCTATACCTAATAGAGGAGATTCTTCATCTTCTGATTTCTCATACCGAGGCAGCTAGGGGTTTGAGAAATGGACTTCTAACTGTGTGAAGGAAACGTACCCTTCTAATTATCTAGATCCAGTTTTCAAACCTCAGCTGCTGTGCTTCAGATGACAAAAGTGTGTGACATCAACTCATAACCAAGGATCTCAGTAGTTACGGATGATTTGTCATACCTAGAAGGTTCTTTTTTAAGCTTTGTGAGCTAATTTCAAATGTAGGTTGCTGAAGCTTGAGTTGACTTGCAACAGCTTACAGATTTCAGCTTCTTTATAGCCTGATGTGCTGGTGTGGTGCCTGTGCTGGATCCAGTCAAGGATTCTTACAGTTTGTCTTTCTTTCAGGGAAAGGAGAGATAAGAGGATGAGGATCCCCAAAATTTTTGTCTAAGAATTGTACTTGAAAGTCCATTTCAGCTTCTGGGCATAAATCCTCACTGAAGGTAATCCAAGGGGCATGGTGACAGGATGGTAGCCAAGTTACTTTTTCAAGTGAAAGGAAGCGGGGGGGTTTCCAGCCAGCTTCCCACAAGCGACTTCTGTTGCTAATTCTGTGCTTGTACACACTTTCTTCCCATGTGCCTGTTTACTTTTGCAGATAGAATAGGATAATACATGTCTGAGTGGAGGTCAGTAACGATGAGAGACAGTCTCACCTTCATTGTGGTAACTTCAGATTTAGCAGTGTCAACATTGAGAATTAGTGCATCACTACTGTCCTGTGTTTGTCTTTTGTCTTGTCATCAGAAAAAAAAAAGAAAAAGGAAAAAAGTTAAAGAAAAATGGAGAGGAAAGGCAGGTTTCTGGGTTTTGGTAGTGGTCTCAACAGTATCTATTCAAGAACAACTGAACAACAGGCATTGTGCAGTTGCCTTGTGTAGCAGAAGTATTGAAAGTCGGCATGCTCCATGAACACGCAGTGTCTCACAGATGTCTAACGCACACAAGAATCTCCATCTTCGTTCCATCCTACAGCCGAAAGAATTTCGGAGTCCTTGCTGTATGCCGTTCACATAGGGTGAGCTTCATTTTGTGGACTGTAGGATAACACAGCTTCTGGTTTTGTGGTGCTGGAGCTGCATTGATGCAAATGTTTCACAAGGATATCAAAGGATATTCCTTGTTTTCTTCAGTCTTGTGGGGTTTGGGGCTTTTTTTTGTGACTGTCTTTTAGAACATCACTAAATTCCATCCTTGAACCTCATTTTGTAAGAACATACCACAGGAGATCATCCTCCTAGCTGTTCCTTCCAACAGATCTTTCTTTGCAGAGAAGTGCTTATTGTCAAATTTATATACACTTTGTAAATAGTATTGATGAATATACAGATGTAGCTTTTTAGTGGCAAGGAGATGGCAAAGTAAAATAAATAGGGGGAAAATCACCATAGCGAGAAATGAAAGAAGTAGGAGAATTTATAGTGATTTTGTACAAATAAAGTATTGCAAGCATCATCACGTCAAAACAATTTAAATTAAAAATGAATGTTGATTCTGTGATTTTGTTCACAGAAGAACATTGCAACCATAAAATGTAATATTTGAGGAGATTATTCAAGTGATTTTCTGAGGAAAATCAACCCAAATACCTAGGTGGTGAAATAGTGCTAGCAGTTACTGGATTAGGGGTACTTTGAAAAGTATGTTACATATATCACTGTATGAAATGAAAGGCTCTAGAAGGAAAGATACAATGTTTATTTGGGAGGCACTGTCACTTTAGTGAAAAAGATGGATTTCTGAAAAAATGTAATACGGATATCTGCATGATAAAATAAACTTGAGAGGAATTATAAACTGAAGAATGAAACCTTTTTCTTAACACATTTGGACCTCACTCTTCCTTGGAAAAAGGGCTAATGCAGGATTTTTTTCTTAAAAAAACCCAACCAAACAAACCAACCAAAAAAAAACCCCACAAAAAACCCCACCCAACAAAAAAACCTCCCAAGTTACTGATATTGCACTCAGGAGAGGCTACTGAATGGTGTTCAAGCCAGCTGGCTGACCTCTTATCTCAGAAAAAAAAAATTATGTTTTTAATTCCTGATGTATTACACATTTATTCATGTGAAAACTATGGTTACCTTTTCCACTTTGGCTCTGAGTTGGGATTTTTTTCATTAGTTGATAAAAAACTACTTCAGAGAAGGTATTTTTTGTAGAGCTGTTACAAGACCCATGTAATGTCATTTACAGAAGTGAAGTGTCACGGTAGTTGAAAAGCATTCATTTCACCTTGGGTAGAAGTATGAGTTTATTTTTGTATGTAAAAATTAGAATTTTTCATATTTTTTTTTCAACCTGCAAATCTATGTGGTGTTTCTTACCATACTGTTGTGGTGTATGGTCTGACTTCCAGAATACTTGTGTGGTGTTTTACATCTCCATAGCATGATATAAATTTACCCGCTGTGAGTCTTCATGCTGTATTTTGCAAAGCGAGTTGTATAGCAGAATTATATATGAACAAAGGTATTTATGCATGAAAAGGATCATTTGTTTGCTGTGCCATATGCTAATAATTTCTCAGTCAAGGGGTAAAACCAACAGTGTGAAGCTGTGAGACCACTTGCACATCACAAATATTCTTACGAGCTCAATAAAAAAGCACATTTACTATTCTATACATATGGTTAAGTTCTTGCATGCTGTTTGTCTTCAAATAAAATGTGTTTCCAGAAAAAGAGATGTCCTTAGAAATCAGAATCAGGGCAGATAGAAAAAAAAGAATAATATTTTGCACATTTCTAAAACCATATTTTCGTAATTATCAGCGGTAGTTTTAGACAAAAGTTGAGGAAATCCCATTCCCATTTTCACAAATTCATGTGCAAAAAGCATTGCACAGTTAACAATGAGATCTTAAATACAGAAAGAGAAAAGCTAAGCACAAGGAAGTTCTCCAGTATTCTAGTACTTTGGTCATTTACAAAGCAGATATTATGTAAGGTACTTCTAAAAATCAGTGCAGCACCCTACAAAATAATTAATCTCTTATGTTAAATTACCTTCCAGAGGACATTTCTGACAGAACCAAGTCAAAATATGAGAGCATACTAAAGTTCTTGACCTGATCCTTTTCTCTTAATGCTGACTGGCATTTTGAACATAAACTGCAGGAGATGACTGTCTGTTGTGTAAAAAAACCATATGAGATTTTTAATGCTGAGCACCAATTGGTCAGGATCATATTAGAGGGTTTTTTTTCAGAAGAAATGCTGAAATGCGGTGTGTTACTTGTAGAACCCTTCCCAAGACAAAAATATTGCTAAGAGATTTTTCAAGGATCACAGCATTTCTACAAGATCTAAGATAAATTAATTACATCATGGTTTTTTATTCTAAATTTCTGGTGCCTCCATGACAACACACAGCAGAGCATGTTGAGAGAAAGGTGAAGGTTCACCTTGGTGCCTGTTTCAGTTTCTTTTGGAACTAAAAGGAAAAGTTGCACATAAAATGAGAAGAAAATCGGGGACTTCAGTTCTGTGTGTCCAATAATCAGTTATCTAGCAGGCTTTGTGCATCTACAGAAACTATAAGTTTATTCAAGTTATCTGTAGTTTGCTTCCTGAACTGCAATAGGACCAAAAATAATTAGACCATTTTGCTAAGGATTTACCATCTCTCTAAGAACAGATAAATTAATATGTAGGAAAGCTCACAAATGTACATCTCATTTGTTAAAAGCTTCAATATTATTAATCTGTAAAGGTGTAATGCTAAAGTTCATTTTCATGTTTAATACAGTGCATCATTTAGAACAAATCCTACCAACGTTCTGTGTGGAGCTCCCAGTGATCTCTGCGTGAGGTATGTCCTTGAGGCAAGAAACAATACTGGAACCTGAGGCTACTGCATAAAACCCCAGTGTTTTATTTTATTGCAAATTAAGAGATACTGACTAATAAATTTGATGTGGATTTTTACTTGGTTCAACTGTTATTCTTCTTTGTTTGTTTTCATACAGAACTGAGATCATTGATTATTTGTGGTATAATTAATTAATTAATTAATTAGTCTGCCAGACCTAGTTTAGCCTTTCTGGCTTCTTTCATAGTACTTAGCCTTAGCAAGAGTCCTTGCAGCTGATTTAGACATTGGTTTGAACAGTTGCTGAACAAAGCAGTGTCCTGGTTTTGAGTGTTTGGGTTTGATTTGGTTTAATTTTTTTACTGCTTTGTATTAAGATATGAACATAATGTTGACTCCAATATTGTGTGCACATGAGGGCCTGGTGTTATTGTTGGATATAAATTATTTCGTATGTACCTATTGATTTTGCCGTGATGTTCATTCTAACCGTAAACTGCTGCTGTACAGGAGTACCTCTTCTAGGCTACATATGCTTTGAATTTAGGTTTAAGTCAAGACTGATCTTTTGATGGGGATTTTTTTTTGTGCTCAACTGCAGGGAGAATGAAAGTGAGAGGATGAGTTCCCTTTAAACTCCCTTATTCACAATGTTAAACTCTCCCTACGTTTTGGTGTTGTAGAGGAGGCTGAAGAGAAGCTGAGATTAGCTGATCAGGCACATGGGACACTTTAGAGTTTTTCTTGTCTTTCTGGTGGAAACTATGAGGACCTCGAGGAGGAACGATGAATTTCTGGAACATCTTGAAGGCAGTGAGCGCACACCTCACTCACACCTCAGGTCTGAAACTGCCACTTTAGTTATTGCCATCCAGTGGCCCTGAGGACATGAATTTACAGACCTGCTAGCTCAAATAAGTAGCAGCTTCCACAAACTCTAGGTCAGACCTACGGTGCATGCTTCCTTATCGGCATGCATGTGGCAGACTTGACTAGTCACAGCTCCACTTCTCAAGAACAATTCACTCAGTGAGTATATTATTAGACAATTTTTCTGCGTAGTCATGGTGACTGTCCAGAATTTTTGGATACCAGCAGCACAGTTACACTGCACTCATACTTTTGATTATAGTAAACGCTCCTTACCCATGGTAAAGGAAATAGTATTTTCAAAGAGTTTGATCTAGGTAGATATGTGCCCTCTACAGACTGTAAATAGCTAATATGTTATTTAGTATACTGTGATGTATGGCTGAATAAATAAATAAAAGATGACTATAAAAGAGCTGTACTGTAAAATCTAATATGATAAAGCTTTTTCCACCACTAGCAGAGCTCAGTAATTTATTACTACAATTTGATATAATGGATATGATTCATTCTATTTTAGTGGACACAAACAAATTGCTTTACATTTCTGTAGTAAATTATTACCCAAAGCTGAATGCGTACTTGGTATGATACTGAGATACCTGAAATTTTACAGAACAAGATGTGTTTATTTATAAGTATTAGGGGTAAAAATTATTTCAGCATACACTATTTAAACGATCATCAGCTAATGTTTAATTCAGCAATCAAGAGAACAGTTCTTAATTCAGTTGAATTTCAGTGGAAAATCCTGGAGCCAAAGCGGTGCTTCCTGACATTAGGTGTTGAAACTTGTGCGTAACCCAAATGCTCAGTCACCTCCCAGTTTGTTCACCTGTAACATGACTTTTTCTAAGGTAAGCTTCCTGCCGTGTGTTTTGTGGAAGACAATGTTAAGCCGTGGTATTAGAAAGAAAATGTTTAAATACATTGATCAGTGTGTGCACTGCACATCTTATCTGTTTAAAATAGACAAATAAAGAAAAAAAATCATTTTGCTTCCCCCTTTGAATTTGCAGATTAGTCATGGATTGTTGCCCACAATTTTATGGAACCTAATCATGTAGTCCTTTCTTAATAGATTCCATTATTATCATTACAATATACCAGCTAAAGTAAGTAAATTAATTCAGTGGAGTCTCTCTAGAGCTAAGTTTGTGTATGTGCTGGAAAATTAAGTGTGGCAAATGTAGTATTAACAGTTATTGTGTTAAGCATTTTTTTAGAGTTTACATGGAGATGTTTTAAGAAATGGGATTAATTTTTGTTGTATTTATTGCTAGGTCAAATACTTTTTGAAAGTAAGATGAAATTAGTCATGTTTTATTTAATAACTACTTTTAACTAACTCTTCCTGTGCCTAATAAATAAATGTGAAATTAAACTAAAGATGTACTGAAGAAAATACTCTGTAAAAGAATTGTCAAAACCATATATTTTATGAAAATGGCCCAGGTCTTGTTCCCTTCTGTGCACTGACTGGGTAACGTTAACAGGAAACAAAAATATTTTTGCAGTAAGGTTTATCTCAGTAGATGCAAAATGCAGCAGACTGCATTTGTGGCTGGTGTGTTTCAGGGAGGTAAGCAGGATGAAAGCAGGAATGGATTTGAGTTCATGCTAGATTCAAGTAGCTATAAATATAAACACATAAAGCCAAATGAAAAGCTGTTTTTGGTAAGTAATTAGCATGTTTTAGCTTCTATTATTTAGAGATTTTTAAATTTTGCCTCACCCCAGACTTTTTGGGGGGTTGGATTATTTATTTATTTTTTTTTTTAGGAAAAGAGAAGTAGAAGTTTATCATTTGGATAGTAGAATATACAACAACTGTAGAGAAAAGTAAAACAAAAAAGATTAAGTTCACCAATTCCAACAGCTTTGATAGCCAGTAAGGACTGAATTTGAATTTTGGGACCTTAATTATATGACGTTAAGCCTCAGAGAAGTCTGTGGGTAAAGCAAGAGCAGAATATGTGGAAGAAATGTCTTATGCAATGAATATGACAACTGGCAAATCATTTGTGTAGTACTGGACACAGTAATTAATGAGACGTGTTCATTGTGTCCTCAGTGACTAATATAATATTGCCATCCCTCCTGTGGTAAAAACATTGTCACTATCTATTTGGTAGGATGTTGTTGTCAAGGTAATGAATTTGAAATTATTCTGTGTTTAGCAAAAAGAAAATAGTTCATAGAAAAATTATTGTTTTGAACAGCAGAAAATCACGTCAAAGTAAAGTAGTAGAGGTAATATCTGATTTTTCTTTGCCAGCTTAATTACAAATGAACATGTAGTTTGAATTACTTTTATAATGTAAAATAATGAAGATGTATAACCAAGGACAAAGACTGAACAATTTAAAGTGATGCTTTTACAGTTTTAAATATTTAGTCTTTTGTTTATGATATCAGTTCTAAATTAATTTCCTGTTTCAGAGGTGATAAATAGACATTTCCTATACTTTCAGACCATGTCTGATAATATAAGTGAAAATAACACAGTAATTTAAAACAGTAACATGAAAAAATTACAGTGCTAAACAAATCGTAACAGTCCTCATATTCCCTAAATAATTACCTGGTAGATGAAGTCAAGACAGATTAAAATATGCTCATAGTTCTAAATTATATTTAATTCTCCATTATATTTTCTCAACAGTCTGAATTTCAATTTATTTATATTAACTTTACCAAGTATCCTGTAAGGTCAAACAGTATTAGAAGTCTTTTAATGGTAGTGTGGTGTCTTTTGTGCCTGTTGAAGTTCAAGGACATCTGGACAGCAGTCTTAGTCATATGGTTTAGTTTCAGGTAATTGTGCAAGGAGCAGAGAGTTTGAATCGATTATCCTTATGGGTCCTTTCCAATTTGAGATATTCTATGATTCTGTGATTTTATATTGGGCAAAATCAAAACACCCTTTGAAATAAATAGCAGAAGTTATTGTGACTTAAATGGGTCCAGCTTTCAAGATTTACGGCAAGGTGTATAAAAAGAAGCATGTCTGTAAGCCAGCACAGCCTGGTGGAGCCTCTAACGTGTGCCCATGTAACTTTTATTGCTAAAAGAATGTCATGGTTTGGCATAGGTAGGATAATCCATAGGAACCTGATGTGATACTTGCTGAAATCTGTGACTCAAACTGTGACTGTAATATCTATCTTTTCCTCAAGCAGGCATTGGATTGTGTCAATGCATAAGCACAACGATCGCATTTTTTATTTTTTTCAATGGGACCTGCTGGGTTATTGGCACTTCAAAATATTATCTCCTGAATGCTTTTCTTTGCCATGTGAATTGTTAGAAAGGCAGACTTTATACTACTATCTGGTGTCCTTGGCATTTGGTTAATGTTTGTGGGTTTCTTGACATTGTATGTGCAGAAAAATGACACTATTGAAGGGACAAAAAAAAAGTTATAGAGTTTCAAATATTTGACACTGTCCCACACAACATCTTTGTCTCTAAAATGGAGAGACATGGATTTGACAGATGGACCACTTGATGGCACACTAAAAGAGTTGCAGTCCATGGCTCGATGTTTGAGAGGAGACAATTGACTAGAGGTACCTCGCATGGTATTGGGACCAGCACTGTTTAACATCTTCGTTGGTGACATGGACAGTGGGATCAAGTGCACCCTCAGCAAGTTTGCTGATGACACCAAGCTGTGTGGTGTGGTCAACACACTGGGGGGATGGGATGCCATCAAGAAGGACCTTGACAGGCTTGAGAGGTGAGCCCATGTGAACCCCATAAACTTCAGCAAGGCCAAGTGCAAAGTCCTGCACATGGGTCAGGGTAATCCCAAGCACTGATACAGGTTGGATGGAAAATGGTTTGAAAGTAGCCCTAAGGAGAAGAACTTGAGGGTGTTAGTGGATGAGAAGCTCAATATGAGCTGGCAACGTGCACTTGCAGCTGAAAAAGCCAGCTGTGTCCTGGACTGCATCAAAAGAATCATGACCAGCAAGTCGAGGGACATGATTCTCCCCCTCTACTCCTCTCTTATGAGACCCCACCTGGAGTACTGCATCCAGCTCTGGAATCCTCAGTACAAGAAAGACATGGAGCTGTTGGAGCCAGTCCAGAGGAGGCCACAAAGATGATGAGAGGGCTGGAGCACCTCTCCTATGAAGACAGGCTGACAGGGTTAGGGTTGTTCAGCCTGGAGAAGAGAAGGCTCTGGGGAGACCTTATAGCAGCCTTCCAGTACCTGAAGGAAGACCACAGGAAAGACACAGAGGGACTGTTTATCGGGGCGTGTGGTGACAACAGAAGGGGTAATGGGTTTAAACTGAGAGAATGTAGATTTAGTTTAGATATAAGGAAGAAATTCTTTATTGTGAGGGTGGTGAGGCACTGGAACGGGTTGCCCAGGAAGTTGTGGAAACTTCCTACCTAGCACTGTCGCACTCCAAGTTGTATGGGGCTTTGGGCAACCTGGTCTAGTGGAGAATGTCCCTGCCCATGGCAGGGGGGTTGGAACTAGATGATCTTTGACGTTCCTTCCAACCCAAACCATTCTGATTCTGTGATTCTGTGAAAAGTGTGTGGGTGCCAATGGATAACTGAAATCCCAGTTCAAGCGTGACTTTGTATATTATAGACAGATATTCCAGGTTTCTTTCAAAGAAAAAGTTAATCTCCGCTCAGTAAACCTGCACATAGCCTGTGTGTTATGTTTGGCTCATGTTAGATATATGTTTAGTACTTAACTGAAATACTGCATGAGACCATCCAAGCTGACTTGAATTTTATTCACAGAGAGTGGAAACTGGCTGTTAAGCTAAATGGTGGAAGATGAAGACACTATTTCTCCCACTAAGGATTTATATTCATAAAGCTGTCAAATCCATCTGTGTGTCAATTGCAGTTCCAGAGGTGAAAAGTCAGACTGCCTTTCCAGACAAGTTTTTCTAATTAGGGTAATGAATGTTTGATTAATATTCCATTAGTAATATATGATAATTGTACACTGATGGGCTGTCACTTTCACATACAGAAGAAGATCACAGATGCATTTTCGTGTTGTTGTGCCTTTGTCAGCTTTGGTTCCCATCAACAGTCAGCTTTATGCAGATGCACGCTGTAATATTTCAGAAATACATTTTGTCCGTAAGCCCATTAAATGGTGCCACATGTCTGCTTTGTGGCTCAATGACTCTCTCTTGCTTTGTTTAACGTTTCATCAGGATTTTACACTTTGACATTCACTAGATTGCACTTGCAGGGAGTAACTTTATTATTCAGGAAATATAATGCGTGGGGGAAATTCTGATTTACTAACTGGATAAATATAAATCGGGAAATACAGTAACTTCATAGAACTACAGTGGAAAATGTACATCTTTTGATTTTTGGAGGTTAAAAACCTTTCTTTAGAATAATAGGTGTCGTAGAAATGTGTGCTATTAATATTCAGAATCCCGGAATTACTCTAGTATATGTCCCCAAGGGTGAGTGTTGCGTTCAGCTTAATTCTGTGATTTGAGACCTTAGGGTGCTTTCCTGTGACAACCTCATTGTCTTCCCCTTCTAAAGTAGTTGCTGTTCATTGTGAACATCCTGGTACATGAGGTGTGTTAAGAGGGAGGGGGGAAAAAAGTTGTAAGGGTTGCATGCTACAAATTGCATAGCAGAATGCTGGAGCAGCAGGCAGGGACTGCCTGGATGCGCATCTGACCAAACCCGCCTGGTTTTTCCCTTGCAGTGTTTTCTGTTCACGCTAGCTCAGAAGACCGCTTTCTTTGTATTGCAACCTTTACATAGGGCTGAAACCATGTGTTACAAACAAGAATGAAGTTTTCTTTCTCAGCTGGAGAAAGGAAACCTAACTGATGTTGGCATACGTGTTTATTTACGCTGTGCGTTAATTACCCATGGTTGCAAAGGAAGAGAGATGTATGCCGGTTATGCGTGTGCATGCTGCAGTGTATGTAGGAACAATTCCAGTATTTGAATATTTAATACATTCTGCAGCGAATTATTTTTTTTTAATCTTGGAATGTTTTTATGGTATTAAATGTGCTTACAAAAAACCCACCCAAAACCAAAACAACAAAAAAACCCCAAACCCACCATTTCTTTTCTCTTTAATAGTGTCATATAGGATCCCAAGAAGTTAAGAGCTACGGTGCGAAGTTGGCTGCCTCTTGCAATAGCAAAACACAAGTAGCTGCAGAGTGCTGTTACCCTTTCTGTGTCCAGCTGCAAATCTGAGAGAAGAGCTTTGCAATTAGCTTTTGTAAATACTAGCTGACAGCAGAGGAGGGTTTTGAGACTTCAGTTTTCTGGGCTCCACTCCAAGTTCTGGAATGAAATATACTTCAGTGGCTGCATATCTCCCTGGCCCTGTCTCATCTGTCTCCTCTAGCCTGACTACTTTGTCTCCTCATCTTGACTCATGTTCCTTCTGTGTGCACCACGCTTCTTTCTCCCCTTGTTCTGCATTATGGTGGATGCTACATCTGCCTTCTCTTCCATGCTTTCTGTAAAGCATGGATGGAGGACAGAAGGTACTAGAAACAGAGTACTTTTATCTCATTCTTAGCACTCACCCCACTGAAGAGCGATAAGGAATGACAGAAAGGCTCTTGCTCACTTGCAGATTGAGGTGCGTTCAGTGGCAGATGCTGGGGGAGCATGTTCTGTGGGACCGGGGTACACAGAGGAGTTTTCTTAGAGCTTCTAATGTACTCCCGTTGGGTGAGATGAAATGGCAATTTTGTAAGGCCACCTTTTGATGATTTTCATAGCTTTCAACCAAAATAACCCTGTTGCCCTATTTTTAAGAATGGGAGCCATAGCTTTTCAGTGAGATATTTTTAAGAATTTAACTTAAGGGATTTATTTTTTCTAAACTCATATGCTCAGAAGCATCTCATTTGCTCTTCTCAAAAAGTTTAAGAACTCTGAAGTACTCCAGCATTTTAACAGTTTTTTTGTAACTCAGGTTATTTCCCATTTTTTGTTTGAAAAAAAAAATAGTTGAATGAGTAAATCCTATCTAAGATCTAGGCTGGCTGTGGCAATAGCTGGGACTGAAGAGATGTGGGAAATTGCCATTTAAGGCAGATTTGCTGTTGGTAGGAGAGATTCTTTTGCCAGGAACTCCTTGGTAGGATATCACGGATGACGGCATGACTCAGTGCTGTGCAGAGCACCGTCTCTGCCACTCATGTGGAGCTACTTTCAGTGACAGTCTACAGAGTCCATAATTCAGGGATGGATGGTGCTAACTTCTCACAGGAATCCAGAGATACTGCTGGAAAAGTGCTTTGACAGATGTAGCAGGAGGAGGAACTCGGCCAGGAAGAGCCAAAGTGTTTGGGTTATTGTTAACAGGAATTACCAGGACTTTTGATACAAAAACTGATGGCAGTGAGCCAAGAGACTGAGATCCTAACACAAGAGCAATTAATTAGGATGGTTTGGGGAAAAGATCACATAGTTGCTTTGAAAAGGGCTCTTAGTTCCAAAGATGAAGATGACCTGAGGAATCAGCTGATGTGCTCAGTGGCAAATCCCGGTAAGTACTCCAAAAGTATGGTACCAGGAGGAAACTGCACTAGGTATTTCCACACAGTTGAGGGTAAAACTGACCTTGTGACAGGAAGCATTTGTAATTCAAGAGAGGCCTCAGCCAATGGATTCTCTCTTTGCAAGAGAGAGGAGAAATGTTACTAAATACTGCCATTTCTTGGTGGAATTGGATTGGAGAGAGTGCAATAATGCCTAAAACGGTAAAGAAGCACCTAAACTGCTTCCACATGCTGTGATATGTGCTAGACTTGAACTTTAATAGAATCATAGAATCATTAAGGTTGGAAGAGACCTCCAGGATCATCTAGTCCAACCTATTGGTGGGTAATAGAATAGAATAGAATAGAATAGAATCATTAAGGTTGGAAGTGACCTCAAGGATCATCTAGTCCAACCATCCCCCCACCACCTATTACCCACTAAACCATGTCCCTAAGTACCACATCTAACCTTTCCTTAAACACCCTCAGGGATGTTGACTCCACCACCTCCCTGGGCAACCCGTTCCAATGCCCGACCACCCTTTCAGAGAAGAATTTTCTCCTCATCTCCAACCTGAACCTTCCCTGGCGCAACTTGCAGCCATTTCCCCTTGTCCTGTCACTAGTTATCTGCGAGAAGAGGCCAACCCCCAGCTCACCACAACTCCCTTTCAGGTAGTTGTAGAGGGCAATAAGGTCTGCCCTGAGCCTCCTCTTCTCCAGACTAAACAAGCCCAGTTCCTTCAGCCGCTCCTCATAAGACCTGTGCTCCAGCCCCTTCACCAGTTTCGTTGCCCTTCTCTGGACACGCTCCAGGGCTTCGATGTCTTTCTTGTGGTGAGGGGCCCAAAACTGGACACAGTACTCGAGGTGCGGCCTCACCAGGGCTGAGTACAGGGGGACAATCACCTCCCTGTTCCTGCTGGCTACACTATTCCTGATACAGGCCAGGATGCCGTTGGCCTTCTTGGCCACCTGGGCACACTGCCGGCTCATGTCCAGGCGAGCATCAATCAGCACTCCCAGGTCCTTTTCCTCTACACAGCTTTCCAGCCACCCCGCTCCCAGCCTGTAGTGCTGCCTGGGGTTGTTGTGGCCAAAGTGCAGGACCCGGCACTTTGCCACATTAAACCTCATCCCGTTGGCCTCAGCCCAGCGATCCAACCTGTCCAGGTCCCTCTGCAGAGCCATCCTACTCTCCGGCAGATCGACACTTCCCCCCAACTTGGTGTCGTCTGCAAACTTACTGAGGGTGCACTCAATTCCCTCATCCAAATCATCAACAAAGATGTTGAACAGGATGGGCCCCAGCACCGACCCCTGGGGCACACCACTCACGACCGGTCGCCAGTTGGATTTGACTCCATTCACCACCACTCTCTGGGCCCGGCCATCCAGCCCTGTTACCCACTAAACCACGTCCCTAAGTACCACATCCAACCTTTCTTTAAACACCCCCAGGGACGGTGACTCCACCACCTCCCTGGGTAACTCGTTCCAATGTCCGACCACCCTTTCCAAGGAGAAATTTCTCCTAGAATATATTCATTATGGGGCGATAATGTAGCTTCCAGTGTTTAGTTTTTGATGCAGATGGATAATCCTTTTGTTTTAATTCCTGCTAGAACTGTAATACTTTTAAAACAGTGCTATCTTAAGGTTGTAGCAGTAGCTTCATCTCCTGATATATTTCCTCATTTCCCCAGTTTAAATCTTCTTTTGTCATATTTAGTTAATTCTCAGTATTTTTGCCCTAATATATATGTACTTGTAATCTGTTTGAAATGGCTTTACATAACTTAAAGTTTCACCTTTTTCTTTAATTATTGTTAGTAACTGAACAGAATCAGTCATTAACTTGTCTTGATCAGATCTTTGCTCCTTAGTGCAATGAAATCAAGCATAATATAATATCAGCTTCTTTATATAGGATGCGTAACGATATACAGAGGTTGTTTTCACACAAATAGAATGCAAATTTTTAAATTGTTTTAGCTTCTATTTTTCCATTAGAATTCTTTGTACAAAAATTATGTATGTTGCTCATGTTTTAGAGGCCTCTTGACAGAGAGTACAGTTTATTCTGCTGCTAATAATAAACTCTCTTTTCCTTCCCATCTGCACTATAAAAACGTTATTAATCTTCAGTATCACATTTCTGAAATCGCGTTCACAATTAAAATACTATTGTAATGGTGACACCAAACCGTCTTTGTATTTTAGTGTCTGAGATAATACTAGTGCTATCTGTAAGATAATATTTCCCATGTTCTCAGCTGAATATAGCTCTGGAACTTTGTATGTTGTGTGAGGGAAACTCTTTGTGTTTATGTATATTTTTTAATGCATCACTTCATTCTGCATTCATACCATGTCTTAGAGGAAACAGCTTCAGAAAGGATGCTCCTGCTCAGCTGACAATTCAGGAGGTATTGCTGTCCCTCAGAGAGAAAATTAGATTAGGTCTTTTTGTTTAAGCTTTACTTGCACTTCTGTTTTCTGTGGTGCAGGAGTATTTTGCTCCTGTGGCAGACAACCCATTAAACACACCTCATATGACTGAAATAGGTGTTCCAAAGACGCACCAGTTCCTGTCCAGTTAATTACAGCTTTGTAATGTGTCATTTATTTAAATGTCTTACTGCAACTTCTTGTTTTCTACAGAGCTCAGAAGTTACCTCTTAATTTGTCTATTTTTATTAACTGTGGGTGTGGCACTAGTTCACCATTGCAACAGAAGGAAATCGGTTATCTTTGTTTTCCTTGATGTTAAAAATGTTGCATTAATAAGCTGATATTTTAACAGTATTATTTGGCTATGAAGTGATTTTGTAGAGGATTAAACTACATGCTTGCTGAGAATAAATTGATTTTATGCTTCAGCAATTAACACAAAATTAATGTAATTTGACAGACTCTAACATGGGTTTCAAACAGACCCAAATCAAGTACCTCTGTGATCATTTTGGTGGTTCCTTTGTGGCACTGATTCTATTGTTCTTTCATAATCACATCTTGTTAAGGACCATAAACAAGTTAACAGTGATCATTTTATGTAAAAGTAAACTGTGAATACTTAATACTCCTGTGTCTCTCATATAGTTACAGGAGACTTCTGCAAAAATATTGGGTGAAAATTCCTGCATATTAAACAACTGCATGGAAATTATGACCTATTTTCAGATCCTTTTTAGACAAATTATAAGATGGGAAAAATGCATTTGGAACTAGTGTAGGAAAATGGTTTATTACAATTAATCATTACAGTAGCTGTATAATAATAAGGCTTGAGGAAAAATTGGTATATCGAAACTTCAGAGATTTGCTGAAATTCACAGGATATCAACTTGTCTGCCATTTGAAGTCATTATATCTCTCATTTATTCCTGTAGACCTTTTTACAGGAATACTTGAGGAAGAGTAATGGCCTGGGTTTTACATCTACTGCATGCAGAATCACACCAAGAAAATACGGGGTATTTTTCTATAAATGTATATTATCAAACATGTGGCAGTACTGTTTCTTATATAAAGCATTTGACTGTTGGAAATAGTTTTTGTGTTGTTGATGTGGCTTGCATCTGATGAATTTTTAGGCTCGGTAACATAGATTTGTGTTGTCGGCTGTGACCTAGATTAAAGCAGAACGGCACAATATCACTTTCATTGCAGGCCACTGTGGCCAGAGGATGCTGCGCTGGGAGCGTTGCATTTGGTCGCCAGTTGTTCACTAGTTCTCTCCTTTCTTTCACTCCGAATGTAAAGATTTTGATTTCTTATACTCCTGAGGCACAGTCCCAAAAGGTTTTCTCCTCAGAGTTAGCAAGAGGAGTTCAGTTTATCTTGTGAATTAGTGGATGGAATGTCAGAATGGAAGCTAGTCTCAGATACACTCCTCATTTGGGAAAGGAGAGCTCAGCTCAGATTGCATATAGAAATAGGTAATGATTTTAAAATAGCACAATAGTATGTGACTCAAAATGCACATGCAGTAAGTAAGTCAGTGCCTTTTGCCTGGTTTTAGTGACCCTCTAAATTCACCCCTTATTAGACTAGCTGAAATTTTATAGTGAACAAAATGAAGTATGCAAATTTTGTAATTTCAGTTTGTGTTGCAAATTTGTGCATGTGTACATAAATAAAAGTTACAAAATCTGCATACAGATAGACACATGCTGTCTCAATATCTGCAGACCTATGTCTGGATATTTTGGGCTTATGTTGGCTCATAAAACTAAATTGAGTTTTCATGCAACTCTGTATATTTCTGTGGTGGTGCTCAGGAGGCACTAATAAGTCCATCTCCATTTTATAAGTGGGAAGAGTCAAGAAAGAAGGCCAAATTCTGCTTTCTTTGATACTTTGCAATTCCATAAATTTCATCTATTTTTAGTTAATATCCGTGTCATATACCTCTGAAGACGGATTGATTATGGTGCGTGCCTTCTTGCAGAAAAAAACATTATTCCTCTTCCCTTTATTAGCACTACCCTGTGAAGTTATAACTGAGTAAAAAACAACAAAATCCAACAAATTATGTGATAGGTATGCATTTATATACTTGGACAAAAGACAGAATGATGTTTTACGTAATCATATATTCAATAATCAATGTACATGATGAATTTTTTTTGTTGTCAGACTACAGTCCCTGAACCTTATCTTCTTGGCTTATTTAGGCTAGTGTTTAGAATATGTTTACCTTTCTAAAAACCTTGTTGAGCACAATAGAATACACTGTACAGATGTTTTCACATATATACATGACAGATTTCAGGATGGTCATGGGTTCTCCATGGAGGCTAGCAAGACGATCATCTGAATGTTGTCTTCCTCTCTGCTGCTCAGGTGTCCTACAGGTAAGAAGTACAAGGAACGTTGTGGCATTCTTTGATCAGTATAAGACTAGGTCATCAGTGACCTTCTTGAGGTCTAGGACATTGAGGTGTAAAAACAAATTTACTTCCCCATATCACTTCAGTAGGAGCCAGTCTCCTGTTACCCAAAAACCCCATAGGATTTCTGTCTGATTAGGGTTCCCAAAGATTAACTAAATTCACCTAAGATTCTTCTGTACTGCATGTTATTACATCTGTGGTGCTTAATGAATACTAGGTGGTGTCTTCTTAGGGGACACATTTTCTTGATAAATTCTATGTAAAGCGAAATCCTGCACTAGTCTTTTAAAGACCAGATTATTATAAGGTTGGCGAAGTTTGGCTTCGTTCCTCATGTGAATAGCAGAATTTGGTTTATTAAGTTTTTGTGCTAAATAAACTGCTCCCCAAAGGTGAGCTGCTGAACCGGAAATCTTCACTCCCTTTTTGGTAATAATCACCCCCTGGCTTTGTGCATTAAGAGAGACATGCATCAAAATTTATTGACCTGAGAAGTTTATGTAGACAGAAGAAATAATCTGCTTCACTATTTACTTAAAGCAAAAGTAAACCATGTTGCTCAGTGAAACATAAAGGCAAGACAGTGAATGTAAAGGTCACCACCACTTGTGCCAAAAGTTTCAGTTTCTGCAAATCTGTCTCTGCATCTGGGCATTACAATCAAAAAATTTCATAAACCATATCCCAGTTCTGACTCCCTGGGAAATGTAAAGTGCTCGTAGTAGATTCTGAGTTTGGAGACAGCTATTTCAATCTATTACTGCCATGTTAGAGTTATCTGAAAGACGCTTACGGGCAGCTGGTAAATTTTACCCAGAGTTTGTTAATGGACTCCTGAAATCTTAGTGAACCACCCAGGAACATGGACTTGAATGTATACGTGTGATCAGACTGGATATAGCATGGATTCAGGGAAACCTATTATTGTCTTCTGAGAAGCTAAATAAGATGAAGGCATGTGCAGATCTGATCTCATTAGTTAACATTGTTCCTGATCTCAATATTGTTGACCTCTGAGGAGGTCTAAAAAACCAGAAGTGAATTGCCATGTAAATTCCTAAGCCATGCTTATGCTAGAGTTTTATTTTCTTGGTAATGTTCCTAGTTATCAGTATAAATGGAAAAGAATATCTATTAAAATGGAGCAAATAGCTTAACATTTTATAACTATCAACACCTGTTGACTACAATCAGTAGAGGTAGCTACTTAGCAACAGTGTCATAGGGGTTTTGGGGGTGTTTTGGTTTTATATCAGCAAATATTTGTTCTGAAGAGGGAAATAGCTGTAACAGTATTCTAGGATTTGTTGTTTGGTGAGGTTTTTTTAGGTGTAATATAGAATCATAAAATCATTTAGGTTGGAAAAGACCCTCAAGTCCACCCATAAACCTAACACTGCCAAGTCCACCATATTTCATGTTATAATGTTTTATAGTCCAGATATATTGTGACTAACCATAGTAACTTCACTGAAGGGTCTGATCATGCAGATCTACAAGGTCTTTTTAAAGAAGTAAATAATTGATTTAGTAACTATGTAATTGAATGTGTAGGTAAGGAAAGGGAGGGAGAGTAAAAAAAAATAAATAAACTGCTTTCATAGCCACAGTGAAATTTTTACTTTGAGATCTCTGCATATGGAAAAAAAAAAGAAAGAAAAAAGAAAAGTCCAAAGGAATAGTGTCTAAAAAATATCATACTGTAATAGATGGTCCTGACTTTTATTTTCTGTTTTGCTTTTCCTGCTTGGGTTTATTGCTTAACTTCTTTTATTTAATTTTTTTTCCCAAATAACTTCAAAATATTAATCAATCTAATGATTATGTTTTAAGTTAATGGCTGTCTTTGAGGAGGAAGATAAGGGCTTTGTATTTGGTTGGGGTTTTTTGTGAGTTTTGTTTATTTGCTTTACAGATCTATGATTGTATATTCCCTATCTTTTCTAACTATTTTCATAGAGAGTGCTTTGACAAGTAACAATGAATATTCTTAAATTACTTTCTTTTTAAGGGAATCTGAAGCCTCAAAAGATTGCTTTAGCAATCATTTCTTTCATGGAGAAGGAAAGAGTGATATGATATGCCAGTTTATAAAATATCTGGTCTCCTCTTTGTTCCTATGGTTAATTTCAATTAAGAAGTGTTTCTCACATGTATTGTATGGGTCAGTAATAATTAGCACTTTGTTCACGTGCACTTAAAAATATTAATAGTGTGTGGGTACAATGCTGCACGATGTAAAACCAGTTCAGAGTCTTGGATCTGTGTTTATTTTGAAGGTACCGAAGAGATAATGTTATTAAAGAAACATACGGAACATGGATAAGCGAAGCTGGAAAGTCACATGTGCCTGCTTTATTTAAGGCAAATAAACATTTTATGTGATGCTGGAGTGAATTTCTAATTTTTTTATTATAGAGTTCACCATGTCAATAACTACTTTTAAATGTCTGAGCCATAGCACCTGCTAATAACACAAATTCTGATAGGTATTACATCTATAGTCTTTTATACAGCTAAATTTTCTTTTTGCCCATGGCAATAACATGCAATATCTTCATCAAACCTACTGACAGCTCCTTAAAGAGAAAATGATTAATTAATCATGCCACAGATTGCAAGAAGGAGTAGCATACGTAAAAAGATGCTGTAAGATCAAAATCCTTTATGTAAAGACGATTAAAAAAAATTGCATTGGTTGTTGGTTGGTGAAAAGAGACCTACCTGGATACTCCAGAGGCAGGATTCAGTGAGGATAGATATTCCTGTAGTGTTATGAGCAAAGATGAAACTCACGCACAGAAATTCAGAGGTAGAGTTTGGGGAACAAATACTGTTATTAATGTGACAGCCTTAAGTGCATTGCTTTTTAGTTGGCAAGTTGTGATTACTAGAGAAATTAATTTTATTTTTAAAAAAGTTGTAAAAACCACAAACCGCCCTTTGCTTGAGTGTTCACAATCTGATTAATTTTGACTTAAATAGAAGTATAAATGAAAGTGTATTAGTAATATGTTTCAGGTCTTCAGTCTCAAAATAGAAAATTTAGAAGAACTGGGAAAAACACATAGAGAAGTTGCTGGACAGAGAAATTCCATATTTGTTATATGGGAGAGAAACTCCATTACTTTTATCATGGAGAAAGTTATCTGAAACTAGTGGCACCAGAAAAAAACCTGCAAGAGGTGTTTCCTGATTGAACTGGGTGAAATGATCATTCTCCAGAAGTCATTTAGAATTAGTGAGTCTGTCTGTTCCATTCCTTCACAGCTAATCAGCAAAGAAAATCGTTAAAGGGTAGGCTGAAAACTGCTAAAACCAAGAGTGAGTTAGATATCATAGGGAATGTTTTAACAAACAGCTCTTCAGCCAAAGGAACACAAAAAAAAAAAACAAGGAATGAGAAATACTGAGGGAAGACTAAACAGAAATTTCATTCTAGAGATTTAGGTGTAGACTGAAAGGTATATTAACGTTCTGTTTCTTTTATGAATAAGGATGATACAGCTGACTATGAGAGCAAAGGTGAATCATAAGAGGGACAAAAATGTTAGTGACTACAAGATGTACGTCAGTGTCTGTCAGTTGGAGTGATGTCTTACGGGAATTACGGGATGGCTGCTGCTACTTTTCCCCTTTACTTAAATAATATAAGCAACTGCAAGGCCTTTATTTTGACTTAGTAGTCTGTAAATACTTGAATAAAAATATTGCTGGAGACAACAATTAGAAATACGGAGGTAAATAAAGAGTTGCATGGAATTTTACGTGGACTTGACAAAGGCAGATGTCAAACAAACCGCTTTTCAAAATAACCAGTAAATATTTCTTAATGCAAGAAAATGTGGCAGGTATAATCAATATGAACTTTAATAAAGTACTCATTATGGTGCCACATGAGAAATTATTAACTGAACATGAATATTGAGGAACTGTGAGTATTTGGTAAAGGAGAAACTGCTGGCTGTGGTTGAAAGGAGCAGTATTGGCTAGGTAGAAATTTGCATTCCTCAAAGACAACTCTTCTAATCTGTTATGTTTTAGTATTTCATTGTTAATCCTGGCATAAAGTGTAGGAGTATGCTAAGGAATGAGTCAATGTTTTGGAAATATCTACAGTTCGGAGGAGCACTGAATTTACAGAAATGGGAAGAAGTTTAGCTTTACAAAGTGCAAGAGACACGTGTCCAAGCATGCAAGTGCTTGGGGACAAATTCAGATAATTTCTGTTTAAGGTTGGGAATTCATTGTTTGAGGGAGAAATCTGGGTAAGTAGCTGACTACAGAATGACTATGAATGCTCATAATTAATGGTTTGAGTGGAGACGAAGGCCGCTTGTAACAGAACATACAAAGACAGAAATTTCCTTAGATGTAGGCCAGGTATGGTGTTTGACTAAGAAGGCAGCATGCAGAGCTTTTTCAGAAATGTCTTATCATTTCCCAGGTTTTTCTTAACTTTCTGAATTGCCCTTTTGAAGTTTTTCAGAATACACTCAGATACCATTGTGATTAACTTAAGAAAACTGATCTTCCAGATGTCCATGGTGAAGTATATTATGAAAGACTGACATGCTTGAATTGTTGTAATGGGGGCAGAAATGAAGAAAGGTAATGATGTAGAGGAAGCACAATGAACTGAGTGGAGGAAGAACGACACAAAGATCAGTGAAATAGAGAAATCTAATCTGTAGTAGAGAAGTAACTGGATTTCCGGGGCTTACACGAACCAAGCTTCTGAATATTCTCACAGTTTTTGTCTGTAGGTACCATACTTTGATGATAAAAGCACACAGGCTTTGTATATATTCTACCCTCAATTTTGGGATTAAACGTGGTAAATTTTTTGGCTATTTTGATTTCAGTGGGAGTCTTCCTTTTGTTTTTCAGTGGAATCTGGTTTTGGGACTGTGATGTGAGAAACCATCTCATTTTAAAGCACACACAGGAGACTAATTTAAATAAATTTAGTTTAGTATGCTGTTTCAAATCCATACGTAAAGTTTGTCATTGTAACATCTGTTTTTAAAGCCTGAATTCTATTACATCTTTAGATTCACAAACTCAGAAATACTTTATGCAACATTTTATCCCTGAGTGCCAAGGTACAGACCATGAGCTACAGGATCTGCAGTGAAATACCAACAGTTTAACTAGGTTGTGCCAGTAGCAATTATAAGCTTGATTCGGGTTTCTGAGTACTAAACTACGATATTCATAGAGTAAATGTATAATTTATAAGTAAATGTATAAATATAGTAGACTTCTAGAAGCATATTAACTTTAATTAATTGATCAGAGGAGTATTTTTCTCTTTGGTATTTGTGTAGGTTAATTTACTATTGAATTTACTTAATCCAAACTGTTTATTATTGAATGTTTTTTATTTCTGTGGGTCAAATGTTGCAGTCTTTAAGGAAAATACTCATTCACTTCACTGGGAGTTTTGATTGGATGAATGCCATGGGATGTCTCCCTAAAAGCCATTGAATCTATACCTACATCAAGCTTTAACAAATATTTCTGTGTTCCATTAAAGAGCTGCCTCTCCATAGTCTGAATTTAGTCCCTTTCCAGACTGCGATGCTTATATATCAAAGTATTTTTCGTTATGAGCATTCCTTACTGTTTTATTTGCTTTATTATAATTCACTTTTAATTTAACATTGTAATGCAACATATGAATATTTTTCAGTTGGTCCCAGTGTTCTGGCTCCTGTTGTTGGCCATGGTGAATACCTGTGGTACCATATAAGAACAGGTAAAGTTTATAGTGATGCCTTCTGCAATATACCTTCAAGCTCCCTGACTCAGGAAAATGTTTGGGAGAAAGGCATCATGAGATCTGAAGATTTTCTTGACAGAGATTTTCTGTTGTGAATTGTTCTTTAATGTTGTTTCAAATTTGTTAATGTCCATGGCACTAAAAATACCCTGAAGCAACAGTTAGTGCTGTCAATAAGCTCTTTAACATCTACATCATGGGTAACAATTCATGCATATATTCTGTGGCCCATCATAATCTCTATGAAAATTTTCCAGATGTGGGAGATATAGTTTTTCTTCATTAAAATGCAACCAAAAAAGATTACTTTAAAAGCAAGAGCTTAAAACCTCTCCAGGCTGTATTCCATCTCTATAGAATCTCTCCTGCTTAGGAGCTGCAGTGTGGCACTGTATCATTGCACCTCTAGTTACAGGTAGAACTTTTGAGCCATGCACATGGGTGCATCTTGATAAATAATGCTTCTCTTCTTGGGGAGGTACTAGCAAGTGTGCCTTAGTTCAGTCATGGACCTAGAGCTGACCAGCACAGTCCCATACCCCTCCAAGGGTATAATCCAGAGGCAGGTTATCACAGAAATGCATTACTGATGTGGGGTTTTTTTCCTAAGAAGCAATTTTTCACTTACTTTATTAATAAGAAAGAAAGGTGTTGTGTCCAGGGGTTTAACACACAATTTAAGATGCTGGCTTTTTGGCAGCTGGCTTTTCAGATCAGTCACCTTAAAAAATCTTGGTTGCTTCATCCATGAAACTGAACACGTGATGTAAATCTGTTACTGAGAGCTTTCTTGCTCCCTACTTTTGAACAGTTCAATTTTTATCATCATTACCACTTGCCTTGTTTGAATCAAGATGCTGCTTGTCACTCCAAGGTTAAATGATGGAAAAGCAGGCAATGGTCATTAGGCATTCAGTCTTTTAAAAGGAGGAGCTGAGCTCTTTTGGAATGGAGATTCATTCTGAAAAGCTGTAGCATTTGCTTCATTTGGCAATCCTAATGTGCTTTCTCTTGCCTCTCCATCCTCCGTGCCACATATGTTTCCCTATGCATTTAAACTGTGTGCTTTGCCTGAAGCCTGCACGCATCTTGCCTCTATTACATTGATCCTGATGGGAAACATTTCTTTGCTGTCCTTCAAATCACCACCCATTGCACTCGTCAGGAACACTTCCTTGATGACTAGATGGGTATGTATTACGGGATGCAATCTACTTCTGTATGCAGTGCAGGCCAGTCCACTGACCCAAGCAGACTTTAAAAAGAGAAATGTTTGAGAGAGTTGAATGCCATGAAATTAATAAAAAAAAATGCAAACAGATATATAAGAAACAATCCTCTTTTTACTTCTTTCTTTTTTCAAGCATTTAGAGTTAAAAGTATGTATTTTCTTCATGATAATATCATTTTGAGCAGCTTACTGGAACATACAAATAAAATGGCAGTTCCCTTGGGAGCCATTACCTTCATGCAAATTCATGGAGCTGTGAAGATGAGAACATACTGTTAAAAAAACATGTATGCCTCTGAGATTCGAAACATATTCCAATGATGTACATGATTTGGGGGCAGCAGTATTTTGAATCCATATCTTATATATGTATTAGTAATACTTGTGCAACCATGTTCCTACTCTCAACGTAATAATTGACTTCTTTGGCATCAAAGAAGTACAAGAAATACTCAGTCATGTTCGTCTGATATAGAGCTCCATGTCTGGCTGCAGTGGAGAAAGGCACATTGTACGTTGCATGTTCGGCTGACCTTAGGAGTGGTGTTAAACGCAAAGACTGTTCTGAGAGACCAGTAAGAGTCTCCAAGGGGCTGAAACGTTCACTCTTTTCACGTATTTCTTAGATATCCTTTCCAAACCTGTGCCAAATACGGCTTCTTTCTTTAGAGAACTCTTTTAAAACATTTGATGGCACAAGGTTTGGACACCTAGACAGTAATGACAGATATTAACAGTCTCCCACTTAAAAAGTTAATATCCAGAGTTCCTTTTGTTTTGTGTTTATATTCATACAGGGATTCATAATCTATACATAAATATGTAAACTGTGCAGGTATCCTACTAACACAGGATATAGAACTTCAGCAGTTTCTGTGCTGTGAAGTTTAGAGGTTAGAAAGGTCTAACTTAACAATACCACTAGGAGTTTTTAAAAGCAATCCTGAACATACGAATTAAGTCAGGTTATATGACTATGTTAATCTTCCTATGGGCTCATAACATTTTCAGTTTATCTTGATGATCTATGTTCTTTACTTTCTTACTTTAGAGTAGCATGCAGGGGTTTATATTTTAGCGTCTCTTGTTTATTCCAGAAGAATCTGTCGTCCACAGCATGCACTCAGCAAGCTTGAAGTGTGATTTATAGATACTTTTCTTGATCCACAGGCGGCAAAATTATAGATCTCGCTTATATGCTGTGGACTTGAGTATAAAAAATATGTTGAACTCATTTTGCTTGAGGTTTTTATGCCCTACTGAACATTTCTCCCACCCCCTGGGATTTCAAGATAGACTTTGCTCGCGTGGTTACAGCAATGCCTGCTTCTTCTCTTCTTGTTTTCATGTCTGTTTTAGTTACCACTCTAATTTTAAACACTAACACTGAGGTGCTTTATTGCTTGACTTTCTTATAACTACCTGTAAATGTGGTTCTGTACTGCAGCCTTCCGTTTTAACTGAAGTTACTATTGCCCCTTGACAAAGCAAAGACACTGACACTCATATACTACCCCTGTCTTTAGGGGCTGTGAGCTCCCTTTCTGCCTCAGGGTTCTTATTTGCCCATTTTTGACACCTCAGTGAACAGCAGAAGTCAGTCAGAATAAGCCTTTTGGATAATATGCAATGTAAGAAGCCAGCTCATTTGAATTTTGGGGATATTTTGCATTGTACGTTTTAATTTTCTGCTTAAAATAGTTTTCTGCTTAAAAGCAGCTGGAAGGAATCAGATTAGAAAAGGAAAGAAAAAAAAAATCTCTGAACTGAAACCAAAGGCAGAAAAATTTCTGTTGGAAAGAAACATTTTTCCGCAGTTGTGAGACTGTGAGCAGTGAAATAACTGTCCTGACAGAATATGAACTCTAAAAGGTTTTGGGGCGTGATGCATCCTTCTGACTCATGTTAGTCCAGTGCACACCACTACTGCTGACGTGATGCAAAAAATGTTTCTCATCTTCTTGTCCTACCTGCTGAATGTTTCTGGAAAGTAGCTAAGTGCTTTTAACTCACTCTGTCCCAGAACTGAGTTCCCATCAGAGTGTGCATGTTTGATAAATGTTATACTTTGCTTATCCTGAAAACGTGTGTTATAACGCTAAAGTGAAACTCCATAAGGGCTGCAATCATTTTGTATGCAAAATACATTGAAAACAGTAGGAAGAGCGTGGCCTGCTGAGATGAGTCGTTTGTAATCTTAGATATTAAATACTTAGACTGAGATTTTTATGTGTTGCCCATTAAAAATAATAGAAACTAGATATCCAGATTCCTTACTTGACTTTAAATCCTGTTTACAAAGTCTCTTAGAAAAAGAAAAAAAAAAGGTTGTTGTCAAGTGAAGCCACTATTACTTTGGTGTTTCTCTTTTGTTCTGATTGTGAAATGTAAACTGATATTTGAGTGGTAAAGGGTTGCCAGTATACAAAGCTTTATTTTTGTATCTTCGGTATTTTATTAAAGTTTGAGTAAAACTTTGAGGCAGTTGCAGAGCAGCGAAGGCTCCCCTTGCTTATTGTCAGTTTGATTACATCTGAAATGTCCAAGTTATCACAATTTAAAGCATGAAAGGCATTTCAATATACTATAAATTCTGTTCTCTCACTTTATAAATATGCATCATACTTCTATGGAGTTGTAAATAAAAATGTTAATCTTGTAGAAGATAATGACTTCTAAAGAAGATTGGTATCTGAATATTATCCTCTAAATAATATTTTCTTCCAGTTAGCTTGAGTTTTGGCTATATGAATGATATCTCAGTAAGTCCTGGAACATTTAGTATCTAAAGTGAAAAGTGACTTAGCTGAAGGATTTTATTTCCTTTGTGAAATTCTACTATTATGTTGATTGTGTAGGTTTTCTAAACCAAAACACATGATGAATGATAAAGACAAAGACTGGTTCAGATCATCTTTGAAAAGAGACAGTTCTGTTGTCAGTGTGTGAAGTATCATGTTTTTGGGAGGCCTGTCCTATAGACTTAGCACTTCTATTTCCTTCCGATGTTAATGAGAACTGAGAATTTTTGGGACCTGCTCAGCACAATGTCACATCCCAAATGAACAACCAGTAGGTCTGAGACCTTCATAACCAAAAGATTCTCTGCTAATTTATAGATGCACTGGGTCAAATTAATTCTTTGTATTTATTTTTTTTTAAATCAAAGGTCAGATGATTCTGACCACTGCTTTCACAGATATTTTTGTATTTTTGGTTTTTCAAACCAGGATGTATTAAACATAGCATAAGAAAATTTTGAAGGTTTTTTTTTTAAATACTCTTGTTATTCTGAGGAAGTTTTAAAGAAGTAGGTTGCTTAGCAACATCTGGAAAAGCTGTTCTGCTACTTTCTCCCTAACACTTACTATAGCAATAAGATGAATTGTAGAACTATGGGGAAGAAAAAAAAAAAGCCAAGCAAACACTAAAAATATTTACTTTTCACTCTTTAGCCCCAAAAGCACATGGGTTTACCAAAAAAAAAAAACAACCCAAAACAAAAAAAAACCCCAAAAGTTTGTTCTTTTTCTTGTCTCCTGCATGTCATTGCCATGCAATTTTTATTTACCCTTTACTAAAGTTAGAGAACAAAAAATTACATCAGGTCTTGATTTCAAGCGTGTTTCGATTTGTTGGCCAATTAACTGGTTTCTAATTGAGTTGAGAACAAGAAAATGAAAATGTGGGAATCTTATCTTTAAGGTGAAGAGTTTAGAGTTTATTGCTGAAGACTGACAGATGAGTCTTCCGGTTTCAGCTAGGACAGAGTTAATTTTCTTCCTAGCTATGGGTATAGTGCTGTGTGCTGGATTTGTGATGAGAATGCTGTTGATAACACCCTGATGGTTTGGTTGTTGCTAGGCAATGTTTACACCAAATCAAGGCCTTTTCAGCTTCTCACACTGCCCCACCAGTGAGGAGACTGGGGGTGCACAAGAAGCTGGAAGGGGACATGGCCAGGACTGCTGACCCAAACTGGCCAAAGGGATATTCCATACCATATGACGTCATGCTCAGTATATAAACTTGAGGGAAGCTGGCCGGGTACGTGATCACTGCTTGGGGATGGGATGGGCATCAGTCAACGAGTGGTGAGCAATTGCATTGTGCATTACTCATTTTGTATATTTTAATCATTATTAGTATTATTATTATTTTATTATTATTTTATTTTCCTTTGCTGTCCTATTAAGCTGTTTTTATCCCAGCCCATGAGTTATACTTTTTTTTCCTTTCCGATTCTTCTCCCCATCCCACTGTGCGGCAAGGTAAAGGAGTGAGCAAGCAGCTGTGTGGTGCTTAATTGCTGGCTGGGGTTAAACCACAACGAGGAGCATCCTCCATCTGCGGGTAGAGGTGAAGGGAAAATGTAACTCAAACTGACAAATTGGTTACATAGACACTTCAAATAAAAAAATCTACATGAAGATCAGGATCTAGATATAACATATTTCTAGGGTATGCTAGACCCTGGAGCAAAACACAGTCAAGCTTGGATTAATAAGAGCTGAACCTGAGCTTTTCTTACTGTTTCTGTCTCCTTTCAGCCTGGGCCTTTGTCAAATATTCCATTTATTATGTCAAATGGAAGTTTTTGAATCCCATCCTGTGTCTGGTGAAACTTACCTTAAGATGTGCTCAAAATAACAGAGAAGCCATGACAAACAACAAGCAATCCTCTGAGCACTGACAGAAGTCCTGACATGCAGAAAACTGTCTTGTCGAATGCATCTTCCAACCCACCACCTTTTAACAGACGTGCTAATGCTGCACAGTCTTGCATATTCTAGTGCCGATTCTGAGTATTATCAGTCGTTACCATGAAGTTATAGGAACTATGTTAATGTGCTATGAAAATGCAAAAGAATTTGGATGAATAACCGAACTTGAATCTAACTCAGAAACCCTTAGGGCTATATTCTCATTTCAGTGAGAGGTGGTTTATCCTTAATGAGAGGCTTATGCATAGCTGTCTGTGCAATGAGATGAGAATACACTCAAAACTTCTTAAACACGAGAGCTACAAATAATCTGTTTAGAGGTTTTGTAGTCAAAAGAGCTGAAATTTTAAAAGTAACTAGTTAGCCCTTATTTGCATAAGAAAATTAGCTGAAATTCAGGTCTCAGAGAAAACTTCAAAGGGCTTTGTCACTTCTATTACATGCTATCTGATCAAATTGTACATGAAGGCAAATAGCCTGGGTTTTTTTCTATGTAAATCTTGCAAAGCACATTTTATAAAATCGATTATTTTTTAAGAATCTTGTTAGTAAATTGTTTCAAGTGGCGTTTTATTCCTAAGTGAAATTGATCACGATTACATTGCAAACAGATCTTTACCAAGTGTTGAAAATTGTTCTTTTAAATGCAGATTGCTAGTTGTATCTTGTTTAGACTCTTCCTCTTAGTGAGTTATTAGTTCTCAAATAACAATGTTTGTTACACGAAGTTTCATTCATAAAACTTGCTATGTCTGATTTGTATTACAGTGAGGTGTATTTTGGAATTATTTCACTGGCAATGAAAAGACCAGGTTTGTAAGAGAGCATAAGCCTTTTGACAGGTGCATGTTCTAGAAAGAAAATTGCATCTCCTTCTTGTAGATGGGCTAAATGGAATGATATTCCTTATCCACAAACAGTCTTGGTGTACCTCGTATACCAACAAGGCAGGTGTCACTTGTGGCTGGGTGATTGTGCATTGTGTAGTAAGGGGTGTCAACTCTTTATTTTACATTCAAGGACACTTTTTGCTAATTGAGATGGCATTTTTACAGTACTTTCTGGTGCCTTGCTCTGAACTCAACCGTAGAATACAAACATGGCTGAGTCCTCAAATACTTACAGTTTCACGTACAGATTTATTAGGGGAATATTCTGATTAACTTTATTGGCTTTTGGAAAAGATTGTTAATGCTCCTTTCCTCTAAGAATATAGAAAGGATCCACAGAGGCATATGTACATACTATCAATGTGGTCCTTTCTTCGGCTCAGTCAAATTTTATCTCCTATATGGGGCAAATCCAACGGAGCTCCACAGCAAATTGCGCTGGATTTGCATAGCTGTAGCTACAGTCATAATGTGTCTTTTTGATTCTCAGAAAGTTACTCGATTTTGGTTCTGTCTGTGTTCAAAGTGGATTTTTAGAGCAGAAGAAAAAATGCTAGGTCAAGATAATAGTGGAGGTAGTGGAGGAGAACAGGTTTACAAAATAAGAGCATGTGCCAAAAATAGCTACTAGCAATACAGGAGAAAATGTATTTTGAAATGTCGTGTAGGAGCATCAGTACTTTAACAGCTGGTTATTGCTTGTGCCCACATGCAGTGTTTAAAATTACTGCAGTGTGTCTGCTGAATTTTTTTTACACATTAAGTTGGTCAGGAGGATTGTTTGATGGCTTTGGCTGTTTGCACTTTAGACCAGATTATTGAGGTCTCATCCTTTACATGTTCAGATAGATAAAATTATATTGCATGAATTCTCAGCTAACAATTAAATACAGTCCACTTTTATTGTTGTGTGAAATATGTGGTGCTAAAGGTACAGAATTTAAACATTTTTTACTATTTATTGATTAGTAATAGCTAAATGGATGTAACTACTTTTACAATTTTACCTGACAAGAGAAATTAAATTTTTTCTATCTCATGTTCATATACAAATAATGTATTTCTCATGAGATCAGGTAGAACTCATGCTGATTTCAAAAGAACTGGGAAGAACGCTCAGCACTTTAGGAAATCCTCCAGGTTTCTACAAGGAAAAATACTGCTTACTTCAGATAATCCTTACGTTGTTTAGTCTAAAAGGTTGTTGCTGAGAATAACAGTTTTAATAGTCATATTCCCTTTTGATTCAAATGTGGGATAGCTTGTGAAGTTACATAGTCACATTTTTTCCTGCCTTTAACAGGAATTATTTTTTTTTGAGAAAGAGAGAGAGTGGTGCTAGAAGTGAATCTGTTCCGGCTATAAAGTAAGCTCAAGGACTTGGGGTACTTGTTTGAAAGCTGCCAACGACAGTCCATAGAGAGGAAAATGCTTCATGGTGAGATTGCCTCTGAGCTGTTGGGGATGCTTCTAACAGATTAATGTGTGCATGTTGTCATTAGTTCTTGAACTACAAAGCAGTAAGGCACATGGCTTTAGAGAGTAGAGCTTTGAAGAGCTTCAGCCCCAGGTCTAGACTCTGTATCGACATTATAGAAAAGATTCATTTTAAATGCTGAAATATGTTGGAGCCCAGATGGAAACCAGACCGTGTGGTGCATCCCACTGACTTCAGTTTTGCTTTGGGGGAGAGCACTTGCAGGTTCGTTGAAGCCACCCAAGTTGCCGTATCTGAAATGATTCTTGTGCTGTAATGATTCTGCAGTGTCAGTCAAAGCAGAGACTTCCTTGCAGCTTGAAACAATCCCCTCTCATCTTATGTTTTATATCCACATAAGTCAGACATGAGGGAAAAAATACATTCTTTTTATGAATGCTTTCATGAGGGCTTGCAAACTGAAAAAGCCGCTGAGGGATGATGCCCTGTGGTTGCAGTAGACTGTTAAAACAGCCCTAAAATAATTTCTGGTTCAGTTCTCAGATAGACATACATGAAATTAGCTGATACCTGTCACACAGATCAGGAGTGGCTGAGTGACTATTTCTAATTTGTTTTTAAACAATTCTACAGCAAAGTTAGAAATCCCTTTTCCCTTCTTTACAGTTATAGCTTTACTGTTATCTGAAATTTGTGAAAAGCTAAGCTTCCAGCTTTACTTTCACTGTAAGCATGACTCTCTGCAGGTTTTCTTGGCTCGGACGCAATGAACTTAATGTTAGTTTGCTGTCATCAAGTCTTAAGGTAGATGCTTTCTTTATTAACTGTAGCTGCCAAAATAAGTCATTACTTTTCTTTGATGCTCTCTGTTCTGTCAGGCAGGAACAAACAGAAGCACGCTCAAAAGGGAAGAGGACAGCTTTTCTAGAAAAGTTAATGCTGCTTTTTTTTCTTTTTTTTTTTAATTGGCAATGATATAGTGAGGGTATGCATCATGGGACTGAAAAGTAACAGAACTAGTGCAAAATGTGAGTACTCAAACCATAATTATTTTTCTTTGAAATGTTGATAATATTGCAGATAAAACCATGGAAGATAATAACCAGATTTCTCTGCAAAGGGACTTTCACAAATGGGTACCACATTGATTTGCACGGAATATTGGGCAACAGCAGGTCAGGACTGATAGGTGGTCTGTGTGAATATGGCCATGCTATGAGAAGAATACACTGTCTCCCATTGTCTTCCTTGAGCCTCCCAAGGTCATGATGCCTTCATGCAGGACCATGCCAAAGGCATTAGCTGTGCATAGTTGTTGCCATCATGGGTTTGGCTTAAAACATGGAATGTAGTCAAAGCTAGAGTCAGGATGACTTGCTAATTTTTACCTGGAGGTACAGACTTGCCATATTGTGCATAGTTGAAGTACTTGGGGAATGCTCACACTAGAAACATATATGCCTTTCTACTCAGTTGGGTAAACCATTTAAAATCCAGAAGAAAAATGGCAACAAGATGAAGGACTTAAGCTGCAGAGCAAAAGCCCGTATCAAAGAAGTGATTCGAAGGAGCTCAAAGATAGCAAGCGATAGATTTCTTTAGCCAGCAAAGCTGACTCCCTGGAGGCACTTGGATTGCATTGATTTTGTACAGATTCAGAAACAGGTCGCACCTGCTTCTACTGTCCTGCTCTTGGGTACGTCAGTGGTCTTAAAGTTATACATGCTAATGGGTCGCCTGTATTAAGGCACAGGAGGGATTTTCTTTAAAAAGGCCACACTCTTTCAGCACCCGAAAAAAGATTTTTTTTAGCTTCGCCATTGCATCAGTACCTGTGATCAGAAAGCATAAATGTTTATTTTTGTACTGTCTTGCAATTTGAATATGTGGCCTAAGCAGCCTGTGTCTCACCAAGCTTCAGGGTTCAGGGAGGATGGATGGCATTGTCTAGCATCTGGAAACAGTAGTGTGCCCTGTGGTCAACAAACTGCTTTTTGACATCAGAAAGTAGTGGGATGCAGCTCAGATCTTTCAGCATTCAGGGAAGGACCCCTGGATTCAAGTTTTTTTCACCAAAATGTGTCATTGTCAGGTAAAAGGCAGCAGGAATTTCTTTGATACCAGGCTGGTAGCTGAACCACAGCACCTATTTCCATGAGAGAGCTGACCCACTGTGATGTTGCTGTGTGCCAGAGCACTCTGAGGTTGCTGGTTTTGTGCTTCAGTAACACAGTGAACCAAAGGGGAGCTAGCTGGAAAAAAACCCTCATGTTTGACTTAGCGTGATACCTAATGGTTCTGTATTTATTTTGTGGCAGATTTTGTTTGAGGTTTTTGTAATTTTTTTCTTTAGTGCATCTCTAATGCATTTCTTCTAGAGGTATCTGTTACATTTGCTCAGTGTTTAAGATTAGTTTTCAGTCAGTGGTTCTGAAGCTTGTCTCTTATAATTTAGGTCAGTGTAGGGAGCGTATGTACATTGAACTAACAGCTTTCTCAGCTTCAGTTGAGACTGCAAGCAGGATTTGCTAATATTTGTTTATATATTTTGGAGGAAGGGAGTGGAAGAAAATCAGAAGAATATTCAATGTGTGTGTTGTCTTAAGTGGAATGGTCTGCTGCTTAATAAACAAATAATTGCTAGCACCATACCTGACTGTTTATTTAAAATTAACAGTGATCACCTAATACTAAATGATGTCTTCTTCAGAAGTCTGCAGAAGGTTTGCACATTGTCCAATAGTCAGTAAATTCAAGCTCTATTATAATAAGGAAAGAATTGGTTCTTTTGTTGACGTAGGTTTTTGGTGAAGGTGCTTTTGCTGGCAGTTGTATCCCACCTAAACCAAGAGATCGGCTTCTTGACTGTTTGGGTGGTCTCAGTGGCTGAGGCAGGTAATGAGAAATAAGTAAAAGGAAGATACTGGAGTGAGGGGATTAGAAGAGATGGGGTAGCTAATAAAAATGGGACATGAAAGTACGCAGGGATGCCAGGGTCTCTGATTAACACAAATGAATTAGTATAGTGTAGGCTATCACAAAAAATACGGCTGTAGAGCTTGCCTTTTTTCTCACAGCTACTACTGAAAAGAAATCCACTGCAGAAAGGGTAAAATGAGTGGAACTAGAGAAAAAAAGTCAAGATTTTTTTTGACCAAAAAAAGTGAGAAGAGAGAAAGAAGCATTTCTCTAAAATTTCCAACTATTATCAAGCACAGATGGCTGTTTCCAAATGGTTTGCCTCTAAAGTATTGCCTACTTCTATGCTAGCTGATTTTTTCAAATATTTTCAAAGTTCAGAGCAGATTGCAAGTGATCCAAGTGGAAGGTAAGAAGAGATAGCTAGCCTCTGTCATGTCTATTTCTAGAGAAAAACTGGCAACACATCAGCAGTACATAGAAGGAAATAAACGTTACTGATCCTTTACTGACACCTGGTCATCCAAAAGCAATTGAGCAGCTCCAGTTAAGATTAAATTCCCTAGCTAGTTGAATTGAAATAAACTCTCAAATAATTTTTACCTTCCACAATATTACCAGTGTTACCTCAGTCTTACGAAAAGCCATGTTCCCTAAATTGCACCCAAGAGGTCCTCATCCAACCTCATCTCCATAAGGACTGCAAAAATACTGCATCTGAATTTATGTGTGTGTGTGTATTGTATTGATACTCTTGTCATCGGTGAGCTAATTCGGAAAAACTCTCTAGGTCTGCATTGCAAAAACTTAGGTACATATGGTTCTCCTCCCTCACGTCTTAGTCATATGTGCGTACGTGCTGTGTGGTGATAATACCAAATGATTAATATCTTTTGGTTTTACTGTTTGAATGACAGTTTGTTTTTTTAATTTTCTTTAATGTGCACAGATTAACCAGTTCTGTGACATTAAGAAGCATGTTAAAGTCTCAGGCAAAGCCCAGCAGGGCACTAGAACTTTGGAGCTGAAGCAACAGAGACTGCTATGAAGAGGTTGGGGATGAAGACCATCAATAAGCTGGGAGACAGGAAAGACTTGCACAAAGAGTTTTCTTGCTGTAGAAAAGACAGAACTGTCTGAGGTGTCAGTGGGCAGAGTTTTTAGCAGAGAAGCCCTGACTTGTAGAAGCTACCTGCACAAGGGAACATGTACTGAGCAAACAAGAAACTTAAGGGAGTAAAAAGACGAATGCATGACTGGGGTGGGTGAATGGGTTTTCTGAGCTGTATTTTATCTCTGGCTGCCAAGGTGATGGTGTGTCATAAGAGTTAATTGAACTTTTAGGTAGTTGGTTGCTTGACTTGAGAACACATTGCGATTTACGGAAGCGCTAAGTACTCTCAGCTTCTTTGGAACATAAGGGTGCACACAGCAGTAATTAGCTTTGGCATTGCCATACTTTTGAATGAGTGACTTTGCAATCTTCACATTTTAACAAAGATATATTTGTGTGTATAATACCTACTGAAAAAAAAACACCTCAGAACAAAAAAACAAACAAACCAAAACCCAAACACCTTAAAAGTCTATTGCAGCTAGTGGATTCAGCATAAGTAAGCTGGAACATCTTGTACATACCATTGCTATGAAAATCTGTGAGCATTTAATATAGCTTGCACAACCTAAATTGCCAAGAGATGCAAAGCAAGATGAGGCCCAGCATGGTTACAGGATCCCAGAATGAGGTACTGCAGTGACAAAAGAAAGAGCTTTTCAGACCTACTGCATATAAAAGACTGCAAAGCATTTAATATCCACCTACAAAGACAACTTTTGACCCAGTAAGACAGACAAATGGACACAGATCTTGCTAGTTGAAATGTGTACAAAATGCTGCTACAGGACTGAAGAGAGATGTTTCGCTTATATTTGTACTCTTAGATGTGAAAATCAGTTTGCAGCCCAAAACTGGAGATGTGTTTTGGGGGGAGGAATTTATCAGTTAATGATGAGCAGAAGGATCAGCTTGACTGATTAGAAGACAAGAAAGTTATTTACTTCCTCTGCCCCAGGGAGAACCAGCATGGCTAACAATTCCAGATAGGCGCTCCTCAAGAAGGGGATGTGGATGGTTTCTGATTTTTTTTTTATTTTAATTTGGGGGGGGGGTGGTGTGTAGGAATTGTGGAGGTGGTAAAAAGAGATTGTAATGTTATAAAATAAAGAAGTTAATGTTTCCAGGTCTTGTCTGTCCACCTGTAATTTTGTTTAGTTGTTAGTCTTTGTAATGCTGTTCTTGTCTTACATTTTATTAACCCAAACAGCTGTTTTGCATAATATTATCTCATAAGTTTACATTTTGTAATATTCTCAATTTCTTCTATAGCTTCTTCCCCATTTATGTTATATGATCTGTTTTTTATTTAAAAGCAGGTTTTCAAAAAAAGCATGAGGACATTTAACAAGTCAATTCAGGCATGCTCAAGGAGGGTAGATTAAAATCTGACTCCTGAAATCTTGTGAATGTGATAAAAGTGAGTAAATGTAATAGACTGAGATGAAAAGTCAAAAGATGTATCGAATAGATGGTCATAAACCTGGCTACATGTGTGATTCTCTGGTAGCTCAGCTGAGAACCACTTCTTCCCTTAACTCAGCCCAAGCATTAACTGTGAACTACAAAATTTTACTCTGTCTGAGGTACATAAGTAGCTGTAAGCATAAGTACTAAGAATTCATGTTTTATGTATAAATGTAACCTCTATCTTGTCAGTTGTAAAAAGAAAAAAAAAAAAGTCCTCTGAACTAAGTTTTATGTGAGGACTAATGAGGGACAGCAAAAACAAATTCAGAACCAGATTGTAAAATGGGTCTGTTAATTGCCTGAAGCTGTTGCTGTGACTAATGATGTGCTACCTGCTTCCTTACATGGGGGTTGGGAGGGTGAATTCTCTAGTGCTCTAGTTGAGTATCTGCCATTCCCCTGCAAACCAGAGGCACTTGCTCTGTGTTGCTGTGGTAAGACATGACGTGGAGGTGATGTCTGAACTACGTGCGTGGAGCCAGAGGTATGTGTGTGAGACATGGTCTGCTTTTACTTTCCTCCTTTATTACATAGTCCTACCCATCACAGTCCAAATTGGTGGGAAACTCTTGGTTGCTGTGTTTTTTTCATGTGATTTGTTTTGGAAGAAGGACTTGGATAACTGTCTTAAGCAGTTAAAAATCATGTGTTGAGTTTTATTCAAACGAAGACATCTAAATAGCTATTACAGGGGACACTTCTGTCTTCTGTTCCCACTATTTTTTGCAAAGCAGGAGGAGGAGCAAATGCCTTCCTCCCTCATGTTTCTATGCAGCCATAAGACCTTCTTCTGAAATCTGAGATGTTTAAAAAGATGAGTACTGTTATGGAAACAGTAGTGCTTCCCTGTATTTCCATTCTTTGTGAGATTTCTTTTTTATGATTCTCTGAAGAGATCACACTGGGAGGGGAGGCAAGGGAGGCTGCTCACTGACTCTCATTTGACATTACTTGGGCTGACCAGAGGATTCTGAGTTTAATCTTTCATTTTGGGAAAACTGCTGTGGAGTCCCAAAGCACTGGGTGATGCTGCTGGTCTTTTTCAAATAAAAATGTCTAAGGAAATAGTTCCTGAGTTTATACGCACCTCAGAAGTGGCTCTCTGACTTGCTTCTGAACCAGTTAGAGTACCCTGAGAAGTACACAGCAGGATTAATCAAAGTGTAGGTACAGTCTGCATTCAGGTGTACAAAAACAAATGAGAAAATGCAGATGTAGCTATTTCAGTAGCGCTTTCTTATCGTTTTGTATTGTTTGTTCAAAAATCAGCCAATGCATTGGCAGGAACTGAGTGGGACATCTTTGTGTCTCATATATTTTGTTTTTATTTGGGGCAGTAGGATGTACCATGGGGGACATCAGGAGGGCACTTGGGAAGAACTGGATGCCTGAAGCTGACAGCACTCATGGTTGAGACTGAAATTTCACAAGTGAGGAGAGGTGATCATAGTTCTTATTTCCTGAACTAAAGTAAATTCCCACTGGAAAAGGAAAATCCTCACTGATACCTTTACAGTATGCCTTCTCCCATCTCCCATGAAGCTGCTTATGAATTAACGGAAGGTAGGAGTCAACGGCAGTAGCACTCATCCCAGAGCTCAGTAGTTGCAATTTCTGCTGTCTGAGCTGTCTGATGTCTGCGTGCTGTTGGCTTGGGATACTCAGTACCTGTTGAACTGTAATGAGTAGGTGTTGCTTCAATTAATAATTTCAGTCTATATTTAGCTAACATTTTAGGCTTTTTTAAGGATTCATATTATGGTTGCCAGTGTTAATTTCTGTTCTGTAACATGATTTCTTTGAGCTGATAAACAGACATTGGTCAGTTTGCAAACTGAATAGATAATCAAAGGAAGATGTGAAGTAAATGTTCAATTTCAGAAGCTACTAAGTCAAGATAACTGTAGAGAATCTAAAAAAATGTCCTGCCAGTAATATGAGAGCATCAACAGTTGAATGAAGAAGTTTGATATTTATAAGGACTTCGGTATTTTGGTTTTGTGATACTTGCTGAAACTTTAACCAAGTTGTTAATAGCTATCTATATTTTCTTTTAATCACTGTGTTACTAAAACCATAAGGTGAACTCCAAACTCGGTACACTTTTCTGTTCAAGAGTTCTCAGTAACCAGAAAGTTACCAAGGTCCTGATCGTGGTGAAATGAGAATTTATTTTTCTCTCTTTGTTTTCTGCAGTATAGAGAAAAATGTAGCATTGGTGTAAATATAAAAGTGTTAGAGAAGGCTGTACTGTGCTCCATCAAAGCCTCACATAGGTCTTAAACTAATGACCTCAACAGTAGAGTTACGAAGGGGCCCTGCAAGGGGAGAGGTGGCTTCCCAGTAGCACTTTCAGCATCGTATCTAAGGGCATTATCTCAGGCCCTGCATCCAGCCCCGACTTCTTTGTTTCAAATGAATTGAGGTTTAGAATTGGTGTGTCTGGCCAATGGAAAATTTTGGAGGTGTAAAGAAAGATTCTGCTTCAGAAAATATAGCTGAAGACCAAGATGCACCGCTCTTGGGAGGCTCTTCGGTATGGGGCCAAGAAGCAAAACTTGCAGTGGCTGCTGTGAACCAGCCTGTGTTTGTACTGTACAGATCTTGGAGCATATTATCTTTTATTCTGTGCTCTCACCGAGGGAACTGCTTGGGATGTTCTAAGTAGGAGTCTGTGTGCAAACATACTTATGCAGTGTGGATACTGAGGCCAAGGGCTGGGCAGTGAAACAGAAAGGGAAATCATGTGGTGACATAGATAGGAATTGTCATGTGTGTTGGTGCCAGCAACTCAAAAAAGGCTTCCCCAGGCTGCTCTGCAGCATCCCTGGGAACCAACCCTGGAAGAACAGTACTTTCCATGGCTGAAAGTCTTGGATTCTCCAAATTTAGGAAACTTTTCATCCCTGAGGTGTTGGAGAGACTTGGCTTCTGAGTTACCTATTCCCCAACACAGTGGATGTAGCGGTCTGAAAGAAGCACGTACCAGGCAGAGTACAAGACTGGTGCTTAAACTTTATAGAAGGTTCGTAAAACCTGACAGATATTTTATACGCTCACCTAAAAATCAGTTATTTCCAATAAAAAGCAGTTCCATTAGAAAATTCTTGACCAGTTATAGTATAAAAGACTACTAGTCAATATTATCTTAATTAAGGCTAGATAATACAGAAATTAAGCTCCTCTGAAAATTAAAGATAGGATGTTTAAAGATAGCGGTGATGACAATGCTGCTGATGCGTCTGTCCACAGGAATGAAAATGGGTATTTGATCTAAACTCATAATCTGTTGGGCTTGGGGGAGGGGGGGATTTTTTTTGTTTTTGGAGGTTTTTTCCTCCCTATTATATTATAAAATAACCACACTGACTCAGTCATAGTTCTTTAGAAGTTACAGATGAGATTTTAAAGCCATATATATATACTTATATAAATTATATTAAGTTACAAGAACCTCCTTCAAATCTGCCAAACTTAATTTTCTGCTCTGTGGAGCACAGTGATCAAGACAGTGAAGCTGAATGACGTTTTACACCATGCATACTGCCAGCTGGGAAAAGCCTATAGCGTTAGCTGAATCCACAGTAAACCCACAGACAAGAAGGTCAAGAAGACAGGCTGCGTAGTTCTCTCTCAGCTGTGCTTCCAAGGGAGCTTTCAAAGCGGGGGCATTCTTGATGAGCAGTTTGACAGAGCTATGCCTAGCTATTTCAGTGATCGGTTTGGATGCCGATAACTGGTTTAAGGGTTACATTTTCTTTCAACCTTTGTAACATCAGAAACATATTTAGGATCGGTGTCATATTCATCTGTAGTCCAGCTATACCCAAAAGGGAGTATATAGCGTGCTCTCTTTTAAACTAAATGGTTAGTCAGTATTCAAAGTCTTATAGGTTGTTCTGTTGGGAAGAAAAAGCGATGAGAGAATTGTCTATAATATTTGATGCATCTTTATTTGTTTGCAAAACAAATCTTCATAAAATTATATCTTCCTAAATAAAAAAAGAATAGGAATAATAAAGGAAACAGTTTCTTTATTCTCCAAATTCTCCTTAGTGCCAACATTATGCTGGAGATGCACGCTCTGAGCTTTCTTCTCTGCTTGTATTACAAGTGCTCCTCTGATATTTCATTGTTTTCCGTTGCTTTTTCTGGCTACATCTGTGACACTTTTGTCTTTGTCTTTTTGCATCTACAGTAGTACCAACAATTTCAAAACTGCTTTTAGCCATCAGGAGAATCCCTCTTCTTGCCTCACACAACAGCACAAGAGCAGCATCTGCATGAGTTAGAGTGGTAATTTCTTCTATTTCTAAGGATTCTTCACTTCATGTTACACTTACAGAGAATTAAGGATTCCCATCATGCCTCCAAAGCCAAAGGTTTTGTACTCAATACTTCTGATATGAAACTAATCTTACAGCTTGCTTTTCGTGTATGTCAGTCTCCTTTGAGATTGAGGACAAACATGCCAAAGACATTAATGGTATCGGATGAGGCATCAAATTGATGTGTCCAGGATAATTCATAAAATTAATCTTTTGATGTATGGCATTTTTTTTCCTCTCTGAAGCCTCCCGTTTACACTTAAGATCTAAGTCTGCAGATCCTTGGAAGTCTATAATTTGCATGTTCTATGATTTATTTTTTTTTTAGGCTTTGATTGATGTAAAGGATATGTCACTTTTATGCAGGGGCTGCAGGAGAGAGCTAGCCTGTGTAACAGGTCCTCATGTCTTATCTGGAGTGGTAGGACATGAAGCTTTGGAGATTGCCTTCTAGTTCAGGTGGCATCAGTGTCATGTTTTTTTCATGTACCTGGTACTGAAATGTAAGAGTATTATCACTGCGTAATTTTCATAGTTGGTCATTTGCTTCCTTTTTTCCAGAGCTGAGGTAACTTGGAGTTTTCTTTGAGGATAATTTCTGACCTTGCAAACCCTGTCATGAAGTATTCAATACCGTGCCCTACTTTTTCATGTGACATCGGATTGTCGTCATCCACAGCCATTGGCAAGCTGCTTTGCCAGGAAGTTAAAAATACTTTTAACTGAAATCTTCATTTAATTTGAAGAGAAATTTAACATGTGATTCTTCAGTCCCTTTGATTTTTTAAAAAAAAATATTCCTTTCATATGCCTCTGTCAAATACTTTTCAGATGACAGCAGAAAGGAAGAGTGTACAGAGAGGTGTGGCTTGTTTATGATATTGTTGTTATATTATTACTACTGTTAATAATAATTAACAAAACAAATAAGACCTCCACTGTTTAGGGATGGATTTTTTCAGGTCCACAATATGCTCTTTTTCTTTAACTACAATTATTAAAAAAAAATCTATTGTAACCAAGTATAAAGGACAGTAGAGCAACATACTTTAGCAACTTGGGTCCACAGATGTATATGCCCTTTTGAAAAATCCAGAGATATTTGGTATAGGTATAACAAAAAATTCTCCATATGCGTGACTTTTCTGCTGAAAAGTAGCCATACATGTGGTATTTCACACTCACTGCATTTGCTAATCACAGTAGAACAGACAGGTAATATATTTAATTTTGTTTTACTGCAATCAGAAAGCAATAATATCTTTCTCATTGCACAGCTAACAGTGGAAGAATTAAGTTGTATGTAGCTGATTCAATTCTTAGTGACAGAACTACAAAAGAAATGCATGAATAAAACATCATCATAAATATGCTAGCATCAAACCCACCTTTGTATCATGTAGAGGGTTTTGTATTGTTAAAACCAACTGTATAAAAATAATCTTTTAAAATCTTTTTGAAAAGCTGAACTTTATTCAAAAGACTCCCTTTTTTCTATTGTACTTTCAAACTCTGTGTTCATCTCTTCAAGACCAAAATTTTGGATTATGCTTAGTGAAATATGCTTTTTCTTTAAAAAAAAAATACACAATATCCACCCACAATTATTTGTTTGTGAATTGTCTTTTAAAGTCGAGTGGATTCTTTGGCTGTATAGAGTGAACAGACTGGGTCAACGAGTTTGTTGAGCAGATATATTTTTTTATATCCTTAACTGTGGGTGGAGGTGAGCTTTCCCAGTGTGGTCTGAAAGAAAACATGATATAGTGTATGCGGGAGTTCAGGTCTTGTAAACTCATTTTAATTCTGCCCCAGTCTGTGCTGTGTAGCTTTGGACTTGTCGCATATTTTCGCTGGGCTTTCTTTTTTTCATTTTCACAAATTAGATTGTAGTATAGGATTTTTGATGTAGGTGCCTTCATGGGGCAGGTAATACATCTTTCAGAAGGAGTAATTTCACTAGGTGACTGTGCAGAGCCTATTTTATAAGGTAGTAGAAACTGGAATAAGTAGAACATAGGACCCATTCTAATGTGATAAAGTCAAAGCAAGATCATCTGTGGATTGTTTTCCTATTGCTATCTATCTTTATTTCAATTCCATTTGTACCTATGTAAATTTATATATACTACATATACACATACTTGTGTAGGTGTATGTATATATTATTTCCTTTACACACAAACGTTAATCTTTTTTCTTTTTTTACAGATAATTTATTTCAGTAGTAGTTCTGGATGCAGCTGGTTTCTATATAATTCCCTTATCTTATTTCTACTTTTTCAATAAGTCTCTGGATATCTCTTGCCAGAATTGGGCAATTACAGATTTTTGAAGTATGAGATGGGAGATGTTCTGAAGATCTGTAGTGTAGTTTAGTCAAAGCAGTATGTTACTTAGTTTGTCTTTACTTTGGAAGTGCCGGAGTGGGAAAGTGTGTGCAGCTGGTCCCCATGCTGCTGTACCTGTTCTGAGTCAGCTGGAAAAAGTAATTATCCAGCGTTCTCAGGATAGCGCTATTAAGCAAAATATAACACAGACACTCCCACACCCCCAGTGGCAAGTGGTTTTATGACAGAATTACACATGCTGGTGTGTTGCTAACTCTAATTTATTCAGGGTAGTCCCACCACTAAAGCAGGCAGGTTTTTACTGGGGGCTGGCGTCTCATTTGCATTAATATATATTCATATTTCTGTCTGGCAGTAAAGAAATTCAGCACATAGGTGTGCTGACCTTGGCCATGTGCGAGGAAAGCCCCGTGTAAATGTGAAGAGGGTTCTGGAGATTTGATCTGGTGAAACGTCTGTATCAGACCCTATACTTCCTTTAGGATGATGAGCGTGAGCTTGCTTCACTTCACTAGATGCTGTGTGGCAAAGTTGAATTAAGTCTCCATGTTGCCAGGGTATTATGCAGGGACTTTCTTTTTTCCTGGCATTCAGCTCTGTGGCCTATTTCCTTTTTGTGTGTTATTTTTTGGGGTTTTTTTGTGACTTGCTACCACATAGCCTTCATTATTTATAAACTCTCTCTGTCTCTTGGGGGGAAAAAAAAAAAATCCAAACCAAAAAACATACAATGCTTTCATTGAAATCTGAGTTAGGAAAGAAAACTATCTGAAATGTTACGAAGTTTTATGTATCTAACATGATACTAGCCTCGTTTTAATTAAAAGGAATAATTTCCAAACTGAGAGTTTGTCTCAGTGTAAATGGTAATGGGAGAGTTGTGAATAGCATATCAAGGTCTGTAATGGTTATACTGTCAGGGTCAATGCAGCCTCAGCCAAAGCATTATCATACTAGATTGTCCTAAAATGTCATTAAATTGCAATGTAATTTTCTCTCTTTCCCCATTTTGTCACTACTGTAGCCAAGATGTGTCTGAATAGAAGCTTTTTTAAGAATTTGCTAATCCAGCTTTTTTTATTGTTTCCATAATTCAGTGCTTGAAACATCTTAATCACCTGCATGTATTTAATGGTGAGGTCCAGATGCAGCAGGAAATAGACTGTTCCAGGGCCTTATCTCTCGCCAACTCTTGTGGCCATGCTTTGGGTATGGAGGAAGAACATTGGTAGAGGTTCTGAATACATGTAAAATAACATGAGTACAGTAGGCATATATCACAGGCCTGGGGACCTTATCTCTGTCATAGTGAAGACAAGCCAGATTGTCTTGATTCATCATCCTAGGGTGCTGACATCAGTTCTTCATGGATAGGCAACACTTCGTTATTCTCTCCAGTCACTTTACACTCAGAAAACAAGGGAAAGAATTTCAATGTTATTTTGTCACAGCTGTGAATGGAATCTAGTTTTCTTTTGGAAATCTGTAATTACAAAGAAAGAATGAACAGCAGCAAAGAGGATTCCATGTTGTGTTTATAAAGAGTTCTTCACTAAATTCCAGAGCAAAAAGGACAAAAAATAATTAAAAATCATATACAATTGTTTTCATCCCAGCTATAATATTTTGTCACAAGTTCTTTTGTAAATAATCTTATTTGTAGGACTTAAATCATTTGAATGAATAATTTGCTTCTGGCTGAAAGGTGGCAGACATGCTGAGCTCTGGCGCAATTTTTGGCTTTTCTGAAGGTGCCTTTGTGGTCTAGTCAGTAAACAGAAAATACTTTCTTTTTTGGCACTTCTAACTTGAAAAATGTTTGAAGGAATATTATTCCACAAAAACGCCTAAACACCATGACCTCTATATCTCTTCCACTCTCCTAAAATGGAGAGATGCTACTCTTAGGAAAGAGCAGAGGGACCAAGTGTGGTAATGAATTAGTGAGAGGTGTGCAGTAGGATTTTTTAAAATTTTAGGTTTGATTTGGTTTTTGGTGCTTTTTGTTGTTTGTTTTTTTACCGCATTGCTGCTGTTAGCTCTCCTTGAAGACAAAAGGACTTGTGGAGTTTTGTATCAGCTTGGCAATGTCACCTAGACAGCGGCTTCAAGTGCTGCTCTGAAAAAATTGTTAGTATTAGAATATCGTCTAGTTTCATAGATGGAGAAAGGGCAGCTTTTCGCTAGAGTTCATCAGTAAGATTTGGTGGGGGTCATAAGGTAATGTGGTATCAAACCAGACATGCCACTTGGTTGACTCTCTGGAGTACCTGGTACTACACAAGGGTAATTCAGAATCTGATTTTTGTCAGAACTCACTCATATTTCTGCATTTCAGTTAAGAGTTTTTGAACGATTTCATGATTTCTGAAATTAATACAATTTGCTACAGTTCTGTAAATTTTGAAGATTTCTCATTTGGAGTATTTTTGAAGATTTAAGCAGTGACAGTATACGTACAACTTCTGAAGGCCAATTAATGAATAATCTTAAGGCTTTTCTGAATGCAAGGGGTCAGATATGTGGCATCTCCCAAGTGACACAGACTGCTAGTAAATAGTAAATGTTTCCTATTAACCTGTTGCTCCACCTCAATTATCTGAGTATAAATACTTAAATCAATTATTCAATAATAATGAAATTTAATATAATCCAAAGTTGAATTTCCAAATAAAAGAGGAACAATTTAAAAAATCAAATATTCTGTAAATAAAACTGCATTTAAAGAATGTGGATATCATTGGCCTTTTGCATTTATATGGATAAATTCTACATTTTTTAGTACCTACATAGAGAAAATACATAGCTAGTACAATGCTTATGTTCGTTAGGAGCATGAATAGTACAATCACATTAGAAGACCTCTAAAATATTTTTCATTCCATTACCACAAATGCAGAATTTGTGAGTTATTCACTAAGAGAAAGTTAAAAATTATCACACTGGGGTTTTTCTTGTAGACAGGTTTACTTCAGCATGATGATTGCAGATGAATTGTCAGTAGGAGTTTCTGTGAATAAGATGGTGATGTTTGATTTGCTTGGACTTTGAGCAGTACCTTCTTGCTGGACCCTGCTTCATTACGGGTGAAGTTACAACTGTCACAGTTGCTGCATATTTAGTTCTTGATTTATTATTAATGCATTCTTAACTGAGTTTTTTCTAGTGGATTGGTGGCTGTGAGGTGATGATAAATATGTAAGTGAATGTGCTTCTTGGAGGAAAAAACCTTGAATGCTGCTGTATTTTGACCGTGGTCTTGGAGGAAGTTACCTGTGATGGGTTGGTAGTATGTCCTCTCTGTGGTGTGGCAAGGTAGAGTGTTTTGCCTTTGGAATTTTGAGAGGCAACTTTCCACTGCAGTGTTGACTTCAATGCTTCTATGTAGCCTCTGGACAGATGTTTTTCAGGGGCTTGGAGGAAACAGTTGCTTTGAAGGAGAAACAGGACCTTGAGATCCATGTGCTGCTCTGTACTCTAGCAGGTATAATCAGCAGGGACTGGAATAGTAGTTTTAAATTAATGCAGTTACTCATGGCATTATCTAGACTTTTATTGGAAAATAATTTTCCATCGTCTCTCTAGCTATTAACATATATAGCTAAACATATGACTGTGGTGGTTTTGAAAAGTTATATTTTAGATTTCTTTTGCTGACCTGAATAGTTTGCTTTGCTCAAAATATGGCTGGAAGCTCAGAAAGAATGTGCAGATCTTATTGATTAAAAATGAATTGTGAAAAAATGTGTCAGCTCAAGAATTTGGAACACTGTCATTCTGCTTCTGCTTTTGGTCCCTGACACCTTTTTTTTTTTTCTGTTCTTTCTTTCTTTCCCCCCCTCCCCCCTCTTTTCCTGTCTTTCGAGGAAGAGAGAGGAATATAATTAACAGGACTGAACAAGTACTTGTAATTAAAAGCTTCAGGTGTGAAACATGCTTTACCAGTTCAATTAGTTGTTAGAGTTCAGTTCTTAAAGTTGAAGTGTCTGGGATTACTCCTGTAAATTAGATTATGGCCAGCAGTGGAAAAAAGCATTTATGATGGATAGTTCGTGTACTTTCCGTAATGTTCAATAACCAGGCTCTAGCCTGAGATGATGACCCAAACATTCTGTTCATCCTTTCTTGCTATCCTATTCCTCTTAGTGGGAGTGCATTCACTTAAAAATCATCATTTAAAGCTTACTGGCTATACGCAGCCTAGTCTAGTGGAGGGTGTCCCCGCCCATGGCAGGGTGGTTGGAACTGGGTGATCTTTAATGTCCCTTCCAACCCAAACCATTCTATGATTCTGTGCTAATAGACTGGAATGATAGGTAAACTTACTGTGATGTTGTCTGAACTTAGGATAACGTTTTCTATTGTCCTTGATAAGAGAAATATTAAATGCTTTAAAAAGTTGGATTGTTTTAATGTCACATCCACCTGAGTGTGACATCATGAAAGAAAAAGACACAACAGTATGCATTTTTGCATCTAGTTCAGTTCCTAACTTCCTTTTTGTCCCTGTGGCCTTACCAAATGCATTTTGGTATTAGCCTGCTTCATCTTAACAAAATATCAGCAAAACTGAGACAAATTTGATAATTTATGCCATGTATTCATCACAGGAATCACAATTAATACACTGGTGATACATATTCTGGTTTTGAAGGTTGGTGGAAATTAGGTCTTCTCTGTATTTCTGTTTCCCTGGTATTAATTATTCTGAGTATTGGTATCCCCAGAGAAGCCGGATAAAGAGTCAGCATTCAGCTAAGATGTTCTTGACTCAACCTTGTGGTAATACAACAGTCTTTGTTGTTTGCTTTGATGTTTTTGAAAAGAAATACTTTGACCTTACCTAGAAATAGTTGATTTTGCATCCACATTCAACAAAATCCATTAGTTTTCATAGAACATTTTAAGTCTGTTGAATAGACATTTTCTTCCAGAAAAAGACTTAGAAAAAATTCAAGCATCACTATGTAGTTGCTGTATAGTTAGCAAACTTTTTGCAAAGCCCGTTTCATTATTTTCCTATTGAATGATCTTGTGTTTCCATACTTGTATAATAATAAGGATAACGAGAACCAGAGGGAAATCTACATAGCCATAAAATTCAAGCATGCACATTCAAGTATACAAGTTTGTTTTACTAAGAAAATCTATTACAAATTGTTGACTTCAGGAAGGGATCCAAAATTTGTGAATTTTGTACTTAATCTCATTTCAGAAGGCTTTTGTCTCTTCCTGTCTCTCTGAGGTTTTAATTCCTGAACAAATGTTTACTTAAAAAAATGAGAAATACTTTTAGCGCAGTTTCCCATTGTACTTTGTAGGGAATATACTGTTGGTTTTCAATTGTTTCTTAGTTACATGCACTTGAAGATAGGGTTATTTCCTATCCTTAAGTCAGAAGATATATCTCCAAATACCTACAGACACAGAAGCCCAGGTCTACTGCTTTGAACATCTTTGCAGCTAACGATGATTTGATTCTCTCCTTCATTTATTTCAAGAAACTTCTATAGGTTCTGTTCTGCAAAACCTTCTGGCATCAGTGGTGAGAACTGCCCACTGATACGTGTAAGTTCAGCTTCTAGAAGGAAGGACTCTATTTTTTATTTTTTTTTTAAGATTTTATTCTGTAGGCAAGAAACAACTTACAAGTCACAACCTATAAAAAGTAAACGCGAATCATAGACTATTTTTGAAAAAGCAGCAGGTTGGGAGGCTTGGGTATTGAGGGTTTTTTCTTGAAAAAAACATTGGGATTTATGTAGGGATGGTTTTACGAGGTATTCAGATACCATTCATCAGCAATTAAGTTTTTTTTTTTAAAAAAAAAAAAAGACATGCAGATCTATTTGAAAATTTACCAAAAGTTGTTTTTGTCTTTAACTTAGTTACTTGTGATTCTGTTGGAAAAAATGTATCCCAGGATATATTTAATTTCATGTGTATAGATCATATTCATTGTTTACCCTATGTAAATCAAACAGGCTATGTAAGGTAGGTGTCATTGTAAGTATAAATAAGAATCCAAACTGGGGGCTGCAAGAAGTATCGTCAGCTAAAATCTGCATGTACATCATTAGAGCATTTTGTGTGGGAAAATGGATGGCAGAATTTCTTCCTTGCTCCTGGTGTAGGCTTTTGTGTGATGTTTGACCCATAATACAATTTAAGTCTATGCCTGCAGGCCTGAATGTGATGTAAATGATATTAAGCAACGTCCTTATTTTGGGGGTCTTGCACCTACCACCCTCTTTTTCTCCATTCCATAAAAGTAGAGTGAAAGTCCTGGACAGTCCTGTGCTGTTTTGTTGTCTTATAACAGACAAACAAACAAACAAAAAAACCTGCTGTTGATGTACAGATGGCATAGAAATCTCTGCTAACAGCTTTCAAGAATACATCAAGGACAATTACTTCTAAGGCTTTATGAAAATAAGAAAAAGCAACATTTGCTAGCCCATTTTGCTGGATAATGATTAGAAGATTTAGAGATGCCAGCCAAGTCATTTTAACCATGACATCTGGAAGTATAGCTTCTTGCTTAATTTTACTCTCTGCTAATCAAGTGTTTCTGAACATCTTTGTAAATTGTGAATTTTTTCTACAGAGTAAACCTGCGCTGCCTTCTTTCCCCTTCTTTATGTCCCCATACCCCTCCAAACAAACAAACAAACAAAACCTTATTCATGCAGGAGAAAAACTTTGGTAGAATCTGTTTTTTTCTTTATGAAGTTTTATTTTCCTTCAAGTGAGCAACGTAAGCCTCACCACCTCTTTATCCAAGCAGAAGGAAGACCTGCCTTCAAAGGAGCAATAAGAACATCTAACTTTACTCTTTAAATTAAAACCAGAAATACCTGATACTATTACTTGCCAAAGTGAGTGATACTCTTCATGCAGAATTCCTCCTTTGGAGAAGAATGAGAGAAAACCAACAAATATTTTGAAGCAAATATTAGTCATGACACTTAACATGCCGATAGGAAATGCCAATAAATTATGATATGACGGCAGTATAAAAGTGTTCATTCAGCTGTATGCTTAATGTCCATTGATGTGAGCTGAATGTGGTCAGTCACAAAGAGACTTTCTTTCTAGTAGCTGGTATAGTGCTGTGTTTTGGATTGAATATGAGAATAATGTTGATAACACACTGATGTTTGTAGTTCTTGCTAGGTAGTCGCTGTATCTACAGTAAGGCAAGGATTTTTCAGCTTCCCACACCCTGCCAGGTGCACAAGAAGCTGGGAGAGGACAGCCAGGACAGCTGACCCAGACTGGCCACAGGGATGTTCCATACTACAGAGCATCATGCTCCGTATATAACTGGGGAAGCTAGCTGGGAAGCAGGATCACTGCTTGGAAACAGACTGGGCGTCGGGTTTTGGGTTTTTTCTGCGTGTGGTGAGCAATTGCATTTGTGCATCACTTGCATTATTGTTATTATTGATACTATCTTCCGTTGTTATCCTATTGAACTGTTTTATCTCAACCCACGAGGTGGGGGTTTTTCTCCATTCTCCACCACATGCCCTTGGCGGAAAGGGGTGAGTGAATGGCTTCATGGTGCTTAGTTCCTGGCTGGGGTTAAACCATAACAGACTGTAGTATGTTGTAATGGTGAATAGGACTGCATTGCAAAACTCCAAACTACAAAACTTCCCAAGTGAGTCCCAGTCTGAGCCTGCACCAGAACATCACAAATGTTCACCCACTCAGTCTTGAGTCGCATTTGAATTACATCATAGTTTAGTGCTGCTTTTGTGTGTCTGTGAAATGTTGAAAAGATTGCTGAGGATGTGTTCCTTTCTTATAGGCCTCTACCAGTTTTTCAGACTGTTTATCAAGATCCCCTTCCAGATTGTACCTGATTTATCCTGGCACACCTGTAAATCTCCTATCCATTGCATGTGCCTAGCCTCAAGCTTGAGAGAGACCACCTGCTTTTGCTCTGCATGGTTGTTCCCTTCCTCAGATGGATCATTCTGGGCACCTGAGGTGCAGCACTCATGCACAAACGCTGGGCACCAGATGCCTGATTGCAGTGCAGCATGATCAAAGAAATATGGTAGGTAACTACCCTGATGCTGAACTACAGCCAACAGAGTCTGTGGGATAAATCAGTTTAAACAAACCTCAGTAAGAAGAATCCATCTAGGAACAGGTTTAATCTTGGTGCTGAAACAGGTATCGAGGCTCTTTTGTTTAGCCCAGTGGATTGCCATTTATTAGTTGTATCAGGACACCTTGCTGTAGCAACTCTTTTGACCTTGATGTTCACACCACTTACCTCGAGCCATTCCCTGCCAGCCAGGACCATTGCTGACTGCTCCCACTAGCTGCCTTCTCTGCCAGTTGTTCTTGTTCACTCTGCTGCTTTGCTCCGTCAGCCAGTCTGCCGTATGCTTTTTATCTCCCATCTGTTCATTTTCACCCTTGCTGTTCTCTCTTCCTCAGTCACATTTCTTTGCAAGCCCGATAGGGTTTCAGGCCTTTCAGAAAGGATACAGTGATATGGATCAATCCACCTGGAACCTTCCTTTTTTCCCTTTCTTTTTTAAGAAGAAGAATAAGAAAGGGTCAACTTATCTTTATTCTTTTAGTCCAAACTATTTTTGTGTCAAGGGTGTAAAGCTCAGCATTCCTGTAGGATGACTTATCCAATCTAAAAGAGTAGACAGGTTAGCTGTTTGTTCTTTTCAGACACATTTTCCCCAATTTTACCATTTAGCTGTGTTTAACAGCAATCTTGCCAAGAGTTGCAAGAATTATGTAATCCATGGGTGAATTGAGTTTGATCAGCTGAAGCTTTTGGTCAATTCCAGGCAACTTCCTTCACTGTCCGACCAAGGTCAGCACAGCCCCTGCTTCATGGGGCTTTCCACTGCAGTTTCCAGGGAGAGACTGCTACCGGGTCTCAAGATACCAGTAGAACAGAAAGTTACTTCATATGTCATATGCAGAAGACTGATAATACATCCCAGTGGGATGACTGACTGGATTTTTGTTATTTAAGAGTAAGGCCACAGTTGATGTACGTTCATTTTGTGATAAATTGTAGCCATCAGGTCCTGTTTTGTGGAATCTCTGACAGTCAAACCTTTGCTGAATTTCTGTCCTGAATTTGTGCAAGTGAGCATTCCTGTATTGTGCAGCATGCTGTACTCATTCATAAGAGAGCTGTAGCTTTTGGACAGTTTCTCTGTTTCCCTGAGTGCATTTTGAGTTATAATTGTGGCCTCCAAAATGCTTATAATCTCTCCCAACTTTGTGTGATCTCTGAATTTAATAAAGCATACTCCCTGTTCCATCATCTAACTCACTGATAAAAATAATAAATAATACCCTGCTGAACATCAGCTCTTGTGAACTTCACTCAAGTAATCCTTGTGTTCGTCAGTGATTAGATGTTGTTATCAGTAGCTATAAGCCTATTTTACTGTGGTTTGCCCTAAACCATGTCTCCCCAGTTTGTCTGTGAGGGTATCATGTAGTAACTGTGGCTTATTTGTACACGCCATCTTTTAGCCTGTAAAATCCCATAATTTCCAAGCATGTTTCACTATTTTTGGAATAAAACCTGCAGTATCGTTTTTTTTTCTGGACTCTGAGGATTTAGCACTGTACTTGTTTCCTTTTACTCCCAAGCTGAAATTTTAGCGAATGTGCACTCGTCCTGACTCGCAGCTGTAGGAACAAGGGTCTCATATGGCACAATGGAGTGCTTCCACCTGTTTGTGTCTTTGATTTGTTTTTAAAATGTAAATTGTTGCTATGTTTAGAAGAGCTGTTCAGTGCATCTTGGCAATTAAGGCTGACACCACTGTATACAAGTGCCAGAACAGTTCTTTTTAATACACCGTAAATTATCTCAGTGTCAGATATAATGGATGGTTATGGTGTACTTGTCAGTGACATCCTTCTCACTTTGAGTCTAAGTGAAAATGAGAAGTAGTGAGGGAATGGTTGATGAATGTATTTTTCTTTCCTGTTGAGTAGCGGTTTTATCTTAAATAGTTTAGCTGTTTGGGGTTTTTTATTATTATTCACATTTTCACCTGAAACTGAAAGTATTTGCAAATTTTTATTTCAGCTTTAGTGTCTATTTATGCTTGGGGTCCAAACATACAGTGCCTATAAAGCTCTTTGTGAGTATTCCCACTACTGGGGAAACCCTGGAAAGAAATTTTACTTAGAAGACATGATGCTCTCAGCCAGTGTGCAGTTCCTACTATCTCCCTTGAACTGCTGTAACATGTTCCCTCATGTTTAGTGAGCTTCAGTAGCTCAGGTAGATATGGGACCAGTAATGCTCTTGCTTAGCTAGGGTCGTTCATTTGACATGGTAGTTTAAAAGGAATATTTCCACAGTCTGTTATGGACCACTGAAGTCTCTGCTTAACTTTCTGCAGGAAACACAGAGGGCAGCCCCTATGCCAGGCACCACAGCATATCGATGGGGCAATTGAGAGATACAGTGTGGTTCCTGGTGGAGGAGCTGATATGTGTGTCATAATAGCAACAAGATTAAATTTGATCCAGATTTTATGCAAGCGTGGAGTGCTGCTCTCAGGAAACACGAGATTCACAGTTGCATCGTGGGGAATGACTAGTTGTGCAGCCAGTATAACTATCTATCTATTTGTTTGGACCTCAAGCTGAATGGAAGTCTGGCAAGGTGATACAGTTACAAAAAAGACCATTCTGTGAAATGTGAGGGGTAGTTGATCTATGCAACTAAATAAATGTCACTCAGGTCTCAGATGTACCGCTCTGTCTAGCTCTGGACGTTGCACTCTAAGCAGTGGTTGAAGAAAGTCTTTTGCATCACAACAACATTTGTTTGAGATCTAGAAATATATCTATGAGGAAATGTTTCATTTTAAACTTAGTTTTAAAAAGATATTTAATTGGGGAGTGCAGTTAACATCCATCATTGTATGAGGTATTGCTAGAAAGAGGGCAGGCTGTCTTCCTCACTGAAGATTTCAAAGATCAGATTAGAAAAAACATTTTCAGAGGTGGTCTCTGTATATATCCTTCACCACAGCCAAAGAGTCAGCCAGATGTCTTCATATCCTTCTGTGTTTGTCATCCTTTTGCAGAAAAAAAAAATGCCTCTTCTTTACTTTTGTTAAGACTCCCTATTTTTGCAGCAGGTCCTAAGGAGAAAATATTTCCACCCTGTACTAAAAGTCTCCGTGTTACCTGATAACATTTCACTGAAGCAGCTTTACCTGGTATTTATACCTTTTTGCACAGAGACTGATAAGCTACATGTTTAGAGGAAGGACATGAGAACACCCTTAAAACAAACTCCACTATTTTTCTTCAGGAGAATGAATATTAGGTCAGCTCCAAATATGCTGCTTCAGAGAGCTTCCGTGGATTTTGGAGATAGAATAGAATAGAATCATTAAGGTTGGAAGAGTCCTCAAGGATCATCTAGTCCAACCATCCCCCCACCACCTATTACCCACTAAACCACATCCCTAAGTACCACATCTAACCTTTCCTTAAACACCCTCAGGGATGGTGACTCCACCACCTCCCTGGGCAACCCGTTCCAGTGCCCGACCACCCTTTCCGAGAAGAATTTTCTCTTCATCTCCAACCTGAACCTTCCCTGGCGCAACTTGCAGCCATTTCCCCTTGTCCTGATGTAGATGTTGAGGACTTTGAATAACATGGTACTAGGGATATCTTTAATTACCTCTGCATTAGAGGTTTGTTTTATGTCATCTTTTTGACAATTGGGAGTAAGAGGAACATTAAAGCAAAATGGTTTACATTCACGAAAATATCCATTCTCATCCTACTACTCATTATGCACCATTTCTTTGCCAAGTTCCTTCAAAATAGGAGAAGGGATAACATCTTCATGGAGTCTGGGAAGACATAAAAAAAGCCAGCTGAAATCTCAGATAATATTCTGGTAGAAATTTGGTGCCTGTCATAGATAACTATTAAAAATACTGCATCATTCGCTGTGCAAATAGTTGTATTAGAATTACTCTGTATTACATCGTCGTTTTCAGCATTATCTGAGGTGAGAGGGAAACTGGCTCACAAACCAGTGCATACTGTCTCAGCTAGAGAATGAGGCTTGTTTTTCTCCAGTGCTGCTTCATAAAGCAAGATATGGTGTGCAGCGATAAATTGGGTCAAAGAGGTAAAAGAAAAAATAATCACATTCTGTACCACATCCAAACATCTTTGATTGCTTTGTGTCTGTCCTATTCAAGGCAATATGTTCCTTTCTGCTACAAGGCATGGAAGAAGTCAAACAAAAATGCCAGCTCTATCCAGATGATTAAGTTTAGGGAGGGCACAGAAGGCATTCAGCGCGCTGTTTTCTTCCCAGGAACAGCAGAATTCCCTGTTTAGCAAAATAGTGTTGGATCCTTCATTCATTTTGGTTTGTTCAGCTGGGATGGGGAGGAAGGGGGAATAGAGGAGCCAAGGTAGCCAGGTGTGTGTGGAGAGATCAGTACTTTTATTTGCCAGTATTTTTAACAAGGAGCATGTGTAACTTTTTTTCCTCTGTACTGGCTTTGGCCTGGATAGGGTTGATTTTCAGGAGCCAGGCCAGGTGAGCCGAGCTTGCCGGGGCTATTCCATACCATGCGCCATCATGCCCCTATAAAAGGGGCTGGCTGGGCCGAGGCGGCCCGGGGCTGCTCCGGGATGGGCTGGCTGGGCGCTGAGCGGCTTGTTCAGTCCTCGATTGGTAATTTGCTCTCTTTGTTATCTTGTTTGTTTACGTCCCATGATAACTACTGCTGCTTTGTTGTTGTTTCCCTCCCCCTTTGCCAGCCCACTGAACGGCTGTTATCTCACCTTGAGGAAGCTGCCCCTTTGCTGTTCCCATTCTCCTCCCCATCCCACCAACATGGGCAGTGAGCGAGCGGCTGTGTGGGGCTCAGCTGCCGGCTGGGGCTGAACCACGACACCGCCTTGTCTCTGATAAACACCCAAATTTCACGGGCATGTGGACATATGGATAGACCAGACAAAATATATCCACTTGACAAAATATAAAAACATTTTCTTACCACAATCACCATTATCATGAGGTAATTGATATTTAGATGCACTTTTCTGAAAGTATTCCTCTTCAGTCAATGAAAAATTCACTGCTCAGTATAATAATTTTGGTGCAAACTGATACCAAGACTCACAAAACTGCTTCTGTTTTTCGGTCTAGAGGATCGCTATATGTGAGTTGAGTTTTCTTAATACATACGTGTCATTTGTTGCAATTTGGCAGTCTTTTTCACCGTACTTCTAACAGAGTATCTTGGGTAAAGCTGCAACAGAAAGGCTTAAAGCATAAGGTGCAGTTGCCAGTTTACGACAGCTCTGTTCCAAAGTAGTCTGGTTGAAAAGGGGTAAGAAGCAGTTTGGTGGTATTAGTTGTAGAGAGGTCTTGCTTTCTGCAGGTTTTCACCTGGATGGTGCAATATCAGTATCATAAAAGAATCCTGTTCTTGCTCGCTTTCTCCTTCAGATCACTTATTTGAAGTGAGTAATTTAAAATTTTTAGAGCCCTCAAAGAACACTTCCCATTCAGTATTTCCTGAAGAAATGGATTAAGTTGTATCACTAAACCTTGAGAGAAGTTGGCCAAAAAAAATAGAAGTACCTTGACAGCGTTACAGGTGGGGGCATGGGTGCATAAGCTGGGGAGGCGATAGAGAGTTAAAAAAACAACCAAACAAACAAAAAAAAGAAAACCCAAACCCAAAAAACCCATGCAACCTGAAGACTGGTAAGAACAGGACTGCAGAGTACCTGGTCAGTGTCCTTCTCTAGACTTGCACTCACTAATCAGGTCAATAGCCTTCAAGCAGCTGTGAAATCTGTAATTGCTTGCAGGTCAGGAATGCTGGGCATATAGTTGAACCATATAGAGCTAATTTAGCACCTTTGTGCGTACACATTATGATGCAGCTGGCTAATAATATGCTGAAAAAGGCTCTCCCCCCTACTTTCCATAAAACCTTTGCTAGCTCAGGTGTATGAGATGAATTTGCCTTAGGACTACATGCAGAGGGGGCAACTCTTACTGAGTAAAGTAGAGGACTCCAAGAGGGCTGGTTTTGTGACACGGCTAATTGGGTTTCAGCTTTGCCTCTGCCCAGGAATTTCTCCGTGATGCTGGGAAAATCATGTAGATATAAAAATTTCTCCAGCATAACTCCTCACTCTGTGTTGCTTATTTTCTGAGGGCTTCACATCAGGAACTGCTAAGTTTGGAGCACTAACAGCTGTAGCTGGGGCCAGTTTAATAGCAACTGTGTTCTGAAGGTGAAAAGTGCAATATAGTGTGAAGTAATCTGAAAGATCAGGCATAGGCCTCTCAAATTTGGTTGCCCAAGAGGAGCTGACACTTTTGATCATTCTTGTCTTAATCTTCATGCTTCTGTTCTCAATGTGTCAGATACATGGAAGAAAATGTGCTCAGTCAGTTGTAAAAAAAAACAGCAGTAGTCAAAAACTTTCATTTGGAGGGATATATATGCCTTTAACTTAAACTGTGTTTACTTGAAATATGCTTACATCTGTTGTATTGTAACTAAATTGATCTTCGGTGGTGACAACAGAATAAAGTATTTTTAGTGATGGCTTGAGAACAGGAATCTTGCTGTTGGTTGATGGTGGCGTTTTGTGGTTTGGGATTTTTTTTTTTTTTTTTGAAGGGGGCTTGCTTTTGGGGATTTGTTTTTTTAGGGGGGTTTTGTTTGTTTTTTGGGGGGTTTTGTTTGTTTGTTTGTTTTCCCCAGGAATATCAGAAATAAGGGAAAGAATATAATGGTATAGGAGAGAGATCCCTGGGAAATTCTGAACGCTGTGGGAGGCAAAGGTCTAAGCATAGGTGTTAGCCTCCGAAGACAGGGATGCATAATTTTTTAAAAAAAAAAACAAAAAACACAAACACAAGAAACAGCACTGGAAAGGCACAGAATGGGAACAGATCTGATGTAAATTAGTGATGCTTTTTGGGAGATTGCATTGCCATCAGGAACACTACCCTCTTCGTATTGACGGTTGTCTGGTTTTGTTTGTTAGTGTTTTGCTCCCCGCTCTGCTAACTTGCAGAGTGCTCGCGGAGGAAAGAAAGCGCACAACTAACAAAACATGTTGGTTCAGTGAAAAGGCACTTCATGTTTTGTTTAACTGCCTTGAACAGCTATTTTGTACCAACAGAAATGGGTGAAATAGAGCAAAGAAAGTGTGGGCAAACCTTCGGTTCTCCCTCTGGAAAAACAAATGGAAATAGGTACTCATCTCTCTACCTAATTCTTTGAAAGCTCAATATTACACCTCCTGGGCACCGTATGATTTGTCTTTGCAAGGATGAGCTGCATGCCAGGATTCTTGGCGTGCAGTGCTTTTTGTTGTTGACCAGTAGCAAATGCCTGCAAAGAAATAATAGGCTGGTGTGTTTATAATCATATATTTGATTTAGCTACATCTTGCTTATTTAAAATATTTATTAATTACGTTTCAAATACTTCTTCTCACTTGCTAACTTGTTTTTAATTAAATCCTTGTTAAGTTGATTGACTTAATTGAAATAAATGGTACACCCTGATGAGAACTGGGTTATTTTGAATCTAGTTAACCTTCAAATGAAGGTGTTTTTTTTTCTGCTGTGTAATTACAATTGAAATGAACTTATTATGCACATAATGAGTGACCTTTCATCTTGTCCAAGGTAAATAAGTACGCAGAGGTATTTGCTGCATGAGCAGAAAGTACACAAGTTTAATATAAGGCACAAACTTACTGTTTGTTTTGACTTTTGGGGCTCTCTCTTGATCAAACAGGCATGCTATTTTTATTTGTAAAGTTCTGAAAGACACAAGTCAGGAGAGAGGCCTTCATGTCAGGTGCTGTGCAGAACCTCGAAAAGAATAAATGGATTCAGCTACTAAATCAGGCTTCATTTCTGACTGTGTCTTGTGTTTCCTAGGCTGCCTCTGGATGTCCTTGTGCTACGTCTTGAATAAAAATGAAGCTTCAAATTTGTAGTTTCTCTCTCTTTCAACTTCCATCAGGCTTGTCAATTCCTTTTAAAAAAGAAAGATGAAAAGCCCTAGTGATTGCTGTGTATAGGCCTCAAGTGCAGAATCATTCCCATCAAGGCTTCTCTTTGTTTTTCAAGGCTCCATTCATTGGGAATACTTCTGTTAATTGTATTGTTATATATCCTCATACTTCATTTAAATGCTGACATGGGATACAGTACTGCTGTGTTTTAATGAGTGTGATAATGACTTGAGGCATAGCATGGATGTAGAGGGAATAGCGATGAAAAATATAATTATACTTTAATTGACAGGATCTGTGTAATAGAAAGCATATAGGTAGCATCATAATCTAGCTGACATAGATAGCATCAAAATATGAAGAACTCCTGCCATTATGTCAGGATACCCTTCAAAGTCATAAGTTGTGTACCTGGATATGTTGCACAATGCCTCTGTGCATTGTTTTCATCAGCTATGAAATAGGGAGTAGGCATTCATATTTACGGTTGCAAAGTAACTCAATTTAAAGGCTTCTGTTTAAAGGCTTCCATTTAAATATCTTGGTATTATTTTTCCTGTCATTATGGCAATGTGATATTAAATACCAAAAGTAGAGGCCATACAGGTCTCCTTCACTGAGTTTTGTTAATATCAATATCATCAAGAGCTGTTTGTCATCAACATCTGAGGAAAGGACAGGCTGATGCTCTTCAGTTTGTAACTCCTTATAATCTGTTCCCTTTGTCCTACAAAAAAATCCTGCATTAGTTTTTCACGCTCTACAGAATAGTACCAGTGTAAATTCTATAATGCCTCTTTTCAGTATGCCTGAAAGACCTTCCTCAAAATGCAAAATAACATCCTGCAATACCTGCATTATTTTCTTAAGACTAATGGGACAGTTTAAAATTAACAATCAAACCAAGGCCTTCTTTAGAGGCAACTTTTATGTTTTGAATTATGTAGCGATACGAAGCCTTTTCTGTGATAGGTTGGAGGCTTACTGGATCTTCCTGTTCAGAAGAATACTGTTTGTGCATATTTAAGGTAATAGATTAATTTGTAATGGTAATGGAGTACTGATTTAGGCCACATGCTAGGGAAGTGAGTTTTCATTCATTTGATCCAGGTGCAGACTATTAGATGAGGGAAGGGAGATCAAACTGGATTCCATATAAAACATCTTTGCATGGGCTTTTCCTCAAATTCAAAAGCAAAAGCTGTAGGAGGTAATATTTTCCTTTTGTGTTTTAACAGCATAATAATGGTCCCCCCCACACTAGAATTCATTGCTATTGTCACCTGTCTCTGCTAATCAGGTTTTCGGTGTGAGCTGATATTAAGTTGTTAAGATATCATGCAGTGAGATGAAAAAGATTTTAGGTGCTGATTAGCTTATGGAATGACTAAGTCCATAAGTGTTAGTTTGTCTGCAAGAAAGATTTAATAATATAAAAGTCAAAACTGATGATTTCACAAAGCAAGAAATCGTGCATTTTTTTCATTGGTTGTCTGTGGCAAATATTTTCAATAATCTGATCTTGAACCTCCCCAGTGAATGATGGATGTCTTCCTCTTTTACTCCCATTGCCTTATGGAGATTTTTTTTTCTAATTAATTGCAAACAAGCATTTAAGAGGGGAAAATAAAGACATTTCTACTGTATAACATGCATCGTGACATTGTAAACCTAACAGTGACCAAAGTCAGTAGTTATTCAAGTCCAGTAAGATATCAGTGGAGAATTCAGAATCATAAATACAAAGAAATACAAATCCTTAGGAACAGCAGAGAGTGCAGAGATGTCTGAAGAACCAGCTGAGGATAATGTGCTGCCCCACCTTGAGACAAACAGCTATCATGAAAAACTTCAAGGTCTGACTCTGAATTTGCGTAACCTCGGAGATTTCTTTGGTTTCACTAACTTTACAACCTGGAATAGGTGTAGTCATTAACAGTATTTTATGTAAATATGATAGAGTTGAGGCACCAGGAACCCAAGCATGTGTGGCAAAACTTGGCTCTGTTGGCTTAGACATGAACATGTTAGTGAAGTTTCTCATCTTAAGTTTAATCCTTTAAGATACAAATGCACTTAGATTATTTTTTTTTCACCAAATTCATCTTCTTCTGTTTTCCTTTACTACAGCCCTCGCTGTGTGAATGGGTTGGAGGAAACAGCAGATAATTGAAATCTATAAACTGCTGGTGATGGTCAGGCAGATGGCAAAAGTAAGCCTACCACATGGATTAGCTACGTATATCGATCTTATAAAGGTTAGAACATCCCTTTCTTTTTACCTCATGCCTGCTGCAGCCACCTCTTTTCTCCTCTGAGTTTTTGCATCTGGTTTTTTGTTGTTGTTTATTTAAAGATTTAATCTCGCTTGAAAGACAGAAAAAAATGCAGTTGATCAGGGGCACTGCGTACTATTGCATAGTGCTCAGTCACCAGTAGTGACTGAAAATTATTGTCACTTGACTGCTCTGGGAAAGTCTGCCTTGTGACTTCTTGGAGGACCATCACAGCGCCAGGTAACACCTGCCCCAGCACTTTCAGGAGGTGTCTGTGCTACCCCTTGCCAGCATTTTTAAGAGAGATCAGTGCTAAGTGGTATGGCAATGGAAGGTTGTTTCTGAGTTAGGGATGAAATGTGTTTCACAGTTGGTTTGAAAAAACTCCCACTGCTTCTGGCTGGGCAAGTTTTGAGGACCAATGTAGAATCTGAGTTTCTGTGGCTGTTAGTCTAATGTTTTAAATCAATATTAAGTACACTTTCAAAAGTCAGTGACATAATTTAATAAAATGCTTTAAAATATTGTGTTAGTGATGGTAAATTATATTTTTTTTAAAAAAAGAGATTCTTGAAATCTAAAAGGTAAAGTTGAAATGAAAAGGCCAAAGCTACTATGAAATTTTGCATTTTTTTATGCCACTCAGTTCTCAGATTAATCTATATGACTACTCTTGTACCAATAGAGATATATTATTATTTTAATTCCTCTGATGTAGGCAATCAATTAAAATATTATACCTGTCATTTTGCCCTTGGTCTCTCTAAAGGGTTCTTATTTAAGTTGGTTTGCTTCTTAATAACTTGGTTCTACTTGGTTGAAGCTTTGAAGAGATGGAATTTCTTTTCTCCAGTAAAGAATAAGATCAAAGTTATGCTAGCTTGAGGCGTTGATATTTTCTTAATTGGAGCAAGTTTTCTTCTCCTTCTTAGAAGTCTCACATAGGAAAAAACCTGTACTTTAATTTCTATCTCTGTTGTTCTTTCTCACCCAGATGATCAATTGCAAGCCTTACTTGTTTGTAAGGTTTTAGGCCCTGTCATTTTGGAATGTGGTCTCATCTTTCTTCTGTAAGATCTTCTAATAGGAGTCTCTGGGGAGGAAGCGGAGTCTCCTTTCTTTCTGTCACAACAGTAGACGTGCTGTTGTAGTTTTCCTTCAGAAAAGGAAGTTTCTTCTACTTAGGTATATTCAGGTGGGGAATGTTGCTGGAGAATGTTATAATGTATTTTCCTGTTCCATTTATTCTCACTAGAGTTATTCCACTCGTAATTTATGTAGATGTATTTCTAATGGGCTAAAAATTAACCCATGATATTCCTGTTCTGTCAGAATGTTCTCTTTTTTCCTTATTTTTTTTTAATTCTAAGTTACAATATCTGCCAATATCTTTTATATCTAAGGTATGATATCTGCCAGTTTGTAGCCACAGGCAGAATGTGTATATTTGTTCTAAACTTGCATCAAATTGAAAATTTTGTGATTTTGATACACTTCAAGTACTTTGATTAAAAGAGTCAAAGCACAGTAAGGTTTGTCCACGGTTGTTTCTTTGATGAATGCACTTGAAACGCAGAGCTGTGATTTGCCAAAGGCTGCTGCGGTCAGGCAGCGACCTTTAAAACAAAGGGTAGGTTCAGTCCTGCAGTTTTGGTGTGATACTGGGCAGGTGAATTAAAATTTCTGCGTCTGAAGTCTGCTTCTGTGAAAGGGAAGCCAAAGTCTTAATTATTCTCCCATTTATTGAGAATGTGTAATCTTAATGACAAAGACTTACTTTCATGCAGTCTGTAATGCAGTTATCCTCCATCTTAGCTGGAGTATTTAGAACAAAGAAAGTCTTGATTTACAAAGTACAAATAATTACCTATTATGGTCTTATCAAACGTAGACCAATACAAATGCTACCAAATCCAGAATCTCAATGCCTTAAAATACCCACAGAATGGGGAAGAGACTATCTCTGTTCCAAGGCAATACACTGTGCATTCGTTTTCAGTTGTATGGATCCCTGAGTTGCTTTGGGGGGCCCGGGAGAAATTCCCATTTTGTTCACCTGTAGCTTAATTTATTCATTGTAGAGGTCACTTGGTGACCTCTGTTATGAACTTCATTTACTACCTGTCTGTTAACACAGTGGTAGTGAGGTGTCTGTTACAAGTTGATGATGCATTCTGCTGATGGTGACTTGGCTCCCTCTTCTCTAAAAGTCCCCAATCGCTTTATCTTTGGGGGAGGGGGAATGTCACTATTTGAACTGCATTTTTCTGCACTGAACCTGCTTCACACATTTAATTTTGTGCCCCTTGGAGGGAGAGGTCCTTCGTTGCTCAGTACATTATCTGTTGCTATAACACTGCCTACAGAAATGAGAGGAGCTGCAACAGATCTGTGAGTCCGTTGTTAAAAACATCACTATATTTCTGAGGAGCCTGGAATACATCCCTTAAGTGGGACTTACAGTGATGCCGAGGGCTTAAAACAGAAAAGATCACAATAAATTACTTTCACATTTTATCTACAGCCTATTAAACGTTTCTATAGGTTAATTTTTAAGCATATTTCTTTTTAGTTCCAAAAAGTACTCATTAAACATTTAAATACTGGAATGTCCCAGGATCAAGACTGGTACGTAAAGTCACAGGAAGAAAAAATGTGGTGTTGCAGAGATTTGGGTATATATGGGAAAGAAATAAACTTTTTCCCTATCTTTCTTTCCGGTGACTGATTTACTCTGTTTTCCTTGTGACAACTTTAAGGTCCTTTTTACCATTAACTTGAAGGACATGTATATGCAAGTCCTATGAATGTCAAAAGAAATTACCTATATCTCCCCTTCTTGTGAATAAGATACAGACACTCTGAGATGCTTTTGCCATTGATAACTTCTGTGAACCAAGTAAAAATAAAGCTCAAGCATGAGAAACTCTGAGGAAAGCTATCATGATAATCTGCTTTTCAATGAATACCACTGGGTAGAAGTGTGTACGTGTTTTTGAGATATGAACTAAAGCCTAGCTAATGTATAAGTACAATAAGGATCAATTCAGTATCGGTAAGAAAGTGAATCAAATTGGTTTTGTCTTGGTGAGGAAGTAGAAGCACTGTTAGCAAAGCAGTGAGCAAATGCATGGATTTAAATAATTTTCTCTCAGAAATAATAGGTGATAGCCTCAAAAGGCTCTGTTATCACTATTTCCCACTAAAATCTTATTTTCCATTAAGATCTTATTGCTTGTACTGATTTTCTTTTCTAAAAATGCATCAGCTCAAATATAGCTGTGTGAAATTCTGGACCCAGTGAATTGATGAAAAATTTCCAATTGATGAAATTTAGCCCTTTTCTCACCCTCTTGTTTGCTCTCTGGTTTTCAGAAGTGAACATGTACATTACTCAGTTACCTACACAGGTCACTCTTTCAAAGGAGAAACCCATTACTGAGAGAAAAAAATTGAATAAAACTGGCACTGTCTTTACTGATTTTGACACAAGCATGCTCCATGTGCGAGTAAAGTGCCAACCATGTAGATGGGGCTCTTTTTTTCCCAAGAGTTTCTGAGCAGCTTAGCTATGTTTTGAAATCAAAGGTAAACTGTGCGTGATCTGTCCTTCAGTCTACGATCTGACCTCACAGTTGCATTTCTTTCATAATTCTGAATTTTAATGAAAGGAAATGAGGCCAAATAGTAATTTTTTTGTGGGCCACATGACAGAGTCTAGTGCAATTTTAGTCGGAAGAGAACCGAGAAAACTGTAGCTGGGTGGTTACCATTGATCCAGACATGGTTTCACTGAGGCTGCTTCACCTTTTATTCAGACTCTTTAGTGAGGATGTCACTCTTTACCTGAAGGGTATTATTCTACAGAATAAGGACTTCCCTTCCTTGAGCTTTCCAGAAGCACCCGTTGCTCATAATCATTTAAGAACTCCTAAAGGTGTACAAGGTGTCTGTCTGAAAGAAGACTTTTGAACATTTTATGGTTGTGTATGTCTGTCGCTTGCTGACAATAATACCAGTAAGTCTTAAAACAAACAAGCAAAGAAAACTTAATAAGAAAATTCTCTGGTTTTACTTGAATCTAAATTCCGTGATATAGTAGAATTTTAGGTATATTTTTAATTTTTACAGCAAGACTTTATAGTTAAACTGCATTTAATTTGTTATATAGTGTTAGAGTAGTTGGACATTGTAGGAAAATATCCCCCGCCCCTTCTCATGGGCCTGTTGTTACACAACGCGTCGCTCTAGCAGTGATTTCCTAGCGTAATGTAAAGTAGGTAAGGATGAAAGAACAATTATTATTTTTTTATTTAGGAGAACTTTCTTAGGAGAACTTTCTTCTAGAGGAATTATAAAATGTAATACTCTTGGCAAAAAGCCTTATTTTTGACTTGTTGCTGTGATGATTAATGAGACTGATGAAAAGTTTTCCAATTTCTCTTTCCCATCACAATAGATTATTCACTCTTCCTAGAGAGTGCAAGCAGAATCTGGAAAAAACAGCAGAGGCTAGGCTACGTTTTATTAGTCATGTTGCTCCAGCACATCATGTTTATTTGCTTTTAAAACTTCTGGTAAAATTTTCTGCCACTTTAAATGGAGATTGTTTTCACTTTAAAGTCTAGGGGTATTTTGGGCTACGTAGGGGAATACTTAAATTCAATCTCTAGTTGTATAATTTAGTGGTGTGGATTTATATTCACCTTCTTGGCTGTGCTTGCAAGGTAATGCTTGAGTGCAGGCATCACCTAGTGTTGTAAGACTCATTTCTTAGGTAACAACCATGGGTATTCTATGTGTATAACGTAGCCTATGTTTTATAGCATACACGTTGCTCTCTGAATTATTGGCTGTAGTAGGATTCTGCAGTGGTCATAGCTTCTCACCCTATTTTACATATTCTCTGATTACTTTGGGATTTCCTTTGTAGCACAGCATATTTTTGGTGAATTACCACTGTGCATTGAAATACACAGAATATAGATTACAACTCAGAATACATTATGTCAGAACTACCTTCTGCCATTTATCTTTCCTTTTTCTGTTTACTAAAAGGCACTGGAGATAGAATTTCTTAGGAATGAGGTTTGACGAGACTTGTACTTTTGGAGCTACAAAGCTCAAAATAAATACAAAAACATCCAACTGCTGTTAAAATATGCATAACATTTAATTTAGTACTATAATTCTTTACTTATTACTTATTTTTATAATGGGAGATGAGAAGCTATAGAAAGGTTCAATATTTCTTTTGATCTTGTATTAGGAATACGTTTTAGCCCACTAATTTTATGAGATTGTGTGTCTGTAGAAAAATGCTAGTAGTTTGCCCAGAATAGAATGAGCCTGAGATTTTCTGTCCCTTAATGCTGGGACAAATTATTGCACAGCTGGAACAGTGTCAGAAGGTCAAGACTAAGGAGTGACAGCTCTTGGGAGACATTTATTTAGGTCATTTGCTATCATTCATCTGTCTGTTTACAGCTAAGCACCAGGGAAGTTATAGAAATAACACTCTTTGGAATACTACTTTAATTAGGTTATGTTTATTGAAGCAGCTGATTACATTATCAAAATCATATTTAAAAGACTATAAAAGTACACAGGAAAACAGAAAGCTATATAGAGGAGACATTTATTTATAATGCACATTAACAATCTGCCATAGTTTTAAGATTTGTTCATGTCAAACCTGATAATTATTAAATGATACCCAAATAAACACAGAATCATAGACTGGTTCGTGTTGGAAGGGACCACAAGGATCATCTAGTTCCAACCCCCCTGCCATGGTCAGGGACACCCCTACACTAGACCAGGTTGCCCAAAGCCTCATCCAACCTGGCCTTGAACACTGCCAGGGATGGAGCCTCCACAAGCTCTCTGGGCAACCTGTTCCAGTGCCTGACCACCCTCACAGTAAAGAATTTCTTCCTATTGTCCAACATCTTTTCTTATTGTGAAAATCACCTTCTACCGTAATTTTCCCTGGGAAAGAAAGTAGATTTTGTGAAAAAGACAGAAATTTGGTGTTGCCTTCTTGCGCAGGTCGTACCGCTTCTTCAGGGCCACCATGCTATCTTGACCTATCTGTTTTCTGATAACTGTTAGAAGACAAAGAAATGGCTCAGGATTTCATGGTCAGTACATAGCAATGATACAGCAGTAAATGTCAAAGGCAACTAATGCTTTCTGCCATCATACTGCTGTGGAGTAACAATTTGCCAGCTTTTATTTACATTTCTTGGAACCAAAAAGAACCTTCTCGTGCTTCAGACTGTAGGGCTTTTCCTAGCAGTTCATTACTCTCCCAAAAGGTCCATGAGGTTATGCTAGCCCCAAATCACCCTCATAATGAAGTTTTGAAATTCAAATCTCATATCCCATTTTAAGCATTCACTTCAACACCTTCAACTCTTCTTACCAAAGAAACAACTGCTCTAGCTCAGGGGATCCAAAACCACACAGTTCTGGGTATTTGAACAGGAGTAGTATCACTATTAGCTGGTGTTATACTGTTAATGGTAACCTGACTGCATTTCAGATTGGCTTTTGGCTGATTGTGCCTTTCAGGTGGCTTTGTCAACAGACACTGGTTGGTGGTGCTGAGAAGTGCCACTCCAAAAGGCGGATTTTTGTGGAGGAGATAAGTTCAGGGAGTGTAAAAACTTGTTGTGACTGATACAACATTTTGAACAATGGATAGTCCATGTTAGGGCAGCCATGGAAGAAACTCACAGCAGCTTATTAGAGAAAAAGACCTCTGACTTCTCTTTACATCTCCCTTCTTCCTTCTTTCCATTGCTTTAGTACTCAGCTAAAATCCATTTTTAGGAACCTGTAGGTCTTTACCCAGGTAATCAGAGGAACTGCAGAACAGAATGCTATTTTTAGTTCGCAAAACAATGAGCAGTTAAGATTATATTTTTGATAATTTCCCAGAAGTTAATGACTGCAAAAGATCTGGAAGCATAAACCAAGCAAAGAACAACTGATGTTTCTGGATGTCTGGTTCGTTAATTTGTCTTTTCCGGAAGATAGGTATTGCCAGCTGAGAGGCTTGTACATCACAGATACCATCCTTTCCAGTGCGCTGCTGAACATAAAAGCTGTCATACTGGGTGGGAGCAGAGCTCCAGCTCGTCTTTCTCTTACTGTGACCAGCAGTGAAAGCTTGCAGAAAAAGTAGAAGAAATGAGGCCCTGGTGGGCCTGACCATCAGGGTTAAACAGCTTTTTTCTGTATTTAATAATGATTAGTAGAGCTTACTGTCCATGAATTGTCAGTCTCTTTTTGAATTCTTTGTACTTTTGACTTCCTTAATATCTTAAGAGAATGAGTTTCTCAATTTACATGCACAATCTGTAATTATTTTTTTTCCTGCAGTTTATTTTAAACCTTCTGGCTGGTAATTTCATAAGACAGCCCCAAAGTTTTGTGTTATAGATGGGGGTAATGGCTCTATAGCCACATGTTATCAATTTCCAGTGGTATGGTGAGCTTTAAGCTGTATAAAAAAATAGTTTATGGTCTTCTAAAGACTACAGATTTACAGACTGCTTCATGTGTGCATACATAGAAAACAGTATATCCTAGTAATTTATATTTTAAAAAAATGCTATATTGCAGAGAAAACATATTCCAGAAGATCATTGCATAGATAATTCTTGGAATGTCAAAGTGTTCCAAATTTTGCTGGTGACTGGATGTTTTGCCCTAGGCAAGCTATTTTATCTTCTGTGCCACCGCTTCTTAACCTATCCATTGCATACCTTGCCTTTATCAGCTTTCAGAAAGCAGCATTTTATTATATCTATTGACACAGAGTATATCAAAATGATCTTTTAGCGTGCTCTTAGGTGTCTGCCAACATTGCAATAAAAATGACTTCCAGGAAAACAATATGTGAAGCAATTACACCACTCTCTTTCTGCCAAGCAATTGTTAGGAAAGTTCTGCAAGGGTGTATGATACCATGTGTGACTCTTATAGTCAGAAGAGAGATATAGAGCTTAGAAATCAATCTTAATTATGTCAGATGGCCATAATTTACTGAAATCACTTGTAATTCTTGCCTATTTGCATCTTTCAGGAAAATTTCACCTTGAATCTGCAAGTTCACAATATGCAAATCCTGCATGTTCTGTATAATCACAGCTCCTTGTTGCCTTCTCAGCTCCCTCTTCTGTTTTGTTCGTTATTTCACATGTTGAAACAGCTTTAATTGATAATTTTTCAGTCCTGTGATCCACCACAGGGGAAAAAAATTACAGATTGTACATGTATATTGAGGACCTCATTCTCTTAAGATATTAAGGAAATCAAAAGTATAAAGGTGTGTATATGTGTCTACTAAGAAGCTGTGGAAGTTGATAAGGAAACATATACTCATATATAGCTCTGTCTGCATGTGCCATTTTAAAAGATATTCAGACATTAGCTTAAATTATTTTGAAGTGGTCTGCCTTGTAAAAAAGCCTTTGAGAATGACATTTTCAGGTTGTAAAACTTGCTACAGAGCAACATTTCACCTACCTACTCATTACAGAAACACGGTAGGATGGCTCGCACAACTGGAGTGCTTCAATGGATAGCTACAAACTCTTCAGGAGGGATAGGCGAGGAAGGAGAGATGGTGGGGTAGCCGGGTACATTAGGGAGTGTTTTGACTGTCTAGAGCTTAATGATGGTGACAACAGGATTGAGTGTTTATGGGTAAGAATCAGGGAGAGGACCAACAAGGCAGATATCATGGTTGGAGTCTATTATAGACCACCCAACCAGGAAAAAGCAGATGAAATATTCTGTAAGCAGCTGGGAGAATTCTCATAATCTTTAGCTCTTGTTCTTGTGGGGGACTTCAACTTACTGGATGTCTGCTGGAAATACAATACATTGGAGAGGAAACAGTCTAGGAGGTTCCTGGAGTGTGTGGAAACATAGTGACAAAGAGTGAGGAAAAGGCTGAGGTACTTAATGCTTTCTGTGCCTCAGTCTTTAATAGTAAGACCAGTTGTTCTCTGGGTACTCAGCCCCCTGAGCTGGAAGACAGAGATTGGGAGCAGAATGAAACCCCATAATCCAGGGGGAAATAGTGACCTGCTACACCACTTAGATGCACACAAGTCCATGTGGCCAGGTGGAATCCACCCAAGGGTACTGAGAGAGCTGGCAGAAGTGCTCACCAAGCCACTTTCCATCATTTATCAGCAGTCCTGACTAGCTGAGGAGGTCCCAGTTCACTAGAGGTTAGAAAAAGTGACGCCTATCTACAAGAGGGACTGGAAAGAGGATCCAAGGAACTACAGGCCTGTGAGTCTAACCATAGTGCCAGGGAAGGTTATGGAGCAGAACATCTTGAGTCCCATCATGTGGCACGTACAGGACAACCAGGCAATCAGGCCCAGTCAGCATGGGTTTATGAAAGGCAGGTCATGCTTGACTAACCTGATTTCCCTCTATGACAAAGTGACCCACTTAGTGGGTGAGGGAACAGGTATACACTTCGCTGGCTAAAAAAACTGGATGGCCAGCCCCAAGGAGTTGTAGTGAATGGAGTTAAATCCAGTTGCTGGCTGGCCACAAATGGTGTTCACCAGGGCTCAGTACTGCGGTCAGTTTGGTTTAATATCTTTATCAATGATCTGGATGAGGGGATCAAGTGCACCCTCAGTAAGTTTTCAGGCATCAGATTGGGTGGGAGTGTTGATCTGCTGGAGGGCAGAAAGGCTCTGCAGAGGGTTCTGGACAGAGTGGATCAATGGGCTGAGGCCAATGGTATAAGCTTTAACAAGGTTCAGTGCCAGGTCCTGCACAACAACCCTAGGCAATGCTACAGGCTTAGGGAAGAGTGGCTGGAAAGCTGCCCAGTGGAAAAGGATCAGAGGGTCTTGGTCGGCAGCTGGCTGACTATGAGCCAGCAGTGTGCCCAGGTGGCCAAGAAGGCCAACAGCATCCTGGCTTGTGTCAGAAATAGTGTGGCCAGCAGGGCTAGGGGAGTGATCATCCCTCTTTACTCTGCATTGTTGAGGCTGCACCTTGGGTGCTGTGTTCAGTTCTGGGCCTCTTATTCCAGAAGAAAGACATTGAGGTGCTGGAGCATGTCCAAAGAAGAACAACAAAGCTGGTGAAGGGTCTGGAGCACAAGTCTTATGAGGAGCAGCTGAGGGAACTGGGGTTGTCTAGCCTAGAGAAAAGGAGGCTGAGGGGAGACCTTATTGGTCTGTACAGCTCCCTGAAAGGAGATTGTGTAGCCAGGTGGGTCTCTTCTTCCAAGTAAGAAGTGATAAGACAAGAGGAAACAACCTCAAGTGTGCCAGGGGAGGTTTATATTGGATATTAGGAAAAATGTCTTCACAAAAAGGGTTGTTAATCACTGGAACAGGATGCCCAGGGAAGTGCTTTAGTCACCACCCCTGGAGGTGTTTAAAAGATGGGTGGATGTGGTGCTTAGGGACATGGTTTAGTGGTGGACTTGGCAGTGCTAGGTTAATGGCTGGACTTGATGATCTTCAAGGTCTTTTCCAGCCTAAATTATTCTACGATTCTATGAGATTCTACCTCTTGGCTGGCTGGGGAGACTCATTTCTCTTTCTTAACTCAGCAGTGATCAGCCCCTGAGTCTCACTGTGGGGAGGAGAACAATGACTATTTACCTGTTGTTGTCTGCTGTGAGTGACTGCAGGCAGCAGGAATGAAAGCGTATTGGCTGCACCCCACTGTCTGTTGGAAGGAGGAGTGACTGAGAGCGAAGGGTGAATTCTGTGCAGCACTGGAAAAGGGAAATACAGCCGGCTCATCGCAGTTAACCTGAGTGGGCAGATAGGGAAGGACTGATGCAGATGTAAAGGAGGTCTTGATCTGTGCCTCTTTTAGGCAAGCTATGGCTTGCTTCTTACCTGGAACAGGTTGTGAAGTAATTGTTCATATTTTTGCTTATCCAGTGGCTTGTTCAATCTTTGTGGCTATTGATAGTTTCAAATGCATTCAAGTATTTGAGTTTCAGATGAAAAATGTTTTTGGGAATACACAGCATCAGAAGAGGTCTGGTACCAACTGATACTGGTTTTAGAACAGAGCAGATACAATCAGCACTAAACTGGGATTGCAGCACTTGCAGACTTGTTACTATCCTGACAGACTCCAAAACAGATCTTTCACGTTTGCAGGTCAAAAAGGGAGCCATCTGAAAATGAGTGAAAGAAAAAAACAATGTGTGAAAGAAAGAGGGAAAAGAGGAGAATATTGTCAGGAATGCATGTTTCATCTAAAAATCTGTATTTAGTTAACAGAAAGAGTTCTGTTGGCAATAAAAAGTTGATCCACTTCCTTACTAGATGTTAACTTCAGCTAAATGTAATCACAACATGCATTCCTTACTTAAATATCGGAAAATTTCTTTAAACTGTACTGCAAGTGCCATATAAATCACACTTTTCAGGATATCAATCCACTACTGTTCTTAGACTGAAGATTTGGTGTTAGAGGACAGCTATCCAGTGCTGTCTATTGAAGCATTTCATAAGCAATAGTATACTCATGAAACTTTAAAGATCACAACAGAAAGTTTAAAATGTATACTTATGATAGAATGAACCTTTACAGTAACAATGTGCTTTACAGCACACTTTACAGNCAAATACATATATAATTTATTACCTAAAGAGCTTCTTTGTGGTTGGAGGCATCTGCAGGTTTTGGTGGTTTTGGTTTTTTTTTGTTTTGTTTTGAAAGCCAGATTGACGTATTTTAGTTACACGAGAACCCAAAGCAATCAAAGCTAGAGGACTGAAGAGTAAAGCTTGTACATCGGTCACTTTACACAAGTATTGCCCCTTTTCTACCCCTTTGCACGTTGACCCAAGTTTCAGACTGGATGTCAGGCTTATATCTCAGTTTATGTTTTTTCTCTAGTATGGTTCAGTATATTGGTATGATTTAAATATATTGAGGGTCTTAATAAAATAGTAACATCCCTTTTTCTCAGTGTGGGAATGTGAACTAATGGTTAAAGACAGAGACAATGAGCCACGATTCCCTGGTTCTATTCTGGGCTCTGAGCTGACTCACAGCATAATCTTACTCAAGTCATTTAAATTCAGGTGAAATGGGCCCCACTAAGCTGATGAGATAATGCATGTTTCAGCCTTTCTTCCTCAGCGGATTTTTCTATACAATTCTTTCCCTCAGTCATCAACATAAATTTATTAATATGTTGTTGCATAAGACCATTGTAAAAAGTGTTTAATAAACTTGTTTAGCATTTTTAAAATCCTTTATAGAAAGGTACTTTTTTCCCTAATAGAAACAGGCAGATAAATGTTATCATATTCTGTGGAAATATTTTTTTTTCTAAAATTATTCTCTTCTACATCCGAATAAAATGACCTTTCAAAATGCACTAACACCCATACTAGTTAATTGCCCATCGGTGCGGTTGATACCTGAAGGTATCATTGACTCATACTCAGATCTCTGCAGTGAACTAAATGATCCTTTGTGATACATGAGTCCCAAGTCAGGCCACTGAACATTTGCTCTCCACTGTAAAGAGTACCTCTGTCACTGATGTGTGAAAACTCAAGAAATCTTTACTTTTTTAATTTCAGTAAGTGGAGTGAAAATCAAAACTCTGACCGCTTTTGCCAAGTAGATTCATTTTGCAGCAAACTCTAATGGAACTTAACATAGAAAAAAGCATGCTTTCCTTTCCATTTCCTTCCAGAAACTGCAACCTGTATTACTGTGTTCTGCCCTTTTTGTTTCCTTGTTTGTTCCAGCAAATATTATTCTTTCTTGAGTTAGCATTCAAAATTAAAAAATGGAGGTATACAGAATTCATCCAGTATCTGTGAGGTTGCTCTGGTCTTTTTTGATGGAAATGTTGGATGCTGTGTGAGTTTCTTACATCCATGTAGTCCTTCCACTGTCATAACCCACAGATGACTGAGGAGGATAAGATATTATGGCTCAGAGTGACTTCACATGACTACACATCCCAGCAGTGTGAATGGCAGCACCAAGCAGTGGTGATTCATTCCCTGGGTGCTGAAATTGCCAGCATTCAGGGGAAAAGGATTACTTTTGAACAAATAAATGCTTTATCCAACAGAGAGTACAGACATTATAGAGTTATTAATCAGGGCAGTCATCCTGAAAGTAGATTTAACTGCAGGATTTCATGTAGAGGGAAACTAGAATTACAGTAGGAAGCAATTGAGGACTGAAAGTAGTAGATAGAATTGCATATTTTAAGGGCTGCTTAAATTACACCTGGGGAAAGGTTCACTCTGTGGATGCTAATGAAATGGTTCCTGTTTGTGTAGTTCAGTGTTTTCTTTCGATGGCATCTCCCCAGTCTGGTAATTGCAGTAGATTGTAAAATAGGAAGACAACCAGTTTAATTTGCTCTGTTTTCCGCTTCAGTGTCACCACAGGCTGTTTCTTTGCTAAATGTTGTATGCAAAGCCAAGTCAACCTCATCATTAGTGAGATGGGAGACCTCAAAGGAAAACCCAGATGTGGCAGGTAACTATACTGGTCATTTTTGGCTGATAGCAGTCCTTCTTTGGAATCACTACTGAAGCATGAGCTGGGAATTAAGGATTTTATAGCACTGGAGCAGCTATTGTCTTTATGAAACATAAAGCTGAGGTGCTATTCTCCTATGACCATTGCAAAGAGATTTGGCTAATTTGGAATTCCCTGACTCCACTTCTTTTTGGAAAGTGCCTGAAGTAGAGCAAATCAAATTCTTACCTTGTCTTCTGGATATTGCTGTGGTTCGGCTGAGGGCAAAGGAGTTTTGCATAGATTCCAATGATCACTTAGGTTAAAAGGAGCTTCTGGACCTCAAGGACAACTTCAAAGCTAGATCGGGTAGCTCAAGGCCTTGTCCCATTGAGTTATGAGTATCTGCAAAGGTGGAGCTTTCACAGTTTCTCTGAGGTTTTGGCCACTTCCATGGTGAAATAGGTAGGTATTGTCAGTTGCTCTGGAAACTTTCCATGTAGAAGGGAGTTGTTTTGCCTTTCCCCCAAATAAATTATATTTTGGTACTGCCTCCTGATTGCCAATGTGCAAGTGCAAGTGCAAAGGCTTTAGTCACCTCCAGGCTAACAGTGCCTCCACTGAAGTTGTTGAGAGTCCAGGTAGTCATCATTTATCTCTGTGGAGATTTTCAGATGCCCAGAACCTTAACTAAGCTAGGTAAGACTTGTGGTCAGTGGTGCCCTGTCATCAGTGGGTCAGTAAGTGTAATGACATCTTCGCTTCCCAGAATGGAAGGGATGACTGTGTGTGCTGAAAACACAGGTCTTTATTCTGATAAAAGTTACAATAGAATAAGAGCAAGCAGAAATAACAGAAATTCTGAAGCAAATTCTTGGAAGCTTAGATGTCTTGGAAGTGCAATTAAAGATTTAAGAGGTGTACATTTAGAAAAGACGCCCTGAAACTCATTAACATTTATCACAGTTTATGACATTGCTGATTATACCAACTTACATTTCTGGCAGTCCTTGAAAGGCATTTGATTTCACCATTTACTGATATCTTAGGTGTTTCTTTATATCTCTAAAAAGTGTTGTGATATGTAGTCATTTTGATTTGGTAGCACTTTTAGCACCCATTCTGCACAAGTGTATGTATCTGCACAAAGTAGGAAATAATACATAATCATGCATTTTATATTTTCTTACACAACATCACAAAATTTCATTCACTGGAGTCTTTAAGGACTTCATCAGAATTTGTATAGGGCTGGATATTACATTAGTTTCCTCTCTCTGTTTCTTTAGATATTGGAACTTGGGTAATGAAATTCTAACCTTGCATAAATGGGCATAATTTCTGCCAAGTATCTGAAAGACGTGCATGTTTAACAGGAAAAATTGCTCCAAATATGTCATGGTATTATTTCTTCTTTAAAGACACAACTATTTTCATTCTTAGTAATGTAGATTATACTTGAAAGCTTCCTTTTCATTTACCACTGTAAAATCATGTCAAACAGTCTATAAATTCTTGGTCTAATAGTTTCAGCAAGTCAGGAGCCAATATGTTGTTAACAACCATGGCATTGGTTGCTCAGGGAGAGGTTTCTCCTTGGTCTTCATGGAATGCTCTCCGATCAGTTCATGTTAATCATGCAGCTCATCCTTTCTCCTATTGACTTATGAGATTATTCACGCGGTTATCTATTCTTTGGTGTTATAGTGGAGATGACATCTCGGTAGTCACTGCATGTTTAGTGAAACAAAGACTTAGAAAATAAGAAATAACTACAGTTCTGGAATATGCAGTTTCAAGTAGTCATTTCTTCCCAGAGCACATATTTGTTAAAATGAGTTTTGATCTGTAGATATGTCTTAACTGCAAACTTCATAAACCATTTTCTGCAAGATTTAAAAGGCAAGTTTTTCTAATTTCAACACCAGAATGTCACTTATCTGATTTCCTGATTGACATTTTTCTACTAAAATCTTGCCTTCAACGCACCTCATTCAGAATATGTCTGTTGAAAATGTGTTCCAGTCCGCTCAGTCATATTACTGAGACTAAGGACAGGTTTTCTATTTTGTGTTACCTCCCTTCTGTGATTATGGAATAATAGATGTTGTATCTTCAGGTCTTTGAGAGACATGAGATTTCAGTAATCTCACTGTATTCTTCTGCTAGGTTTATGTGGGCTCACAAACGAGGTGCAGTCTGAAAGGAGTTAAGTACTGAGAAATTCCTCCTGGAATCAGCTGCTGTACAACCACACTGTTAAAACTGAAGTCATTCTTCATCTTCTTGGTTTTAGTGAGTCTTATTCCTGAGAGTGTGCAGCATATTCCCTATCCATAAATAATGATCGATTTAACTTGCTGCATAATGGAGAGATGGGAACACCTTCCTGACCTTCCCACTGGGGCCTTTTATACGTCTAAACCTGCAGAAAGGAAACTGTCATTGATCATCAGAAGATGTATTAATGCCCAATAGCACAAAGGGAAAGAGAGCTTAAATCTCTGGTTTTGCAGCAGCTTTAAATAGTCCAGTCCTCAGCTGACAACTTGTTATTGCATGGTAATTGTGGTCCATCTTAGAAGAGGATCTAGAAAATAGTTTATGTGGAGGGAAATCTGATTGGTTACTGCTTTACCAAGGAAAAATATGTAGTTATTTTAACTATCAACATTTCTGCACCTAGGTTTTCATCCTCCCTTCCCTGGAAATCAGTTTGTCCATCTGTACATATGTGAGCTTGCTGCTGTGTGTCTGTATTGTTCTTACCAGTTACCCTTCATGCCACTTCTTAACTCCTGGTAAGAGCAACAAAACAAAGTGAAATTTCATTTGATTTGCTGAAGTTTTATTCACAGTAGTTTCAAATTCATTTCTATTATATGCTTTTGGACAATTTCATGTCTGGAGAGAGGTAGGCAGTGAGCTAAAACATTTATGGATGCTCCAATTCATTCAGTATGGAAGCTATTTAGAACACATTTCAAATAACACATTTGTAAATAATGCTGGTTTGCCATATTTCTTATAAAATGTCAGATTCTTTATAACTGGTATCATTGAAACAGGGTATCTGATCACAATGTAGCTGCCTTGGTGTTTATTATTCAATGTCTTTGTTTTTACTGGACAATCAAAATACATACTCTGGAGTTGTTTTACCTTTGAGGTCAGGGACATTTTTATCACACTGATCACAGGCTTTTTTATCACTTCTTAATATGAACATATTGTGCATTTTTTTACAATTTATCAGTTTGTGCTTGAGAAAATAGTTTCCAGTTTGTAATAATGGAGATGCTTCTAAGTGAAGTCCACTGATACCGGAAAGCTTTGCGCTGGTTTGCTGACGGGTGGATGATAGTATTGTCCAATGTCTGATTCGCTCAGACAATGGGTTCACGTTAAACATGTTCATGAGTATATGCGTGACTTTTATTGTACTGTATTCGCGAATAGGCAAACGTAGCTGGGGATGTTAAGTGGAGACAAACAGCGGAAGGACAGTGGCCTCCATTTCACACTGCAAAACAAGTGGGGGAAGTGAAGCAGAGTGCTCCTTTGGGGAAAAAAAAGACCTTGTTTGTTTTTTTTCTTTTTTTTTTTTTTTTTGTTTTTTAATGGAAATGACATTAGCATGAAAGCTAGCATGGGACACTGATATTTAGAGCAAACATACTATGGGGCTTCCCCCATTTCTGAGGCAGAGAGAATTAGGAAAAGTCTTCCCATCTAGGCTTTCTCTCATATTCCCATATGAACATAAATTGTTTTGTTTTCTAGCGTTATTTTTTTATTAAGTTCCCATTTCTGTTTACATTTCCTCTTATATAAGCTATAATTACTCCTCCATTATTAAAGTATATTACTTTGAGTTGCTGGATGCCACTGCTTGACATTTATCTCAACCTGCCTTTCCCTTTGTTTCAATACTCCAACGAGTGTTAATAATTTCTGAAAATCTGACAAGAATCTTAAGTGTTTAAATTACATATTTGTTCTTAGGTGTGTTGAATATACCAACAGCATAACAAAAAGAGATTAAAAAAAAAGGTCAGTTGACCATTGAAATAAGAGAGGGAGAAATGTATCCACTGTTTACCTGCCGTTGCTGTGAAGTGTCTGGTATCAGGTACAGGATATGAATTTTATTTGTTGTGTCATTATTTAAACAAGTAGTTATTGCAGAAACGACTATCCATCTTTATATGTAACTTTAGTTAATGAAATGCTTTGTGGTACCTGCTGGCTTTAGGAAGTTGAGTGGTTGGTGAGTCAGTGTTATCTAATTTCTCTGTTGTTTTCTAAACCCAATTCTGTCTTATTTTGCTGTGTGTATTGAACTCAGTGTCTGGGGCCCTTCACTGATTCCATGTGATTCTTTCCATATTCAGCAGCCTTGCTTTCCTTTTCTTTCAGGAGCTTTTAAGGGTGACAGGTTATGCAATTATTAGTTGCAAGTCCGAAGACTAATATCAGCTCACTTACTCTTAAATCCCAAAGATTGTTCCTGAAAGCTCAGGGTTTTCTTCATAGCTGTGCATGTTGTCTCATTCTTTTTTATTAGTAATTTGTTTCAATAAAAGTACCTTTTTAGCAAGTTGCTCATTGTCAAAATGCTCACATTAGGGATGTTTCACCAGGGGTGCTCTCAAAGAAGTTTGGGAAGTTCTTAAAAAAACAGCTAAAAACCACATCCAGCATGTTCTCCCACTTTCACAATCTTCTCTACTGATTCTTGGCTGGGTGAGTAGATCACTGTGCCCTGGCAGTTGTCTGCTCTGGCTTGGTCCTGAAAATTCTCTGCCATCTCTGTGGCCCAGTAAGCAGAACGAGTTGGTATTTGGCAGCATGCTCCAGCAAATGCTATATGTAGTAGAAGCAGTTATGCAGAGATAGCAGATTCTTATTTCAGTTAGAATTACTGTGTATGGTTTGTTTTCTCCTGCGTCTCTTACTTTGCTAAGTATTCTGAAATATATTTGTTCCTTTTAGCAAAATAATTCCAGATTACAGATAAATATATTCGTTAGAGAGGGGATTTGAGTAGTTTAAAATGAAATTTCGCCAATCAAAAATCTTTTTCTCCTCTTTAGTTAATGTTATATTTATTTGGGGGGTTTTTTTGGTATATTTTTTTTTCCTTGGCAGCCTAAAGCATCACAATGATCATATTGTTCAGGATTTCAAAGAGCCATCGTTTATCTTTGTGGATACAAGTAAACGGACAATGGTGTCCCCACCATCTGCTCAAGCTGCTTGAGAACAGTCTTCTGTGCAAATGGCATGAAAGGTAATTTAACCTCAGAAGGTGCCCACAGAGTGTCAGTTCTGTTTACCATTGTCTCTTTGCCAGTCTAAAAATAAATCATGCTGAACAAAAAAAATCCCTTCTTCTTTCCCAATTTAAAGAACACATCATCACAGGAGCTAATTTCAGCTAATTTCACTAGCACAGGGTTGGTTTTTTCCTTTCTAGTCTTTTTCTAAGTAGCAAAGAGTTTTTCTTGGATAAATGGTAGTTGTCTTATAATTGTTGCTGTAGGAGGCTGTTGTTTTTCAGAGTACAAAATAGGATGTAATCATAGAGTGGTACTCAGTGCTGGGTGATACACACTTTCAACATATCAAATGTAATTCTGCTACAACCCCTTTGTTATTTTGCTTTGCCAGCCCATGTGTTTTAATGAGGTAGGCACCTGTGTTAGTAAGCAAGAAGTTTTTTTCACAGAGGGATATTCTGTCCTGAAAATGATGAATGCTTTCTTCAGCTGGTTGTTTTGTGTTTTTTTCAAAGCCTCATTTGGTAGTAGTTTCACTCTCTGGTCCAAGTGAAACTGCTAAAATGCTTTTAAAGACTTTTTAAAATTTCACTCCTAGTAAAAAAATTACAACAGCAGTTATAAAACCTGTGTCTATATACATAAAATAGCTAAAAGAGAGAAAAGAGCTTCTTTCTAAATTTACATGTGTTTCAGGATAGAAAAGAAGGACTTGACTTTCATTTCACTGTTCCTGTTAGCTACAGTGGTTAATATTAGGTCTAGCAAGAGTAGTCTTCAGGTATTGTCCCACAGCTTTAACATCTGTACTATCGTCTGCCATCTACTGTGTTAATTTCTTCTGTTCCCATCACTACAAAAAAGCAGTTTCTGACTCCTTCATGCTCTCTTACTGTTTATACTTCATTCCTCCCACTTCAGGGTAGGTGAAACTAATCCAAGATTTGAGACTTTTCTTGCAAAGATTGGAGGTCAAATGAGATGTTGTAGAGTATGTTCTTTGTTACACTGTGCAGTCATCTTTCATGCTGCCATGGGAGAAGAAGTAGAAAGTGTGTTTACCTGGCTGCTTTCTCAGATAGCTTGTTCTGAGGGCATGGGGAATAGCAGCAGCAGAAAGAAAGTAAATATAATCTGTATTCAAGAAACAAACTTGGATAACACGAAAGGTAGTGTATCCATGAGAAAAGACATATGTCTGAGCTGGTTTTGTGTCTGAATTAGCTACATTGGTTTAGTTAACCTAGTAAGACATCGCTTATTGTAATAAATACATTCTGAACATAAAAACAGACCAAGTTCATGTACTTAATTGTGAAAGAGCATCCAGTCTTCATGGTGGCACAGCATTTGCTCCACACAGGCCTGATTCATGTTTTTCTTGGACATTTTCACTTAGATTTATTTTTTTTTAAAGCAGAGAGGTGGAACATGACAGATTTGAAAATGTTTTATATAGCTTTCAACAAGAAGCAATTTATAGCAACTTGAAGTTATATAACTTCTAACTCCACTTTTTTCACAGCATGATTTAGATAGTTCTGGTGCTTTCACAATAATTCAAAGGAATATGCAATCAGTCAATCTATCTTATCTATTTTAAGCATTTCCAAGGAGCCATCACTGTAGTTTCTAGGTTCTAAATCTTAATACAAGTTTGGCATAAACATGCATTTTGCAAAATATCAGAAAGGAAAATGGCTTTATTCATTTATGAAGTGAAGACTTCCTCAAACAAAGGGACCCTACAGTGTTGCTTATTGTATTCCCTACACAATTAATATTACTTTGTGCAGGTACTTTAGGACAAACTGCATTTGTCATAGAAAGATGATGGATTTGGTCTCCAGTTTTATGTAGATCTGTAAGACCCCCACAATTATTAGAAAGTTAATGTAGTGTTACCATTTAGTAATTGCATTGGCCTAGTTATAGGACAAATGAACGTAACAAAATTTTTCACAAAGAAGCATTTAGGATAATCTAGGAGGGCATCTAGGAATTCATCCAGATGGCTTCAGAATATTTATAGCCAGAGGTAGTTTGAATGACATCATGAAATAGTTTGTTCAAATAATTTTATGATATTGTTCAAATGAATAGTTCAGCTTTTATTCAAGTGAATAATTCATGAACATTCATTTAGAGGAATTTCATCAGGGCATCTGTTTAATATTGTCACAATTCATTCAATTTTACCTATAATACTATCAAAGCAATTCTTAAACCTCAGCTGGCACCTCTCTGCGGTTTGGACCTTTGGGGTTTGCGTCGTTTGAATTTGCAAAGAAGCTGCAGAAAATAAAGTTGACAGTACAGGGCAGAATTAGATGCCTATCTGGGATGTAAAGGTTACCCAGCTGAGAAACACGGATTATCATTTGAGAAAATCATGAGAAGAGAAGTGCAAATCAAGAGCAAGAAATGTGGAATGGATGAAAATACCCCTAGCAGACAGAAAAGCCTGTGTGTCAGGAATATTTTTTGCTTCTGACTGCATTAGCATATTTACATAAAATCTTTAAATGTTCACTCCTTGTTCATGGTTCTTTCACAGCTGTAGAGCAGATTTGGATGATTTTAGTGCACTGTTTCAATCATTGTGAAAGTTTTCCTAGAAAGAAGAGGAGGAGTATTAAAAAAAGATATCAGAATTAACTGGAGCTTTTTTAAGGGCAGTGACTGCCTATGTAATTCAAAGCAACGTCTCAACAGCAGATGGAAATCTCTGCTACTCTTGAGCTAATATAAATACTTCTGGAACACCCTTTTAGTATTATCTCAAGTGTGAAAGCCATGAAGATTTGAGAGCTCAGTTTATCTTCTGTCTCCCCAAAGGTACATGGTTGTTCTGTATGTTATTGTTGTTGACATTTTACTGAGCCTATAATTTTGGGTCATGTATCATTATTCGGTTCACAGAAAGCAGGAATTGGAGATTAGGTGGGATTTGATTTCTACCTCATATCACGTCCAACTCATGGACCATGGCTAGACTTCATCAGTTATTGCTCCTTGAATGGTAGTCTGTCCTGAGATGAAGTGGTCTGGGAAGAGAAAGGAGTAAATATTTCTCTTGCAAGTGGAACTTTGTTTTAAATGTGCATTTGATGGAAAGCCTGAGACCAAACGTGAAGAAGCTAGTTCTCAATATACAGTGATAGCATTTCAAGCATCATCCTCACCCATACCACTGACCTCACCATAGCACTGACATGTGATTTCATGAACTGTAATTACCTGCTGATATCTGCCATGATCTTAAGCTGTGGTTGGTTTTCAGTATGTGGTGAGGACACTTGAGCGCAAGCATTAAGTGTCTAAATGTGCGGTAGGTGTCTAAATTCTCATATATAATCAATGGAGTACATGTCTTTGTGGTAGTCAGGCCAAAAGAATTACTTGAGTGACCAGCCCCTCTAGATTCAAGTTAGACACCTGTGTATGCTGTTACTACCATTTGAAATGCTGCAGGGTATGTGGGACATCCACATAGAACTGATAAGGGCATCACAGGACCTGTAGAAGGCTTGCAGCCTCCTGAAGTGACAGCTGGAGGCCAGTAAGGAGTATTCCAGGGCATCTCTGAGGGCAACTGAACTGAGTCTTAGGTGTCTAGCTAATGGCAAATGTAAGCATCTTTCTTGCATGTAGACAATAGACATTGGGTGTGTTAATTTGAAACTGAACAGCATCACGTTCAGACATCTGTCTCTACTGTATTTTCTGCAAATAGTCTCACTGACATGAGAATCACATAGAGAATTAGAAAGAGTAAGGAAAGTTATCCAGGTTTTGTCTCGTCTGCTTACTATGGTCACTTGTAGGAGTATGACATTACTATGACACACTGAAGAGAAGTTTTCAAGGGCAGGCCCATGAAAATTTGGGTTGAAGCAGCTGAAAAAGCTGCTGGAGCAAACTTGCTGGCAAACTGAGAGGCAGAGGCAGGAGCTCAGATGAGTACGTGTAACAGTTCAGTGTATTGCCTGGTGCAATCAGGAAAAATAATCCCTTGGATTCAGACTTAGGTGGGGACCTTGTGCTAAGTGTATCTTAAGATACATTATTTCAAGAGGTGAAGCCAGTAGCTTCCTGTTCAACCCAATTAGACAGAAGAGTTATTTCCCCTTAACTGAAGATGCAAGGACAGTAATTTTCCTTTTCTGGCAGAAGATGTGGCCACAGAATTTAATTGAATTAACCCTGTTGTAGAGCAATATAAAATAAAGGTTGGAAATTAAAGCGTTTTTTGAAATCTTGTTGCAATCAGCATTAAAAATTGTGAAGGAACAGAAAAAGAATACAAAAACAGCTGAAGTATTTAGGGTGGGGTTTGTTGTGTTCTGTTTTGGTTTTGTATATGATGCTTTTTGCTGTGAAAATGTGGTAAATTAAATTCTACTTCCTTATAAGTGTAACAAGGCAAACACACAAATAGAGGAAAGAAAATGTAACAGTTTGACTGGCAACTAGACATCTAGCACTTCCTTGAAATTAGGAAAGCCCGGGAAAAATAAATTTCAAGTCATTCTGTGATATTTTTTCTCTTCCCTTCTCTCTCCATCTCAGTGGAGCAAAAACTTCCCTATATATTTAAGGAAACATTTAAATAGCTTTTATTACCTCCCTAATTAAAGCCATACTTTATTTCTTTAATCACAAGTCATGTATGAGAGAACCCAGCATATACTGCTAGCTATGCCTGTGCAAAACCAGTCACTTTTGAATCACGGCACATTTGCACAGGGTGAGAGCTGCAGTACACAAGAAGATACTGAATTACTTTTTGCCTTTGCCGCTATTGTAAAATAGCTGGTTAAACTGAAAGGGAAAGTAGAAAACATCAATTTCCTTGACTTGTGAACAAAAAGAAAGGAAGTTTCGAAAGTATGCACACCACTACGTAAATACAGACCCTGTGTTATAATAGTGTCAGATAAAAATCATGTTTTTAAATAAAAGAATTTAGTAAACAAATGAAATAGTAAAGCGCAGTTATCACAGGAAAAAAATAATAAAATCAGCAGTGAATTTTATGTATTTTGTATGAATTCTAAGAGCTGGATTTGAGCAGACTCAGGAATGCAGGAAACGTGATCTTACTTTGTTATTTGTTATTTAGGCAATTGCATACTTGAGTGGAAAGGTGGCTGCGAGTGTTTGAATTTTGGTCAGTGCTATCTACACCAGAGGCCATGTACTGCTGAGCTGGTGACCTCCTTCCTAGAAAAGCCCAACGTGTGCAGCAAGGTTAGGTAAGATGTTAGAGCTTGTGTTGCTTCAAGAATAGCCACAGTCAATTCAGAGTGTGCTTGCACTGCCACAGTTCTTTTCCTACAATTTAGAGAAAAGAAAATTGTAGTGGAGTGTAACCAGGAATAGCCATCAGAGGAACTTTTCTTAGTGGCATCAAAATCTTAAAGGATGTCTGCAAGACCTTAACTGCTTTCAGTGATACGTTCGGGAAAATACAGGTCACTTGGATTAATGTCAGAATGAGGTTTTTATATCATTGGCCATGTCCCAAAATTATTTTTATACTTTTTCACACTGTTGATGGTCTTTTAACTGTTGTAACACCATCTTATGCTGGTTTGAGAATCAGGTCATTATAGTTCATAGGCACTCGACTAGAGCAGTGCTATTAATTAATGCTTCAAGATTGTTGTTCCCTTTAGTAGTAAGTAAAGCAAGTAGTGTAAAATTGGTGATCACTAAACTTTAGGAAAAGAAGTATTTCAGTTTGCTCTTTTAATATCCAACTCTCATACACTCAAGTAAGATTTAACGGTTTTTTTAGTTCTGTTCCATTGTTCCCGAGCTACCACCTTTGAAGTTTGTTGTGATTGAACCTTGAACTGATCAAATAGGTTGTCAGTAGCATAAACTGGAATAAATGTACAGATCATTATATTGGTTCTGGAGAATGCATGCAGAAGACACTTTATGCATTTATAAATAGTTTAATAAATAGAGGAATTCTTTATTGGCATTTTCATAGTCTAGTAAATTGGGGTGAAACAATTATTTCTAATTTTTAAAAGTTTTTGGTTATATACAATCATCAATTCTAGCTGAAGGTTTTGTTTATGTTAATGTGTGTATATATATTCAGAAATATGTATATATGCTTGATTTCTGTTTTATTTGTTTGTCTACTGCATCTTTCACCTACTGTTTGATTTTTCTTTATTCTAATGCATTTGGACATTTGCTTGAAATGTTCTTCAGTAGAAATATTGCTGACATTTCTCAGATATTTAGAAACATGTTACCTTTTAATCCTACATGGTATATCTTCATAGAAACTAACCTATAGGATTTGTATCTTTAAAAATAAATCATTAGTAGTTTTTTTGAGTTTTATTTCTTGAGTGGTTTTGTTTTTCCGAGGGTAGGCTAATACTGGTCAGCTGCAACTGTGCTGCCTAGAGAAGGTATCACCCTAAGGAGAGTGGTATTAAAGTGTGTATTTTTCATTCCTATTCAAAAAGTTTGATGTTTGTAAATAAACAATAAATTTGCTAGTACTTGCATGAGTTTTTATCAGGCAAAGTATCTTAGATACAACATTTGAATTGTGATTTGTTCTGTCATGCTGAGGCTGAAGGTGTGTTATGTATATTAGCTACAGAGCTATTTTCGTATGATATTCTTGGGAAAGTATGGCTGTTAGCATTTGACTTCTAGGTTGGAAACAGTATGGCAAAGCTAGTAAGCTTTTTCTGTTTTTCATGTAATGGTTAAATCAGTCTCAGAATTATCTTTTGCATCTCTAAATTGTGGCCAGTAGTTTCTATAGGAGTGGGGTTAATTCTCTTACATGATTAGCTTTCGAAATAAAAAAAAAATATGGAGCTTCCATAGTGAAGGCACTGCAGGGAAATCTTCAAATCAGAAAGGCACATAGTGATTTCATGCTTCTTTAGAAATAAGACACATTCCTTTTACAGTGTTTCCTTGCAAACTTGCAAGTTGAAATGGACATGAGGTCTTCCACTTCAAAAAGTATTAATTTGACAGGTGTTAATTCTTGGGGAAAAAACAGCTTTTTAATATGCTTTTGGCATGCTTCCATTTCAGCACTTTAAATCAAGTCATTAAATATTTCTGATGGTTCTAAATTTTTAGAGGAAAAATAGGTCAGCAAAATCAGTAAATCATTTTGTCCTTAGCAGTGGCGATGTCTTGAAACATAGTAAAGTGATGAGATTTATTCCTGCTGCATGTGAAAAGATTACATTTTTAATGTGATAGATCATCTCTGGAATTAATACTAGCTTTGAATCAGTGATCAGTGCATAACAAAATGAAATTACAAAAAGTAATTTAAGTAGTGGAATGTTAAAATTATAGTAATTCATAGTTTTAATCTTGAAGTAACATTTAGACTACAAAAAATACCACAGTACTAAAAGAATCATGGAAGGATACATAGGACAGTATGAGCAACAGGTACAAGGGATTTCAGGGCATTATGTAATAAATAGGTTGATATCAAATAAAGTTGGTATAGTTGAAAGTTACAGTATGTTAATGGAGTTTAGAAAGCTTGAATTAAATTATTTAGTGATTTTGCCATGCTGATGGAATATTATCTATTTCATTAACTGTATCCATTGCAAATGGAATAACTCTTTTCTAGGCAGATTTAGTGCAATGGCTAACCATTAAAAAGTCAGATAAAGTAATCTTTCCTTATATTATAAAGTAAGGGGGTTGATAGTCAATTTTGCAGTACATGAGTAGGATTTTATAGAGGTGTTTTTTTCCTACAATGTACTTGTTTTTTGAGCTTAGAGAACTTCAGTCCAAAGGACCGCAGTTTATGACTTATTAAAGAGAGTAATAGTCCATACATAGTGTTTTACTCCTTTTCTTTTCTCTCTTTTTTTTTTTTTTCCCCTACAATATACTACAGACTTGACCTCTCAAGCACTCTACTCCTGACAAAAAATACAGTGTACAGATGGGTCTTTCTTTCCCATATATATATATATTTTTTTTTTCAATATATATACTGTCTGTCACAAAGTTGATTGTGAATGATGCCAATTAGAAGGAAACTTTTTTTTGTTTTTTTTTTTATTCCCTAGAATTTGGGGGTTTCTGTGCCCCATAAGCTACAACTTACTGGGTTTTTTTCAAATGGGGAGATTATTTTTGCTAAAACAGAGAGACTGCTTTTCTGTCAAATGAGTTGTTCTGCATTGGAAGCTAGTCCTGAAAGTCCACCAGATTTTGGAAAGAGTAGGAAAAGAATAATGATATGTATCCTTTTTTTCTCCTCATATTGTCATCAAAATTATCACTTTGAAGTACTTTATTTAACCATTTGCAACTAATACGCTCAACATAAGTCACCCTCTGGAAATCACATTTTTATAGATACATAGACTGCTGACTATTTATTTCAGGTATAAATTCAATTTTACAATAGTCACAATGAAGTTAAGATGAACTATTGTGTCTACTAACATCAGAGGAGAACATGTAAGGCTTATATCTGAGGCAGAATTAAACAATGCATATGTACAGGTCATAATGTATAGTTAGTAAAGTTAAAATAATAAAAATCTGATGTTGCTATGGGATTGTTTCTGTTAAAGGTACTTAATAATTCCAGGTTTATTTTGCACACTTACTGTTCTTGCATTCAACATCTTTTGTGTAATACTTAAATGAAGTCAATCCAGTTTCCTCAGTCACCTACATTAATGAAGCATAATCTATCAAGGTATTTGAGTATTGAAACTGAAGGGAATATAATGAGCTAATAGTAATTGAAAGGAGATTAACAGCTCTGTGTTATGTTCAGTAGTACTTAAGCAGACTTTTTTTGCCTTTCTGTTCAATTATTCTAAGCAATCTGTCTTCTGAGACTGACCTCTGATGGAAGCTTTACCTTGTTTAACAAATGAGTGTCATCAGACCTGCTTTAATTGTTTAAGCTCCCTTCACAGGCAGTGAAATGAATTTGACTCCTGAGTGTACTTTGGGAATAGAATTCCAACGGTTTTGATACACACTGAAGGTTTCTGGGAGAAAGGCATGCCTAACTTGTACTAAAAATGTTGGGGGACAAAACCCTTAAAGGTTGGAAAGCAAATTGGAATTCGATTATTTAATTTCTGCCTACGAAGGAACTCTTGTGCAGTGGTATGCTAGAAGGAAATCAGATTTGCCTCTGTTCTTCAAAATGCATTGAAACCCATACTTACACACAAAGTATGTCAAAGAAAAATTATTTTCTAGTTAAACACCTTTTGACTAGAAAATACCTGCTCATTGGAAACGTTGAAATAAGTTTAAAAATATTTAGACACTTTACAATAAAAAAAGTTGAGTAACCTTGGAGGGCTGACCTGCATGCTTTACTGCCGCTGAGGTCTTGAGTTTGACTATGTCATCTTAAAAAGTTTATGTTCTGGATTTTTAATATTTTCATGAATGGAGCAACTATGCACGGTACTTGATAAATTATCCTGATATTGAAAACATATTTCTTATATTTGAAAGCTGAATTTATCTGAACTTGTATGCTTATGACTCGTATTACAAAATTTCTACTCTTCTATGGCACTATAAAGTGTGACCAGTTTATCCCTTAACTTTTTTTTCTGAGCAAACTTTAGTATCAAGCATGATTGTTGATTGTTTGCTCATTCTTAGGATTATTTGTTTCTCCTGGTTTTCAGCATCTCTGTGTGGCTTTGCAACAGAAAGTTAGGAAGGGAGTTTGGGGAAGGAAAGAGGACAGTTCCCTGCAATGCAATAGAATTATGAAAAGCACATGAGGGAAAAAAGGTGGGTTTTATGCTCCATAAGAAAAGAAATGGTAATCCTTATAAATAACTCCGTCCTTTATGTAATGCAGGACGATGGAAAATTAATTTTTTTCTGATGACTAGATATTTTACTCTTCAGAGGAAATATGAACATGAAAAGTAGCTATTATCATCTTTTCACATCAGTAGATAGTATTTTGGCTACAAAATAACATACTGTAGATGCCTTGAGCTATGCAAAGTTCAGGCTGAATGCTTTGTTATTGGTGTCTGTGAGGTAGTTGAAAATTGTATTCTATGAATCACGTTTTCTGGTAGTTCATAAGAACATTAGTTAAATGCAAAATGTATAATGTGTAGTGCACATATATAATTTCCAAGGGGTTATTATGTGACACATAAATTTCTTTATTTGAAAAATTTTAAGTGAGAGATTTTCTACCTCACTGGTTTTTACAGTGGTATCGCTTAGGGTCTGATTCCAACAAAAGTACTTTTACTGACCTATTAGCATATCTTTAAACAAGTTTTAAGTATAATGTGTTTAAATTTACACATTGTAAAGTACTTTGATTAATTGTGGGCTTTCCTTTTTTTTTTTAAAGGAAAAAACTTAAACCAATTGTTTTTTTCATTAATTCAAGAGTTATTTGGATTTTTTTGGCATTAACATTGTGGAAAAGGAAAAAAATCTTAATTGAACTAAGATAATATATAATCTAAGAAATTCTTAAATTAATGATTTGGTTTTCCTCAACTACCTTTATGTTTAAAGGATAAATGTCAGAAACAAGTGTTTTCTTTTTTACTGAGGAATTATGTAACTTGCATCTTCTCATCCAACTATGTCATTTGCAGTGGTGGTTTACATTAAAAATATTGGTAGTCTTAGCTGTAGCAGTGTAATTCCAAGTGTGACTACAGTTAAGTGAAAAAGAGAGGCAGTATTAGTCTGGACAGGTAAGGAAGCTAAAAATCTTGTGGATAAAATCATGAATGTGAAATATGCTTCTTTTCATTGTTAATATCTGCTAAAACTAAGCCCCAAAGAAGTTCCCTCTGACCACATCAGACTTGTCAGCTTGTCCTCAGGTTGGCTGCTCTAATTTTTCTGTAGATATATTAAAAAAAAAAAGGAAAATCAGTGTACTTTTAGTAAGAATTTGCAATATGATTTATTTGCTGATAGTCAATGACAAATGTTTCATTTGTAAGATTAATTTTGTAGTGGACACCTACATTGCCTTTACGGTCTTCTACTGTTCTCTATATTTTGCTAAAAGGAGTAGGATATTTTTTGTTTCATCGTTGTTGTTAGCTCTAATTTTAACACAACATCAGCTGAGATCTACAGCATATTCTTATTGGACAAAACTTTTTAAACTATTTTTTTACCATTTTGTGGCTTAATTCATGCATGGATTAGCCACAGGTGAGGCTGATAGCTTTAGTGTACCAAAATTTGCGGTTCTGTTTTGACATTCACTCCATTTTCAGTGTGCTTACTCACCCCGTCAGAGCTGAATATTTCAGTTGCAGCCCGGCATCCCCAAGAAACAGTGACCATGTAGTGAGTGCTTGCACCGCAGACTGTTTCGCTGGCCACAGCAGTGTCTTTGAGCAAGGAATGCCATAGGAAAGCACTGAACATAAATAATGTTCATAAAACGTAAAGACAAAGAACATATGTAAAATTAAAGTCTAGACTACCTGTATTACCTCTGTATTTTGGGGAATTTTCTTCAGATTTATTCCTTCATGCCACTACAATTCCGTCTCAAGAGTCTGAGACTGAGTTTTGGAATTAATATTAATTGTGATTAGGATGCCTCAGATCTTTCCTGATAACGTGCATACTTGTAACTCCTCCTCTGTAGAGTGCCTTACTGCGCTGTCAGACCGCACGCTTCTAGAAAACTGAATTGCATTTGAGCTCTGTTGCAGTTAACCTCACATTATTTCCACACATTTTCCTAGCTTTAAATGTATTTTAATATAATATCCACTAGAAATTAACAATGCTAAAAAAATTAATTGCACAAAAAAAGTGCTCAAAGAAAAATGTAGAAAGAGAAAGTATAAAATGCCCAGGTTGATCATGACAGCATAAATCAGTTCTAGAGAATTATTATGGGCAGTTCTTACTTATCATGTAGAACAAAATTACCGTCCTTTTTTGAGCTTATGCATTATGCAAATCCATATCATACACTCAGCCTGTTCTTAACAGTAAACAGTGATAGGCTTGAGTTATGTCTGATTTCCTTTTGTACTTTCAGGAATAAGATGCAAAATAGCTGTATGAAATGGGAAATTTGGGCAATTTATCATTAAGGAGAAGATCATTGCTACATTGAAGTCATTGTCTACATTGGCAGAAATAACTCCCTATTTCTTGTATAACCGAGCCTGTAGAAGAGCAGTTTAAAGCCCCAAATCTTATGTATTTTTTGTAGTTGTACAGTTCTGCCAAACTTCCTGTAAAGCTGTCAGTTTCTAAATAACCTTTGTCTACATTAAACATGTAGAATCACAGAATGGTTTGGGTTGGAAGCGACCTCAGAGACAATCTAGTTCCAACCCCCCTGCCATGGGCAGGGCCACCCTCCACTAGACCAGGTTGCCCAAAGCCCCATCCAGCCTGGCCTTGAACACTGCCAGGGAGGGGGCATCCACAGCTTCTCTGGGCAACCTGTTCCAGTGCCTCACCACCCTCACAGGGAAGAATTTGTTCCTAATGTCCAATCCAAATCCCCCCTCTTTTAGTTTAAACCCATTACCCCTTGTCCTGTCACTCTCTGCCCTTGTAAACAGCCCCTCTCCAGCTTTCCTGTAGGCCCCTTCAGGTACTGGAAGGCTGCTATAAGGTCTCCCTGGAGCCTTCTCTTCTCCAGGCTGAACAAGCCCTGCTCCCTCAGCCTGTCCTTGTAGGAGAGAGGTGCTCCAGCCCTCTGATCATCTTCATAGCCTTCCTCTGGACTTGTTTCAACAACAACATATAGTAAAATCTTCCTGTCTGTAGAGGAATTTGGAGAAATAGGAAGTCTTTAGGACAAAAGGACTCTCTTCCTCCACAAAATTTGTTGTTGTATCAAAGGTACACAACACCTGCCTTAATGTTTGTGCAAAGCTGTATGCTTCCCTGCTATTGAAATCCTCATGCTGGTTCATGCTGACACAGGGATAATGTGAGGCTCTATCAAAATTAGAATAATATTAAATTTGAAGAATCTTCCAGATCTGCCATTTTTTTTAAACATTGAAGTTTTGAGTGGACAGCATGATGACAAATATGAGCCAGTTTCGTGATTCTGTGACTCTGAGCTGCCAAACATCAGCCAAATCCCATGTGACACCTTAGAGGAGCACGAGGGCTTCTCTGTACTCTGCCTGTGGGTATGTGGTCATTTGGCACAATACACAAGTTCTCAGAAGTTATTCTCCAGCCCGAGGAGCGCAGGAGGGAGGAGAACAGGGAGTGTTTCATTCTCCCTGTTTTATGCTGGTGTTTTTTCCCCTGGCCAGAGTAATTCCTAATTATTGAATAAATGGATTCAAGGGCATTTTGCAGTTAGAGTGGTGTGGAGCAGTCTCGGTGGTCCCAAGAAGGCACTGTCCATAGGCTGTTGTGCAAGAGTAGGAGTTGTACAACAAGTTCTCCATTAATGAACCAGAAAAACTTGGGCCACTCTTAACTTCTTGGGTGAATATCTCCCGAGTATTAACAGTTCCCATTTATCTGCTAATGGATAAATCAAGTTATGCAGAAACATGAATGTCACAGAACCCCACAGCGTGCACCCATGTTACATGCATATTTTCTTGCAATGTGTCATTTGCATACTTTATACTATTGCTTTTAATCAGGTCTAAATAAAAATATAGGATGCCTTTTGTTAGAGTAACTTATGTAAGTAAAAGAATTAAATTTGAGCAGGTTTTCACAAAGAAAATTAAATAACTTTGACAGCCATTTCTCTTATTTTATGAATTCTCTGGCCTTAATAAAACAAAGCTGACTTCATGGTTGATAATTTCTAAGCGCTGTGTGTGAAGTCAACATGAGCTTCATCAGTAGTTGATGTTCCATTCAAACTTGATGGATGTGCCATTCAAACTTGGTTGCAAGTGTCACAAGTAAAAATCTGATAATGTATCATTCTAAGTCTAATCCATTTATTATTTTTTCTTTGATAAAAGTAGTTCTGAGACAACATTATACTGTAAGGAATCAGCTTTGCTATGGCACAAAAAGAAATTGATTTAACATGAGGATAAAGCTGCACAGCAATTTGGGACTATGAGTTTATTTACCTTTTCCACCTTTATTACCTTGGTGAGTGATATCAAGCATAGCTGAGAGTTCAAATAAAATAAAGGCTTTCTAGACTTATTCTTGCAGGTGTCTTTTCCATTTCCTGCCAAGTCTCTTACTCATCTCAGTTTCCAAATGGCACCCGAAGCTGGTACCACCACTGCAGATTGCACAGGGCAACTCCTACGAGGAACAAAGGGCTTGCTCTTCTGCTTCAGCTGAGTGCTTCCCTGAACACTAATGCTTCAAACTTTAAGAAAGCTCTCTTTTATGATTGACTATATAGCATTATATAATCTGCATTAGATAGGTTTTAGTCCTCTCACTGCTGCTGTATTCAGTGTGCATTATTCTCACCCCAGAAGAGCACTCCTGCCTTCATTTTCTTTGCCAGTCTTTCCAGCTTGATGGTTGTGATTTTGATTACAGTTTATACTTCATTTAACCTGAATGTCCTGAATATCTTCCAGCAAGCAATGGCTTATTTTTTCACAGAATGACAGAATATTAGAGGTTGGAAGGGACCTTGAAAGATCATCTAGTCCAACCTCCCTACCAGGGCAGGACCACCTAGAGCACATCACACAGGAACTTGTCCAGTTGGGTTTTGAATGTCTCCATAGAAGGAGACTCCACAACCTCTCTGGGCAGCCTGTTCCAGTGCTCTGTCACCCTCACGGTGAAAAAGTTTTTCCTTATATTAACATGGAACCTCCATATCATTTTTATGATATTTTCTTCTGTAATCATCATGTCCTTCTTTGCTAGACAGAATGGTATTTTGGATTTATATTTTCAGTCTTAGACTTTCATCTGTAAGGTCTGAATAGACTACACTAGACTAGACTAGAGTATTTCAGTTAGAAGAGACCTACAACGATCATATAGCCCAACTGCCTGACCAAAGTTAAAGCATGTTGTTAAAGACATTGTCCAAATACCTCATAAACACTAACAGGTTTGGGGCACCAACCACCTCTCTAGGAAACCTCTCCCAGTGTTTGACCACCCTCTCGGTAAAGAAATGCTTCCTAATGTCCAGTCTACACCTCCCCTGGTGCAGCTTTGAACCATTCGCACATCCTATCACTGGATACCAGGGAGTTGAGGAAATGAAACTCCCTCCCTTTCCTGTTATAATTCTATGATACTCTATACCAGTACACCAGTGGATCTTTTCTTTAAGTCCAAAACTTTACCTTGTCTGTTATCTGTCTACAAACTTTTAAATTAAAGCATTAGGGGAGGAGGCATGGGGAGGAGGCATGACTTTGGGTGTTGAAGGAGGGAAGGAAACAGAGCTGAAGGAAGGGAGTCATGAGTAAGATGTGGCTGAGTATGTTTTAGCAGAGTGCAAATATTTCTAGAAAGACATCATTGCTGCCAACATGTGTGGCTAATCCAGAGGTAAGAATAGCTGCATGATGACCTCAGCTGGGAAGGATCAGTGCATGAACTTTATCTTCAGAGCCAGGTGATGTTCTTCAAGCAGTGGCTAGCTTTTGAGCCAAGGAGGAATTTTTGCAGCTCGTGTCAAATGAAATCTGCTTTATGTCTCTGTTTTATGAGAAGCACTAGTATGTAATAATATTTATCATCATTTTGGCAACTGCTTGGTGGTAATTCTGTCAGTTTACTTGTTTTGGGAAGCCCAGCTCAGCAAAGTAATAAATAAAATGGACAGTGCTGTGACATACGCTAGCAGGATAATAGGAAGGTGTCTCTTCGAATTCCTTTCATATTGACAGTGTCTCATTTCCAATCCTGTGCAAATAATAAGAAAAAATTAGTAATGGCAGTCATTTTTTATAATAGAATGGAGCTTGTAAGCATATTGGAGAACCATAGGCCCTTGTATTCCTGCCAGGACAGTGCTCCTACCTTGTCACCACTTTTTTAATTTTTTCTTTTTCAAGGATATTTGGCTTGCTGTTACAGGGTTTTGAAAATGGGGGGGGGAGGGGGCGGAATTACTTTGCAATGATTAGTTGATCGCAGTGAAGACAGAATAGTGGTTCTTAATTGCCAAACAGAAAACTTCAGTTTGGATGAAGAGCATGAACTTGAAGTAACGTGCTTATATTTAGAGCAATAGTAGTAACAGTACACATTATTAGATAGAAAAGTGTAAAAAATTAGTATTTTCTTCATTTCTAAGTAAGTAATAATTACTTACTTTCTAAGTAAGTAATTTCTAGTTCTTTCTAAGAAATTGGTAAAATAATTTACCCTTTTAAAAACATCACAGAGCATCTTCTTATTTGCAGTATGTTTTAAACTGCTAATTAAAGGTAGTGCCACTGTTGTAGGTTAGCAGTGTGCTACACCCCTGTAAACTACACAAGCTTTCCTAACACTGTCAGAGACCAGACGTTTGTGTTGCACGTGCAGGCAGGACCTGTCCTGCCTGATCGGGAGTGGGAGTCAGTACATCTCTCCTCAGTGCATTTTTCTTTGAAGAATTATGAAAAATAATGCCAAAACAAAGAAACTTTGTATTGACTGATACACATGTCGGTAGCAGGACTGTCCATCAGCAGAGCTTAACTGTCATGTCCTAAATACAGAATGATATGAATTAGGTAGTTCAGACACCTCCTCCTGATCATTTCTCTGTAACTAGAATTTGATCCTTAAAGATATATCCTAGCAAGAAATTATGCTGCCACATTTTCACAGATAAAAAGGAAGCTACATAAAATGCAAAGAATACTGACATGCCCAACTGCAGTAACCACTTGATCTGTGTTACTATTCCACATGTGAATAAAATGGGTAAATAGTACTGGTATAAAATTCACCCTGCTTCCCAGTACAGTGCAGTGACAGAAAGCATACCTAATATTTCCTCTAAAATAAAATATACTGCATAGGGTGTTTCACTGGAATATGATTTAGTATTCATATTATGTTTTTAGAACTCCCATTTCTTAAATGTCTGTGTGATTTAACATATTTTTTATATTTGAGAAGATATAAGAAGCCCTCACAATTTTCTGTTAAAAGGATGTATACAGTAAAGTTAATAAAAGCAAAATCAAACAAATAATGTGGACATAAAAACTATAGTAGCCAGTTTTACACCTGTCTCCTCACTATCGTAGACGTGACACTCCAGGACATGATCTAGTAGGCATAGTGATGTTAGGTTGACAGTTGGACTTGATGATCTCTGAGGTCCTTTCCAACCTAAAGATTCTATGATTCTACAATTCTATGATTCTATCCATCCATGCAGTGCTTGTACACAAGCATTCAGCATGCAGTGCTCACTTATTCCTCCACAGCAGAGAAATTACCTGGAAGGGAAGTGAACGGCTTCACACTTGCCTGTGTACTCGCCAGTGCAGCAGAGCTAGCGAGGCTGGAGACTGTTTTGTTTTATCTTCCTTGTGCACAAAGGAATTGTGGTGTATTTCTGAGTGTTCAAGCAGTGCTGGTGTCCCTTGCTAATTCAGGCTATGTCTGGTGTGGAGCAGCCAACAGGGGAATATGAGAAATAGTGTTGGGATGCGTACATCAGAACTGAAGCGAACAGTCTTAGTGGGACCAGAGTAACGGACACTTGAGAAATGTGTGAGTTGTATTGCTAATGTGACTTATCTATGTTTCATCCATTAACACATACTTACTAGATGATCCATTTCTGAAGTAAAAGCCTCACATTTTATGTAAATGTGCTAGTAGATTTCAAGAACCTGTTGGAAAGGTTCCCAATACTGCCTTTCCGTATCTAGCCAAATCTGCCTTGATACATCCAAACAACCTGGTATATTTTACCATGCCCTGCCAGAAAAGCAAACAAATCCGGGACAGAAGAAAATACCGTGATTTCATGCTGCTAATAAGATATGACAGCACACTAAGGCACGGACTCAGCATGGCTCAATTAAACGAGGTAGTCTCCATCATGGTATCGCTTGTTACCAGACTTTCACAGGGAGTGAGACTGGACTAGGTAATTAGTATGATCTCCCCTCTCTGTATGTTGTGAAGTTTCATGTAGATAACATTGTCTTTGGCCAAATTACTTTATTCAGACAAAATAATTTCCTGTCCTCAGAGACTAAACCTGGGGTAAAGAGAAAAGGAAAGATCAAAGTATCTTCAGTGTGTAAAGCCACTGTGACAGTAGGGAATTAATTAAATAAGACAAGCCTAGATGGTCCTAGCAGGCATTTGAGATCCTGTGCTGCAGAAGATGGCTAAGGAAGTACTAAAAAAAAAAACAACCAAGAAATTAGAAATTAATCTCTGCTGGTTTATACTTGCTGATGAGCTGACCAGAGATTAGGCGATGACGTAAAATCGCAGAAGCTGGCATGTTAGGGTTGCACAAATGTGAGCTGAGCCTGGGCTGGCAGATTATCTGGTTCCTAGGTGGGAGGTTCTCCCCTTTGGTAATTGTATTTTCGTTTCTTATTAGAAGATGTGATACCTTGAAGGAAGAATCTGGATGACTACTCTTGTGTGTTTTATATGCTGAGACTTTTCATAATGTTCTGAAAGAATTCAGGCATGGAGTGGTTTGTGTTTTGTTGGGGCTTTTTTTAAGTCTTAAAAAAATCACATCTTTCTAAAGACGTGTGTAGGTATAAGAAACAAGTGAATGAAGGTAATGTAGAGAATAAAAGAGTTCTTATTTTAACCAACGATTATGTTTTAACAGTTTGCTTTTGTTACAGTCTTCCAATATAAAGTAAGGATAGAAAAATACAAATGACTGCAATGACAAAGACTGTATGTTCTGACTTTGAGTGTGGAAGTATCTTTGTGCTGTACAACCTTTTATTATGTATATAAATATGCATACACCTATTCCGATGCATAGAATCAGACACTCAGAACTTTTAAATTAACTGTTCTTAGTGTCTCCTATTTAGCAGGCTGGTTAAATAGTAAAGAAAGTTTTAGATCAATGGCAAATAAGTTAAGACACTTTATATAAGGTAGGCTAAAATATGTGTCTAAGCAGTATGAAATATGTACAAATTAGCTGAATGTTAGCGCTCAAATGGTCACTTAAATAAATTGTGGTTACAGAGATACCCTGACTATAAATGCAGTCCATATTTAAAAGGTGTTGGAGTACACTTGTAGTTATTAAAAATAGGCTGTACAAGGGCTCACATTCGTCTTACTGATGGCTTTCAGTCTTAAATTTCTTTTGAAATGAGCAAAGTTATTCTGTACAGATTCAGATTTTAAAAGTCAGTAGAATAATAAATGTTATAGGATCATTTTCTTTCTTCCTTCTTCAGGAAACTAAAAAAATTAACATACATGTCTCCCCTCAAACTCTTTGATTTGTTTCACCCAAGAACAAAACTTGTGCCCAGTACCACAAGGACTTTCTGTAGAAGCATTGAGGAGACCCATAATTTTCAGATAGTAGGAAAGTTAGTAACATTCCTGGTGGCCATAAAAATTAAATCTTTTTAAATGGGTTATATAACTTGCTGCAAGTGCAGAAATGGCTTGGCATACATGTTTAATGGTTTCACCTGTGGTTATGCTTGAGGGCAACCTCCAAGCCTTAATGCTGAACTCTAATTAGTGTAGACAAGATCACAGCACTGGATTTCAAGGGAATGCAAGATAACCTGCAGACAAATTACTACTGAAGTAACATGACAGGTCTTGACAGTATGTTCAAATCATTTACAGAAAAAGATACATCCATCGACTCCAACGTTTTCTAATATTTTGGCTACCAAAACATTTTGCACCCAATAGGTAGCTAGACTTCTGGATAAGTATAGAACTGCTACTGTAGCTGGAGGGTTTATGGTAATTCCATAAGCAGCAAAGTGTCTCTGTAAAGGAGAGATAAACAGCTAGTAATCCTCATAATTCCCCACTGATAGCCTATCCATCTCTGCTATAAATTAGAAAGCCCAGAGATTAGGAAGGCTAGGCAGGGTGTAGCTCACAGCATTAATCACAGTATTAGGATAGCAGCGTGCTTGAATTCTGTGTCCAAAGAGCTGGTATTTCTCTCTAGGTTAAAGTGACATAATGTAGTTTAGAATATATATTGAACAAACTACCAACCCAATGCAGAGATGGTTTTACAGAAGACACTGTTATACACCTCTTAAAACTAAGCTATCAACTGTAGACTTGGGAATAATGCATTAATTTTCACTATAAGGGCTGTAGCCATGACGTTGTAAGCTCTTCAAGTTTCCAAATTAAGATTTTTTTTCTTATGTGTTTAGCATTATTTAGATGGAATTAGGGTCAGGTTGTCTCAAACCTCTTGGCAATAGGAGGAGATTGTGCACATACTTCTGATCTTTTGGAATCTGCATATGCCTGTACAAACTGCACTGGTAATGTAGTTGTTGTCTCTGTACAAGTTCCTATTTAACTGCAAAATGTGAATGGACACCTTTAAAAATTAGAAGTTGGTCATTAGTTCTCAGAAGTATATGGTTGAATCAGAAATTTTCTTGATAACAACATTTCATTGTGGTGGTAGTCAGACGGAGAATGAAGAACTGTGGTTTGGCCTCCATAATAGTATGGAATATATTCCAAATCCAATACAACATTTGATTTAAAATACGTAATTCCAAAAGTGGATATTTTAGCCCTCTGCTTTTTATCAAACATGTTTCATGTGTTCAGGTCTCTGCTGCCTCATTTCAAAGTCTTTCTGAATATAGTCACAATAATTGTACAGTGGGAATGTAGTTGACATGCATTATTGACACTTCAGTCTTTTGAGTGGATGTAGTTCAATAAACTGTTGCTTGAGGAACAGTTTTGAGGAAGTTACTCTTCTAAAACTGACAGTGGATTCATAAACTTTTTACTTGTGTATGCATGGTAGCAATGTACAAGGCTTTTGAGATAGTGAAAGTGTATCTTGTATGTTCTTGCTTTGGAGTGACGATTAGGTTTCTGCTTTTGCAGTCATGAGGGAAGCTAGATGGTAATTTCTAGAGAAAGGAGCTCACTAACTAAGATATGAAAAATGCTCAGCAAAGTAAGAAAAACACTTTAACATGTGTTCATAGGGAAAAAAGAACAATATATCTGTAAGGGCCAGAACTGTAGGGAAAATAGAATATTTTGTTTAAGTGTTTGTAGTATTGTGAAAGGGTATAAATCGACATCTGACTGTTAAAAACTAATAGGAGACAAAGAACAGCACCATTTTATCATCAGCATAGAGTAATTCAGGCTCAGCAGAGACTGTAGCAAAGTCAAAGGTTCATGTAACTGCGAATAAGTGTCTGCGGGGTGAAAACATTGGTCAGAAGACAGACCCAGAGAGACGTTCACGTAAAAGCAGTTAGAGCAAATACACCCTATAGCATGAAAGTAAAGTTCACAATGGGAAACTGTGGAAGATGAGGCAAAACACCAAGCCACAAAGTGCAGAAACTTCCAACAAAAAGAAAGATGTGTGTGTAAGACATCAGTGGAAAGATGCTTGGCAACACAGATCCAAAAGGGAATGTTACCACTGGGTGACAGCAAAGAAATACATCTTCAACAGTGTGCAGAATGTCTTTGTATGCAGCTAACTTCTGGAACATTTTCACAAAACTTAAATGTCAGCATGTTAGTAATAATGGTCTGTTCTACCCTTCCACCAGATGGATGTTTGAGAAGAGCAGTGGAGTTTTTCAGGCAGCTTTTTAAATTCTGTTACTAGACTCTTCTGCAGCATATCAGTCGTGTCTGGACTACAACCAGCAGAGTTTCTAATGGGAAGGTGAATAACGACTCTTGCATTTTTAGTGGTTGTTAAGCCTGAACAGAGAGGGCTACCCAACTGAATGTAAAAGAAACTAAACCAAAGGTTGATGTTTGATACTCTGAAGTGCTGGAAAACTGTCAGAAACCATTAGCTAACAGTTGAAATGCTATAAATAATTTCAGAAAGTGGTATGCTTTGATCTTTATTATTTTCCAGGACATCCATGAGAAAATTGTGTGCCTTACAGTGTGGTATAAGGAAGTAAATTTCTCACCTCCTTTACTTCCTCAAGGAAACTCAGCAGGGGTGACAATGCACTTTGGAAAGTTGTTCAGACCACTCTTTCCCTTCCAAAGTACTTTTAGGAAGAAAAACATGTACTATCACGTATGGCCATTCCAATGCAGAGGGGTGAAAATTATATTTAGGCCTATGGATCTGAGGCATAAGAATTATATTCCAGTTGTATGTCTGTAACAATACTGGAATGCATGTGTAAATGATTGTAGGTCCATTATGTCCCAAATTATTCTACACTGCATAGCCAAATCAATGCTGTTGCTGGTTCCATGCTGTCCTCAGTTCTGAGCACTTTGACAAATTATAAAAAAAGTCTTGTTCAAGACACCCTTGAGATGAGAAACATTAATGTAGTGACCTCCTATTGAAGTTATGGTTGATTTTATTTGCTCTAATTTGATGTCACATAAGAATTCTATAGTTAGAATGCAAGTTTTTTTAGGGGGAGTATTTGATGGTTTTAACCATTAAACAGTCCTTGTCTCTCTGTAATCTCTTGCCCTGTTCACTCTGCATTTTTCCAGGTTCAGCATAAAATAGACATCATGTAGGCATCATGCTCTTTGCCTGCACAGTTATGTTTCACAGACTGTCCTGAACAAGACAGGGTCATTGGGCAAACGTGTCACCATGTAGCTGTATGATAATGATAATGATCAACAGAGGGCACAGTAAGCTTACAGAAGCAACAGTATGGTGTCTTGTACCTTTCAGACCTTGTTTAACTAACCTGAAGTTAAATAACTCTGAAGTTATTTTGAGGAGTTCTAATAATTTATTAGTCTCAGTAGCTCCATGTTTGCTTTTGATTTATTTCTGATCCCTAAATTTGGGCACTTCATGGCAGTGTAGCAGTGATGAATATATACATGGCTTTTTTGTTCATGACAGTACTGACATCTCACTTGCAAGTTTTAGGTGCCTGCTTGAGGAACTAGTTGGTAGTAATTGAGAGATCTGTTTTACTATTTTGTACCAAAAAAATTATCTCAGTATCTGAAGCTGAATCTGTTCTCTCTTTTGATTAGCCTTAAGAAAGTAGGAGAAAAAGGAGGGACTGATGAAACTTTAAGGAGTAGTTACAAACACTGGTTGAGGAGATGTTTACATTGTCATGACTGAAAAAAGAACTGGTGAGACATGACTTCTTTTGTGCAGTTTGGTGCCTGAGTTAACAATTCCTACCAAGACAGTGATGCTGCTTCCAGAGACCTCAACCATTGCACATACAGCAGCACTGAGCTGTGCCATGTGGGTTTGTGGCTCAGGTTACAGATAACAGTCCCATTGTCTGATACAGACACACCTTCAGTTCCAGTTATAAATATCAACTTTTCTGATAGCACTGGTTAAGTTGAAAGGAATAATTTTTGGTAAGCTTAAGGCCCGTTGAGGGTATCCAAATGTGGATGCCAGTCTTGTAAGCCTAGGAATGGAGGTTCTTGTGTTAGTTCAAATGAAGATATAAACTTTTTATAAACTTTAAATATGATAAAGGCTGAGTGGCCTTTTATTTATGTGACCCTTGAAAGCACAGCTGGAGAACACAGAGCTGACATTCACATTTTCACCAAGCTGGAATACTATACCAGATACTTAGCTAGACACTTGGGCTGAATTCTTCAGTGTCATGAGGCTGCAGACCTCACTGTAATATATCTGCCATCAAGGGAGAGGATGGAGTGTCACTAGGTAAGTGATTAGTATTCATATGCAAGGAATAAATAAATTGCGCAAGAAAAATGTTTTAAAATGTCAAAATCTGCAAACATTCACTTATGTAAAGTTATATGTCAGACTGTAGTTGCTAAAATGAAGTGTACTACATGGGAAAGGTTATGTTACTTCTAAGGGGATATGATAGTGCTTCAAAGGCCTGTAAAAAGGAATGACATATTCCTAAGGGTGACTGCATTAAATCTGATGTTCAAAGTCATTAAAATAGCGAAAATTCCTTCCTAATCAGCCTGCTTACTGAGTACTTACTAACAGCTGTGCACATACAATGGCATTTATTTTCCCAGAGAACTCAGTCAAACAGTGTAGGTCACATCCTGCTATTCCTTTACATTAGATGATAATGGTAGTTTTAAAAGTGTTTCCATTAACACTGTGGATAAGAGCTGGCAGTCTAAAACTTATCTGCTTTGATAAGCAGATCTGCTTGTCTTGGTTTGTTGCTATGTTCTGTCAGAAAGTCCTCACATCTGGACTGTGAAGGGATTCTGCTGTGACTGCAAGATTTTTATGCATAATGTTTGGACTCCTCTTTCTTGAAAAAGGTTGTCTTTTCTAAATTGCTGAGTCAAATGCCTTATTATCGTAATCCCTTTCAGAAAGGTGAGGGGTCATTCCTGTACTTATGAAGTTGTTTGGATTTTCTTTTCCTCTTCCAGTGTGTTGTCAGCATCTTTGTCTTTTCCACCTTCTTAAGCAGTACTCATTCCCGTGATTCCCTTGAGGCTCACACTGTTGAAAATCTACTGTATGTTGGTTTCATTTTGCCTGCTACCCTGAAAATAAAAAAGTATTTTTGTCAGGTGGTAGCTCATAACTTTTCTTGAAGGACGGTGTGGCTTTGCCTTGCAGAAGGAAAGCCAGAACACCCAGTTGGCATCTTGGACAACTCAGAACTCCACTCAGTTTATCCCTGTATAATGAGCATATGGAAAAGCAGGAAAACTGAGGTGTATATACACATTGGCCTTTTGTCCAGAGTGGGAAAACAATGATTTTCCCTGAAATGATCAGTCTCTTCTCCTTTCAATTCCTGTCAGCTGTTTAGCATATTGAATTTTACACAATAAAATGGATTTTTTTCAGGCACTGGAGTCATCTTATAGTTGAAAGTATTTTGATGCAGAAAAAAAAAGAAGGGAAGTGCTCACTTGGAGGTATTTTTGTTTAATTTGAGGAATGTCTGATATTGCACACATTGAAAAACCTTGAGACTGATTTCAGCTGAGACTTCATGAGTTCGGGTGGGGGGAATCTTTGTCTTTGCTTCCTGGAGAAGCATCATGTTTTCTCTACTTCAGACCTTCATTTAGAGGTGAGAAACTGACACTATTAAGTTATCTATTATTTTGTAGATGCTAAATTCCTTACAAATGTACCATCTGCAGGTAGTAAGCTTCAAGATGCTGGTAATAAGAAAAATGTAATAAAAGGTGGTCCAAAATGAGGAAGATTTGTCAAACAGGAAGGGCCCTTTAGGTTAATAATATTCTAATTTAGCTGTGTGTATTCTAAATTGTTGTTGTAGTTCACTTCAGAAAGGTTGGTTTTTAATGCACTAAGACTAGGCAGATGTCAGCCAGTGCTGAATTCTCAGGGCATAATTCTGCGAGGGACTTCAGAGAGGTAGTTACCGGAGAAGTCGGAAAACTGCAGATGTAAATCCATAAACAGAATTTGCCTTTAGTTGCAAGATTTGCTTTAGTCAGTGTCATAGGAGATAGCATTGCACCTCAGGCAAGAAACTGTGACTGTTTAATGTTGGAGACAGATCTCATGCTTAAGCCCAGGATCTGAAGTATAACTGTTTGTTTTTATTTTAGCAGGGAAAGAGAGCAATAATCCCAACTGGCAATCCAAAAATAACCAGATTGGAGGGTGGAAGGAAAAAGAAGGAAAAGGGAAGAGAAAAATGGAGAGGTAAATTGTTATTCTGTAGCTACGGTTCCCTTGCAAGGAGGAGCAGGGAGGCAGAATTTTGTCAGGAGTGCGTGGAAATATAGTGTTCCAGTGGTGTATGGTGATTCTGCAGATGAGGACCACAGACACCACTGCTACACAAAAGCATTTGAAGTGGTTAACGAGGTATGTGGGAGAGAAAGGGGAGCACATCATCTCCAGTTCTCTTCTGGAGATGTCAATATCTTGTGCTCAGTTGTCTCATAAATTTGCTTCAACACCTACTGAATATTGGACTATTACTGTTTCTAGTTATTCACTATATTGTTCTCTCTCCCCATTTCTTTCATAACTCCTGATTTCACATAAATAGCTCTAATCTAGGTGGTTCAAGCACTGGGAAAGACTGCTGCTTTGCAATGAAAGATGATGGTGCAGCAGCAGATTAGTATTTATTGTTTCTCTTTCCTTGATCATGAAATCATTGTGTGTTGTGGATGCTGTGGGCTAATGGCAAGTTTAGGCCCTGGTACACTGATATTGTGTATTTTCTTCACAGTTGTGCATATTATAAGCTTCAGCCACAACTGAAGGAATGTTATGAGTCCTGAGATGGATTCTCCCATTTTTTTTCTGATTAAGAAGTGATCCGTGATATGATGTCATTTGGGGACTGGAGATATGAAGAGAGAAAAGTAGAAAATATGAGACTCTAAAAGTACTCTGAATCCACTTTTGATGTTTATTGCTTTTTCCCCTCATGAAAATAAATTTAAATGTTTTCCTCCTGAACATTTAAAAAATTCAATATATTCTACCTGGAAAGTACTACTGCTAGCTATTACGTAGGCTCTCTTTTTAAAACTTGAACCATAAATACAACACAGTGGGATATTTTAGCAGTAATGCATAACATTTCTTTATATAATTTTACTTTAATTTTATAGCTTTGTTTTATATGTTTGGAACTTGGACCCTTTTTTCTAAATTTTGCATTAGTGATTGCAGTAAAAGGTCCTAGTTTCCTCTGGCCATTTTTATCCCCTATGCTGTAAAAGAATAGTTGGCAAAGTGTAATGATATTCCTTCAAAGCTGAGTGGTCTGGAGAAGGCTGAAGTAACCCAGACTCCACTCAAAGACTGTAAATGTTGCCTCTTGTTTTATTGCGAAAGCAAATGCAGAGTCCTGTATCCGAGCTGGGATAACCCTGTGCAACAGCACAAACTGGGAGACCAGCTGGCTAGAAAGCAGCTTTTGTAGCTGCTGGAGGTATTAATGGAAAACAGAGTTTGCATGAGTCTGCAGTGTGACCCAGGAGCAAAGACAGGCACTCGTGTCCCAGGCAATGTTAGCAAGTGTAACCAACAGGTCCTTCCCCTGTGTTTGGCACTTGTGACACCACATTAGGAGAACTACAACCAGTTTGGGGTTCCCCAGTAAAAGAAATACATTGAAATACTGGATTGAGTCCAGCAGAGAGCTACTAAGATGGTCATGGGGCTGGAGTACACCTGCAGTTATGCAAGGTGAAGCTGAGAGTACTGGGTTAGTTCAGCATTAAAAAGAGATGGCTGGTGGGAGGTCTTATTGCTGTCTTCAGGTACCTGGAGCATACAGAGGAAACAGGGCCAGATGCTTCTCAGAGGTGTGTAGTGAAAGGAACAAAGGCCACAGACAATATGAAACAGAAAATTCTAAGTTGTAGGGGTGGGGGAAATTACCAGAGGTAAAACACTGGAGCAAATGTCCGGAGGGGCTGTGGGACCTCCATCCTTAGAGGTACAGAGGACTTGTCTGGTCTTACTTTGAGATGGATGCTTGGACGAGACAAGCTCTAGCGATTGCCACCAATTTACATGGTTTTGTGCATACTAGCGAAAGGACAAGAGGGAGATAAATTGGATTTCCGATGGAGCTGTGTAACATAGGAGACGTACTTAATTAAAATGCATGAGTGTTTGTGGGTGGGATTTTGTTGGATTTTTTTGCTGAAACACTTCTGGCTCATTTTTGCCTTAACTTACTTGAGGACATTACTGTAGTTTCTCATTTTAAGATAAGTTTTGATTATTTGTGTGTTTGTTAGATCTGCAATCATAGCAGTAAATCATCTTTCTCATAAGAAATGTAGCAACCGATAAGGACCTTAATGATCCAATGCCCTATTTCTTTGTAAGCTCTGATAAGTGAAGTAGATAACAAAATCAATTTCTGAATTATTCTGGTTTGTGTTTAACTTGGATACTGTCTGTAAATAGTAGAGATGATTTACACTTATCTGTGTCTCAGTTTCTGCTTCAGGCTCTCGCCAAGCTCCAGCAGATATGAAATGGATATGAAAGTCTATAGCAATATTTAGAAGGCTTTTTTCAGAACCAAGTTCTAGAAACTTGTTTTGCCTGTAGCAATTTTAAGTTCTGGAGTACAAGAAAAAAAGCTACCTGTCTTCCAAACACGTGGAGACCCAATGTAATCCAGTCTCAATGGCATTACTTTGAAAGAAGAATGCAAAAAAGTACATTTTGTGTAGCTTTGTTTTAAATCACTCGCTTGCTTTGAACCCATTTGGAAGATGTTATTTACTCTCTGGAGGATGCTTTAATGGACATTCTTGAGAGCTGAAGTTGCTCAGCAGTTCACCGGCTTTGAGCCCACACAGACCGGGCAACCATCCAGCTAACAAAAAAATCTCCCAAGCAAGGATTTACACATACCGGTGTGACTTATCTGACTCAGATGATTTCTTTATTGCCACATGTCAGTCATCTGCACATGCGGGTTTTGCAGAGTGTTTGGGCCTTTCCTTTCAGGAAGGGTGCTTGGCGTTTCTCCTGAGCTCAGTTGAGGACTATTCATTCCTCCTGTGGTAGTCTCCCCGTATCCCTCTTTCCTGGGGAGCCCTTGGAGCAAGGTGTGAGCTGCATGAGCTGTTCTGATGGAGGCAGCTCATCCACTGATCCATTGACGCAGGAGCCATATGGGCCTGCTAAGCCCCATCAGATCAGACTTTGTCCGTATGTGCGCAGGTAAGATACCAACAAATACGTTGTCACTTCTGAACCAGTTTATCCCACTTACAGCCTGTTGCCTTCACCAGCAGTCTCTGGCAGACAGGGCACCAGGAACGAATGGTAGGGATTAGCCTAGCCATGGCTGCCCTTCTCTTAGGGGGGTGAGTGGAGGAACCTGAGTGCGTGTGACGTGCCGTGTCCACAGACTGGACTCGGTGCAGTGTATATGTCCATGCTTGCTAAATCCCAGGATTCTTGGGACCATAATTACAGGTGTGTGAATGGAACATCACGTTCCTGTGTGATGTGCTCTAGGTGGTCCTGCCTTGGCAGGGGGGTTGGACTAGATGATCTTTCAAGGTCCCTTCCAACCTCTACGATTCTGTGATTTTGTGTGATTCTGTAATGGGTGGACTGGTGTGTGTAGAAGACCCAGTCATTTCACTGATGACTTAGACAGGCTTTTGGTGTAGCTGGTGTAATAGTGTGATGCAGCCTGGTCAGATGCTTAGGGCGGCAGTCAGGCACTGCACTCTGAACTGCTTCTCTATTTTGTACCTTTTTCCATTTCTTAGCAGTGGAAAGTAATTGTGGTCCTGCTGATGCTCCCACTAAAGTCTGTCGGTGGTACTAGAAAAAGAGGTACCCATTCACCATGTTAGTATATTTTCATAGAATCATAGAATCGTTTAGGCTGGAAAAGACCTTGAAGATCATCAAGTCCAACCATTAACCTAGCACTGCCAAGTCCACCACTAAACCGTATCCCTAAGCACCACATCTATGCATTTTTTAAATATCTCCAGGAATGGTGACCCAACCACTTCCCTCGGCAGCCTGTTCCAGTGATTGACATCCTTTTTGTGAGGACATTTTTCCTAATATCCAATATAAACCTCCCCTTGCACAACTTGATGCCATTTCCTCTTTTCCTGTCACTTCTTACTTTCACCCACCTGGCCACAAATACCTGGCCACAAACTCCTTTTGGGTAGTTGGAGAGAGCAATAAGGTCTCCCCTCTAGGCTAGACAACCTCAGTTCCCTCAGCTGCTCCTCATAAGATTTGCTCTCTTGACCCTTCACCAGATAATTTGGATTATCCTGAGAGGGGAAGAAAGAGAGAATTGGAAAAGTGAATTGAAAGGAGGGAAAGTCATACAAAAATAAACTCATTTTATGTGATTTTTATAGTCAGCACCTCATTCTCTCTTGGATAAGTTGGAATTACAATTTTTAAATAGAAATTTAAAATTAAGCTAATATTAAGCTCATATATAATCTGTCCTTAAAAGTATGTTAACTAGTATTACATTCTGAGAAACACTAATGAATTGCTAGCTTCCTGAAATGTATATATCCCCTGTGAACTACCCAGACTGCTGTAAAAGAATTGTGTCATCAGTTTGGCCAGCTTACAAGGCACATGGCAAACTCTTTTATGATGCCTGTTATCTATAATGATAGCTGTTGGTGTAGCTATGCTATTCACTGAGCGAGAGTAGAACAGTAGTGCAGCAGTTGCTACAAAGTAGAGCAAACTGCAAAAGGACCAAAAAAAAATAAAAAATTGAAGACCAACATTTTAGAAATGTGAGAAAAAGAAAAGCAGTGCAGCCACCCAGGGGACTTTCTATAGCAGCAGTAATCTGAAACACCCAGGCACACTGCCAACAGCTCCAGTAGGCTGTTAATCAAACTTCCAAGTCTCCTGCCAATCCAAGGCTCTCTCAGCATCAGAAGGGAAAACTGTCACATAATGATGTGATACTTAACTTCCGTAAAGAAATTTTCAGGTCTTTTGGTGGGGAGTATTCTTGTCCTAAGCAGATTTTTTGTTGTTTTTTTTTTCTTTTTCACCATGTAAAAGTATCCTTCCCACTGACTTTCAACTGAGATTTTTTGTTGTTATTCATTAATACATTTAATTTTTTATAAACATACAGGATACTTTCTGATACCCTAGGGAATGTGTTCTCTTTGTTGGCTGCAATTAGGTGTTCCAGCTGTAATATGCAAATCTTATAATTCTTCCTAGGAGTGGGGTAAGGCAGTATTGAGAAGATTAAACAGGTGTCTGTGTAAAGCAGACACTTTATTGGAATGTAAAATTGAAGTAAACTCTGTATAAGCACTCCAGTTATCTATATAGTTAACAATAACATACAGCTTTGCTTCAGGCATCGAATTAACTGAAAAATAACGTCAGCCACTTCCTGTTTATAGGGATAGTTGATTTCTTAATATTATCACACAGTGGGCATTTTTTTCAGCTGATGCTGACAAGTCCCATTATGTAGGAGATGTTTCTATTGCGTAATCTTAGCAACGGTGAAGGCAGCAGCGATTTCAGTCTTTTCCATCTTAATTTTCTGGGTGATGGATTTTTCAGTTCACTCGGAGGAGGAGGAGGCGGCAGGACGTAAAAGGGAAGCGTGCTCTTTGGCATGGTTTTCCCTTCCCGCCGCTTGCCTGGCGTGCCCTCGGCGGTCCCGGTGTGGAGGCCGGTGAGAGGTAAGAGGGAGGCCAAAGGCAGCGGCAATAACTGCCGGCCGTGCATACCGAGAGCGTTCCGCCTTTCCCTTTGCTCCGATGGTGGTGGGGTCAGCGTTAATTTACACGGTCTGGCACGTGTTGAGGGGAAATTTGCTGTTAAAGGAATGGCTGAGAGTACATGGGGGTACCAGTGAGCTCGGAGAGCTGCGTTTTAAGGGAGCTGTGCTGCCATAGAAACTGGGAGACTATACATAAGCATTTGCTCTCAGTGTAAATAGCCATAATTGCCTTTGGCCTGCCTAAATCCTGGGGGAGAAAGAGATTTATGGGGCTCGGGAGAGGGGAAGTTCCCTCCCCTATGACCCTATTTCCCAAAAATACCATATGCCAACAGGATTCTTTTAAGGGAACTGTTAAGAGTATTAATGAGACAGAGCATCCTGTGTTTTTTGTAGAATAACCCATATCAGCTGATTTCTGAAAAGCTTTCACCAGTATAGTTTTCAGCCTGTCAAAACGGAGTGAAGGAATTAGACATGAAAGTACTATTCTGTGTATTGCTTTATAGGGCTCAAATTTCATGTTACAGTTATTATTTATCCCCTATATTTCTGCTTACCAGAATTCCAGATATTGGCAGTAGAGTCGTTAATACAATAAAGATCCCTGTGTGACATGATAAATCCATCTGTTATGGGCCAGAAGGCATACTTAATGGCCTTAGGCAAAATTGATGCAAAGTAATAAATATTTTTTTCATCATTTTGCATCATAAAAAAAAAAACCCCTAACCCTAAGAAGCTGGTATGTATAAACTGAAATACTTTCAATCCAATAGAGACAGTCTTTAACTCAGTAGTAGTTTGGCTTTAGTTTAGTTTGTGCTGTTTACACTGTAGATAGGTAAGCAGTGTATGGTTTGTCTTGGTTCACTCACTACTTTGGAGTGCTTAAAGAGCATACGTATTTTAATGCAAACACAGGATGAATAAAAACAAGACTAACAACTTCAGATTTCCTTGAAAATGAAGCTTTACCCAAGGGTCAAGAAATTAATTTCACTGTTTTCCCTGTCTAACAACTCTCCTGAAAGGCAGGGCCTCACTTCTGACAAACATGGGGTGGCTGTTGATGTAGGTAGGTGCAAGATGACGTTAATCTATTTAGTAAAGTGACAGCTTTGAACACCATGAGTTAGTGCAGGCTGGAGACCCGAGGTACATACTCAGAATGGTGAGGGGTCTGCAGAAGCCTGTAGCTGAGCATGTTTGGCTATGAATGAGTACAGTGCTCTCAGTAATTGCAAACAAGATTCAATTCCTCATTTGATTTGGACATTTTAGCTGTCTGAAAACTGGGCATCTAGTCTGAGCTACTGCCTGGGTGCCTTTTCTAGCCACTGGAAAAGTAATGATACATCTTGGCTTAATGTGGTTAGATGTAATTACATGTGCTGAATATCACACTTTGAGTATTACTACTCTGAGTATGCTTTTATGTACTGAGTTTGTCACAGGCCCCCCACAGAAGTGGTGTGTGTCTTTCAGTCTTGCACTCTTGCTTTAATAAAGATCATTTTTTGAAAGAAAACTGTAGAACTAGATTACAATTTTGTGTTCAGGATAGACTGCAAATTGTAATTTTAACCCAAATCCATCAATCATTTATGTAACAAACACAGTCTAAATCGTGCTTGTGATACTGGCAGTCCACTTGTATAGCCATAAATTGTTTATCTGCTTCCTGCAAATATTTTACCCTTTCTGAATTATAGTAAAATTATTTACTGCCTAGTTCTTTTTCAAATGCTTGTTTCAGACAAGCTGCTTTGCACAGGCAAAAGACTTGTTGAAGGGGTTTGTAAGCTAGAAACTGTAAGAAAGTTCAGTCTTCTAGGAGATACTGAATTGATTGATTTATCAAGACCACTTCTTCTTGGTGGACTTCTTCATTTTCATTCCTTCATGGAAACAGAAAAAAAAATTAGAAATACAGAAGTCTGAAGTTTTTTTGGTTCTTTTCAGTGGTGTTTTTCAAGAAATCCAATTACAAAACGGTCAGGGAGCTGTTCTAAAATCTTTTCCCTGTAAAAGGATTCTTTCCTTTGCAGCAATAGATTTTTAATGACAAAGCTACTTTATATTGGACCTGTTTTAATAAAATGCTGTGACTCCTGTGAACTTTAAATGTGACTTAAATTGCTGCTTCTTTTTTTTCTTTTTAACCTGGCAGAAACTGATGGTTTGATTTTCAGTTTTAAACAGCTGTTCCTTTTATGAGATATCCTTTTCCTGGTGGAGAAAAACCTGGGGGTTCTGGTTGACAGCCGACTCAACATGAGCCAGCAGTGTGCCCAGGTGGCCAAGAAAGCCAATGGCATCCTGGCCTCTATCAGGAATGACGTGGCCAGCAGGAGTAGGGAAGTGATAGTCCCCCTGTACTCAGCTCTGGTGAGGCCACACATTGAGTACTGTGTCCAGTTTTGGGCCCCTCAATACAAGAAGGACATTGAGCTGCTGGAGCGTGTCCAGAGAAGGGCAACAAAACTGGTGAAGGCACTGGAAAACAAATCTTATGAGGAACGGCTGAAGGAACTGGGATTGTTTAGCCTGGAGAAGAGGAGGCTGAGGGGAGACCTGATCGCTCTCTACAACTACCTGAAAGGAGGTTGTAGTGAGGAGGGTGTCAGTCTCTTCTCCCAAGTAGCAAGTGACAGGACGAGAGGGAATGGCCTCAAGTTGCGTCAGGGCAGGTTGGATATTAGGAAAAACTTCTTCACGGAAAGAGTAGTGAGGCATTGGAATGGACTGCCCAGAGAGGTGGTTGAATCATCGTCCCTGGAGATGTTCAAAAAACGTGTAGACGTGGCACTCCAGGACATGGTCTAGTAGGCATGGTGGTGTTAGGTTGATGGTTGGACTTGATGATCTTGGAGGTCCTTTCCAACCTTAGTGATTCTATGATTCTGTATGTAGTGAATTACAAATCTAAATTTCATCGAGGAAAAGTACATGACTTTTCTGCATTTGGTTTCTTGGCATTCTGTCCCAGGATGGGGATAAACAAGGACATACAGGCTGAAGGAGGAACATACCTTTAATATCAAACATCGTTTGGTTTTAACGTCGCAATCATCACAGACCCTTGAATGACCAGGTTATAAGGGCAACCTTACATATGCTGTGCCGGCATTAAGAAGGAGACGTGTGGGAAAGACTGGAGCATCACTGGAGATCAATCTCTTCTCTCACAGGTGTTTCCAGCTCTTCCATGAGGATGGTAGAAAGAAATATGTCACCGTAATCCTTGGCTATATGAAAAACAAGTTTTGTTCTGAGACCCTCATTTGCACCCATCACTGATTCATATCGTGTTACAGGTTTCAGCTGGACTCCTATTCCCATAATTTGTACTAACAAGAAAATTAGTCTCTTCTCTGAATCACATTTAATACACCATTTCTGTTTTTCACATTCAGCCCACATGGTGCTATGTCTGAATAAAAGCAGATTGGCTTCCTTTTTTATTCAGACACTCTGGCTAACCCTTATACACATAAAAGAACTACATCAAAGTTACCACCTACTGAACACACACATTTTTTCATGAATCAGGTCCAACTCCTGTTTAAAGGAAGCTGTTTATGGGATTGGGTAACTTCTTCGCATGTTACGCAGATTCCTTCCCTCTTTACAGATTCAGGAACAGCTATTGTTGGGAGCTAAAGAAGCCATTTTCCTACAAATTCAAGTGAAATATTAGTCCTGCTCCATAATAAGCTTAGTGAGTATTTTCTGGAAACTGAGGTAGTAAAGAACCACTAGAGATCTTGAGTGGAATATAAATAGATTACCTTTTATTGGGTCTCAATGAGAGGAAGCCGAGAAACATCCCAGCTGTTTAATTATTAACATTCAGTATAAATCAATAGCAAAATAGGCTTTGATGGTGATCTTCAAAAGGGTTTTAATTATTAGTCCCCTCAGATACAGAAAGTAAGCCTGAGCACTGGGGGTTTATCCTGTGTTTCTCTTAACTGTACTGGAAGGTTACCACTGTGATGTTGCACTGACTTTAATAGCAATAATTAAGATAGCACCAGTCATTTAGACATATTGGCATTTGGGGCTTTATTATTACCACATGGTACACCTGGGTAATTCCTGCAGCACAGATGACAGACTAATGAACAATCTTCACTTAAATCCCTTTGAAATTAATTACATTGTATGGTACGACTGTCTGTAGATTTTGGGCCCGTGTGGTGCATGTTCACAGCAGAGTGAAGTCAAACAAGTTCACGGTTCCACTTCAGAGTGGTGTTCCCCTGCCACCCACCAGGGTAATGATGAGCACGTGGGCTTTTGGGGGTATCTGTGAATCCTGATTCCTTCACTGTTCCACTTTCACAGTTTGAATTTGTGCACTTGGTTTTGCATTCTATTTGATACTACAGAAAGATATGGTATGTAAGCCCTTGGAGAGTGTATTCGCTATTTGTATACAACAGGTATTCTAAGTGTAGTGAGGATGGGAGGATGTGTGGGATGCAAAGCAGAGTGGGGCAGGAAAGAACAGTTTCATGCAGGAGCAAGTGACATTGAGAGAAAAGAATAACTTTTAGAACGAAAGTACAGAGTAAGGGTTGCCAGACTTTCTGGATCTTGAAGCCATCCTGCTGCAATGTGTTCGAGAGCCACAGCTTCCTGATGGATTCCCTATAGCTATCCAAAATAGGATCTTCCACTATTCCTGCCCAAGTCCTACTCCTTCATTCTGTACTTCTGTGTCTTCAACCAACTCCATGTCCTCCCACCTTCCGGCTGCTCTAACTCTATATTGCCTGCCCTGCTTCTCATCCCTAGTGCACAAGCTGTACTCATACCAGGTTGCGAATGCTCCAGAACTGCCTCCTACCTCCTGAAGCTGGAGGCTTCCAACACCTACAGTGTCTCTGCAGTCATAGCTAGTCTCTGGCTATGAGATCTTGTGCTCTAGCCCAAGGTGCTCAGTCTGGTCTGTGGTCTGCCATGCAGACTCCTGGGCTGGAGGGAGACTGCACTGTTCATGCTGCATCCCTGCTGCCAAAAGAGCTCTAGTAGAAAGGCATTCCTTGCAAGCTGTGCCTTGGCACCATGCCCCCCCCCTCCCCTTTCTCATGTGGATTGATGTGTCTACGGTCTCATGATGGTCTGCCAAGTGAATCCTGCTTCGTATATGGCATTTCTGGTGGGAAAAGAAGGCAGAGAAGGGACAGGAAGGGCAGCAGCTGCCATCTGTGAACCACATTGGCTAGTAATCTATCTGGTGCCTGGATTTCCTTTCAGCGTCACCCAGTGGCTTAGAGGTGGGCTCACTGCTCAAGTCATTAGGCCAATGGGTTTACCTCATGGGTTATGTAAAACCATTTATCACCCACTGGCGTTTCGGATATGTTTTGGGGGTTTTTTTTAATGATGATGTAACACAAACTGTACCAGTATATGTTACTGTTCATATAGTCAATCATATTACCTTTGCAGCTCCGACAAATATGATTTAAGCTATAGCTTATGCTGTTATTTTTTAATCTATCTGTTTCAAGTGGTTACACAGGAAATACTTTCATGGGGTAGTTTGAGAATCTGATCCTCAAAAACTTCATTTTTGAGTTCATGTGCTTTGTACTGTATGTTGAATTTGCTCAGCAAGATTACTTTTCCTGTAGTTATTTTCTGGTATATTGATGCTGGTCATAGGAAGAGATTTTTTTTTTCTTTCGGTAAACAAACCTCTAACAGCCACACTAAAAATGTTAGAGTGCGTTCTTTTCTTCCTCCCTTACCTCCCCATACACATACTTTGTTATTGCTGTTGCAGTGCCTCCTTCAATAAATAAGAGGACCTCTTCCACTGCTCCTGCCAGCATATACTGCTTGGTGTGGAGTTAATGGTACACACTTACCACTATTTTACTGCCTGCTCCCAGATCGATGTGAGCCTGTGCAGGCTCTCTGCAGCTTCAGAATTTGAGCTCTATTGCCTGCTTTCAAATGTATGTCTGCCTCTCAGAAGAACAAAGTTCTTCTGCCAGGATGACAAGACTTCATACACTGAGCCATCCAGATCATCTGTTGTGGTTTAACCCAGCAGGCAGCTAAAACAACCACACAGCAATTTGCTCACTCCCTCTGCCCAGTGGGATGGAGGAGGCAACTGAAAAAAAGTAAAACTCATGGGCTGAGAGAAAGACAGTTTCATAGGACAGAAAATAAAGAGAATAATAATCATAATAGTGATAAAAGAATATACAAATCAAGTGATGCACAGTGCAATTGTTCACCATCCACTGACTGATGCCCAGCTAGTTCAGAAGCTGCAGCACCCCCTGGGCAACACCCCCTGTTGTATATGGAGCATGAGGTCATATGGTATGGAATATCCCTGTAGTCAGTTTGGGTCAGCTGTCCCGGCTGTCCCCTCACAGCTTGTTGTGCACCCCCTGCCTCCCCATTGACAGGTGAGTATGAGAAGCTGAAAAGTCCTTGACTGCTTAGCAATAATTAAAATATCAGTGTGTTATCAACATTAATCTCATCCTAAATCCAAAATACAGCACTAGACCAGCTACTAGGAAGAAAATTAACTCCAACCCAACCAAAACCAGCACATCTCCCACTAATAAATCTTCCAAAGAAACATTCTCCCCTAGAAGTCCTGCTAATGTACATGGTGTTTGCTAAGGAAAACGTTTTAGTGCTATGAGTTATTTTGTAGGGTTGTATCATGTTTCCACAAGGGAAACTCAGAGGATTATTCATCAATATGCAATAGCATGAAATGAAATCAAATTCAGTTTCTGGGTTTTTTTTTTCTTATCATTATTTAAAATTTCACTGTTTAAAAAATATATTTTTCAGTATTTCTGTTCATTAAGTCATACTTGGAAGTGATCTCTCTTTTACATTCTGTGCCCTTTGTTTTTTTCTTTTAGGCATTTTTTTACTACAGATAACATCATATCTATAGGATATTATTATGCTGATAGTTAACACAGCATTTTTTAAATTCCACATTGGGTCACTAAATTCACAAAGCTCAACAGCAAGTCATTTGGGAAGACATATCATTGCTGTGTTCGTGAAATCTCCTAAACTGATTAAATGAATTCATAGGTACTTTTCACAATATTTTTCACTTGTATTTCCTAAACCAGTACTTTAGAGCAAAGTGGTGTCGTGACTCACCACACACACGTTTTTTCCTTTTTCTATCGTTTGATCAGGCAAGCTCATTTTACTGAAAGGATTGATAAATAATCAGATCCTGAACTATGTAATACAAATAGTCGTGATCAGTCCATGGAATAGTACAAGTTGTTGTTTTTTAATAAGCAATTGTTAAGGGAACTGTATTTCAGAACCTAAAACTATGGTATTTAAATTGTTCATCATGCTTTATGAAAAACAACCATTTTTCATATCCTCAAATATTTAACAGTCTGTGACTCAGCCAATCATAATCTGAATCATTTTGTTTCATTTTGCATCCTGGAACTGTAAAACTTAAGGAAAATCATGCAATTTTAGAAGAAAAATGCAAGAACAAATCTTAGAGGAAGTCCTTCTCTGTGGAATGTAGCTTGTGCCCTGTTACACAAACTTTTTACTTAAGGATGGTTTCTTTTTTTCAGCACACCTGAAAAATTACTTTCGTGCATTATATCTTTTGAGGTGCTTGCTGGTATTGAGGATACCATATTGTTTAGTGAATATATTTTTCTTCTGGTTAAATTAGTAATTATTCACCAGATTTCTTTGTTCCTTTTTTCTAATCCATCTCTTTTCCTAGCATCTGTAGGAGTATGAAAAAGGCGTCACTTTCCTTGGCAATCATCATTGCATTGGCATTACTAAATTTCCATCGACTTTTATAACTGAAGTTCTGGCATGCTGGTATTGATTGATGTATATGCTTTTTTGGGGAGCTTTTCACATGCTTGTGGAAAGGCTTACCTCCTAGCATAGCGTATTTATCCTTTTTTTGAGCTGGTGCTAAACCAGCTGGTGCAAATTAAATTGTATCTTGATTAATCCAATATCCGTATCTAAATATGAAGTTTGAAAATAAAAGTGGAAATTTTATTTAACTGCACCTAAGTGTCTAGTTAAAGCTAGTTGCTTAAGGTGACTCTATAGGCAGCGGTGAGAAATGGACATTCACAAAGTGTCATTCTTCCCATTTTAAAGTACTTTACTATTTTAGAGGATATAGAGATGCCTCTTTCTCTCCATTTTCTATTAAGGGAGCCCAGTTTAGACCAAATGACAACTTCAAGATTAGTGGTACCAGTACAAACTGTATTTATACATTTCTTTCAGGTGTGCAAGACTGAATTGTAGATGTACCTGAGCATCACTCTCTGACCAAGAATGGCATATTTTGTTGCTTTTGTAAAGGAAAAAACCCAGATACATTTAGAAGAATTGATTAATGGATGTAGTTTCAAAAGCAGCCTGATAAAGACATGCCCCATAAGTCTACTCCTTGTGAATCCTATCCACCTGCAGCCTTTTCCACCCTGTTGTTAAATGCTATTACCGATAGTGAGAGGTGTAACGTGGATTGTTTAAACTGGACACTGTCTGCAGTTTTTACTATTTTCTCTGTAATGCCCAGTACAGTTTTTGGTACTGTGAAATATTAATAGCAGCTGCTGGAAGTTAAGGCTATCAGCACTGGCAGCTGGTCAAAGATACTTTTTCATCCTGTGCGGTTCCTGTCCCCTTGGTTATAACCAGTTGTCTCTCTTTGCTGCCAAATGAAATGTCCATAGCCCCACTCTGCACCTGGTTGGCACACATTCACTTTAGTCAGGTGATTTACCGCTTGGAAGCTGTTAGGTCTTTGGATGCTAAAAACTAACATTACATGAAGAACCACCTGACAACGGATACCTAAATTAAAACTGCCCGGTTGTGAATATACAGGGCTCTGGTTATGAAACTCTTGCAAAATGGCTAGTTAAGCTGTATTGTAGGGGCTGACTTACTGTTACTGGTCGGAAAGAGCACTGGAGGCCAAGTAGTCTGAGAATGTTGGTTGTCTCTGAAACTATGGTAAAAATTATCACCACTTGCATCTTTTCCTCAGTAATACAATTTTCTATGAACTTTAATGATTTAAATTCATTCACTATCATTAAAATATTTGGAAAGCATTGTCTTGTTCTCTCATCTGTATGAAAATTCACATCCTTTTACCCAGTAGCTAGACATAATTTTTTTTGTGAATAATATTTTAAGGGTCTCATTTTGACTTCTTTGTTTGTCCTGGCTAGAATAATCATATTTACATCATTAGCATCAATAGTGTTTCTATATTTCCTTCACTGTTTGACATACATCAAATATAATCAATGAGCAGTACCTCCGTAAGTAAATATTTGTGTAGTATTCTCACTTATAAGCAGTTTAATATTCTTTTACTTATTTTCTTTATATTTTCTCTTTAAATTGCAGTAGATCATACCACATTCCTTAAAATTCTTGATCAAAGTATGTAAGCCTAAATTTTTTATAATATATGTTGTACAAAACCTCCTTTCCTGCTTAGACATGGAAGCACAATGTATTTTTCTCTGATCTGAATACATGAACTTCTTTGACATGATTGGTAATTGCACAAGTATCTTTGAAGCTTAGACATTTTTCTTCACTCATAGATGTAAAAGATTAGTTTAGGTGACCCTGTCTGAAGAATTGGATCTTGGAAATGCTTTATCAACTTAGTCTACTAAGAAAATATGCACATAAATGTAAGTATACATACACCACAAAGATTATACACATACACAAAGAGCTAATCATATATATATATATGCATGTGCATATATGCATAAATAGAGAATACGCAAAACTCATTTGAAAATAGAATAAAAAAGCAAGTTCAAAAATCACAAAAAAGTACATTGAAGGTGGCTTTAGGATCAGAGGGAGATCTTAAATTCTAGGAATATATGTCATATGCCATTTGCTAAATTTTACTTAAAAAAAAAATTGAAAACAAGCCCCACTGATTCCATGATGTCAGAATGTATTGATATCCAGATGTGTGATAAATACCTTTCACTCCATTTCCCAAGTACTTGCCACTAAAGTTTACAAAGCCATTTTAGCCGTGACTTGTCCTGTGTGTACTAGCCACTAGAGGGGGAATGAGACACAGGTTTTGTCACGAAGTTTTGCAGCTATTTGGTTGCAGAAGTCTTGAGACTTTAGTAGTTTTCCTTAATTTTTAAGTGTTGTAGAGTGTGGTCTTATGGCTACTCATCTGCAGTCTTCTAACATTGTGCCCTCAGGGTCTAATCCTCATTTCAAATTTGTAGAATCACAGAGCAAGTTAGGTAGGAAAGGACCTCCAGAGATCATCAGGTCTGAATACTCTGGACCTCAAAGTCTTCAAAGACAAGAGCCAATTTCCAAGCTTGAGTAGGTTTCTCAGGGCTTCGTATAGGCAGGTTTTAAGGGTCTCCAAGACTGGAAATTCAACAGCCGTTCTGGGCAAACCTGACCAGGGTTTGACCACCAATGTCCAGGTTTAACATATTTTTCCTAAAATTTAATTGGACTATCCTTTGTCACAACTTGTATCTGTTGCGTTGCAACCTTTCATTGAGCACCGCTGAGGAGAGGCTGTCTCCATCTTCTCTACACCTTCCAATTGATTACTTGAATACTACTGTAATATTCATCCTTATCCTTCAGAGAATCCCTTGTTGGAAGGGACCTTAAAGATCATCTAGTTCCAACCCGCCCTGCCATGGACAGGGACACCCTCCACTAGACCAGGTTGCCCAAAGCCCCATCCAACCTGGTCTTGAACACTTCCAGGGAGGCTACACCTACAGCCTCTCTGGACAACCTGTCCCAGTGTCTCACCGCCCTCATAGAGAAGAATTTTTTTCCTAAATCTAATCTAAATCTACCCTCCTTCATCTTAAGGCCATTAACCCTTGTCCTATCACTCCATGCCCTTGCAAAAAGTCACTTTTAGATACTGGAAGGCTGCTATAACCCTTCTCTTCTTAAAGACTGAGGAAGCCAGTTCCATCAGAGTGTCTTTGTATGTCACCTGCTCCAGGCCCCTATTCATCTTGGTAGCTCACTGCTGGACTTGATCCAGTATATTGATGTCTTTCTGGGAAGCCCAAAATCAGATATGTTTCTCATGATTTTGTCTCACCAGTGCCAAACAGAGAGAAAAAACCACCCTTACCCTGCTGGCTATGCCTGTTAGTATAACCCAGTAAGGAAATTTGCATCTCTCTTTGTGCCTCTACATCTCTATTTCTTGCTTCTACTTTCGGTTTGATCCTTAGTCTTCTCCAAACCTTTCAGCCCAACCTGTCTTCCACTGTCAGCTTTTTTTGTGTTCCTATTCTCCATCTTATCTCCTCTCTGCCTGTGTCCAGATTCCCCTCCCCACATACAAGAAGATTAGTGTTCAGTGTTGTCCGGCAGTAAGAGACTTGTTTTAAATATAAGAAAAATCAGGTCTGAGTTTTCCAAAATTGTTGGCATATTACCAGAGTTTTTCTTTTCCAAACAAAGCCTTCCATTAACTGCCACCAGTGGCTGTTGCAAGCACACTGCTATGTGAAATGCAGAATCAATACAACTGCAGAGATTGTATTTCACCATATTTTGCATGAAATTGTTTACCAGTTCTGCAGCACGGTTCTTGATTCTTTGTTCTCAGTGAGGTACACAGGGTTCTGTCAGATTAATGGGATTTGTTCTTTCAAGTCATATACGGAATAGATTTATATGGGTTTATAATAGATTTATCTATGGTTTATATGGATCATAAGGATTGCTGAAATGAATGGAAAGTTTCTAAGAGTTTGAATATGCATTATAATTTTATCACAGTATTTATTTTCATTTTTGTCTGTACAACATTCCACCCATTTCTCTGCCCACACGGTAAAGTGGTATTTTTGCCTGTTTTCCATACCAAGCCAAGTGGAACATTTATTTCCCAATAGAAAGAGATCTGCTTAGGGAATAGGTTTGAGTTAATGCAAGAGTTCTCTGGATATGATGAAAAAATGCTGTTATTTGAACATAACCTCTAAATATACTTGCAAAAATTGGCAATATTATAAATTATAATTCAGTCACATCCCATTAGAGGATTTCAGTAATTCTGCCACAGTCTTAAGGATCTCTTGAGTTGACCAGATGAATCTTTTAATGTACCTCCCACTTGACAGTCTGCAGCATTCAAGACCTAAGCCAGGTTATTTCAGTACAAACATTAGGTGAATTTAGCCCTGAGGTCTCAAGAAGAGAGAAGACAAGAAAGACAGGCAAGCGAAATTCTCTATTAAGCAGTTTAAAACTCTATTTTAAAAGTGAAAATAAAATATGTGATTATCATGATGCAACACAAAAGTAAAGTGTATCACATAGCATCTATTTCCGGTCCCCGCTAAAAGACAGGGGTATCAGTGAACTGTGTGAACCTGTGGTATGACCAGTGAGGAAATTTCTGTAAGTTTACTCCAGATTCTTAATATGGGAGAGAAGTGAGGAAAAGAATAGTAAAAGTCTGTAAAAAAATAAAGAATTACCAGTCAGGCTGCTTGACAGGCCGAGCCAGGAATTTCCTTATTCTGACTTATAATAGGATTCAGAGCAAGTCATTTGGGTTTCCTCCTTCTTATTTGGGAAACAGGAAGGTTTGTGGATTTGTCAGGGTTCAAGAGTAGTTGTTGACACTTTGATACTAAAACCGAGACTTTCTGCACATAAGATGGCTATGTTGGTGCTGTAGTCTGCAATACAGAGCTCTGGATGCTGTTACAAATTAAAAAATTGGTCTAGAAATGGAATCGGGTGGCATCTTCATTCAAGTACATAAAACTTCACAATGTGCAGAATGATGAAGAAATAAAATATTGCAGGTAACTGCATAAATGCACTTTTCAGCAAAGACAGGTACAAGAGCTAACTTATGTGATGACATAAGCATACCACAAAATTATTAAAAGACTGCTACATTGTTAGCACCTATCATTTGTAATTACTGCTATTTCTACACACATTCCTGTGTTACTGTTGTTGTTACCATGAAATAGGCATGCAGTTAGCTCACATCACCTATAACAGCAGGCTGAGCTCTACACCTGTGGCTACATTTACTTCTTAATATGCGTTATATTGATTTGTACGGTGCAGTCCACAAACTCAGCAAAACTACAAGTTTAAGCTATAAAGATTTTATTCTTTTATATAAATAGGTTTACGTTGAAAAGCTGCTAGTTTCTTTGATCTTGTAAGATCTAAGAATATAAATATGATTAGGTATTTTAAAAAAAGAATTAACGTGCACATAGCAATGTCTCCTCTTATAAGATTCTCAAGGTTATAGTTTAGGAAAGCATTCACACATCCCAGTTCAAAAAGAAAGAAAAGTGCTAAAGGACATGCTGTAAAAGAATCTTTCTTATCTTAGGACTATGTGTGCTTTTGCATCTTGAAAGAATTATAGCTCAATACTTCTGTTTTTCAAAAAAAGAAGTTCTCATCCCCTTTTTTTTAGAGGGCAAAAGCGGAGCAGAGAAATGAGAAGTAATTTGCACAGTCATATAAAATAAGACCTTCACAAAAATAGGCTCTTAACCCAGATTATGTCAATTCCATTCTTCTAGTTTAACAACTAAGTACATTTCCTCTTTTAAAAGGCATTAAACTTATATAGTTTTGATTTTTTAATAAATCTTTTTATATGTTATTTGTGATAAAATCCTAAATGTCAATTTACTCTTTTTTTGTCTCCTTGGCAAATATTATTATGTTCTTTTTTTGTGTATATTAGTATACTCAGTAATATTTCAGATACAGGCAAGGAATAGTATTGGGCATTGCTAGGCTGCACTTGTGTAAAGCTTCAGGAGAAACAAGCAGTGATTGGGAGAGAAAGCGCTGAGATGATTCAGGTTTATGACATAATTAAAAAGGTATTCTAGAGAGAACAGAATTCTAGAACTAACATAATGTTCTAAGTGTAGCAGTCCTGTATTTGAAAGGTCCTTCGTTTTAAATTTTCTTTGCTATTTCCATAGAAAATTTGACTTAAAAATACTGCACTCTTTAGCATATCTTGATTACAGTGGAGCAACTTTTACCCAGGTTAAAAAAAAAGAAAAGGAAAACAAATAAACAAACAAAAGCCCCAACTGGTTTGCTACATATAACTCTCAAATTGTTATAAATCATGGTAGAGTTGTTGAAATATGTCTCATGGACACCTTGAATTTTTTCTGGTGGATGTTTTTCATGTTTTAGTTGGCACGCGGTATGCGCCTATTTTGATCATATATTTCACTAAATTCTTGTACCAGTACAACAGGGATGTCATCAGAACAGAAACTGCTTCTGAGTGGTATTTCTTACTACAAAGCTGTCCAGAATTTATGCTGCAATATTTTAAAAAAAATCAGAGATTTACAGTGAATATAGCATTAAGGTTGAATAAGGAAGTCATATAAAAATTTGGAGAACCATGTTTCTGGCAAGCTGTCATTATATTTCCTGTCTACCATGGTAAGTCTTGTGTTCAATAACAGCCTATTGCCTAAGGAAAGGGTTGGACTTGATGTTCTTAAAGGTCTTTTCCAACAAAAACTATTCTATTCAATTCTGTTCTATAAAAAGATGAGTAGAAGACATTCATATTGAGGAACAAATACTGAAACATTGTACAGTTAAGGTGGCTGCAGTGGCTTGAAGGTGAGAAGCTATAATTCATAGTAGAAATGCTCCTTCATTTCCCAGATATAGGAAGGCATTCCAGTTGTGTCCCAGTACGCTGCTGGATGAGAACAAGGAGTGCCTCTTTCTTTCTGCCCTTCTTACAATGTCCTGCCTTCCCTGGGAAGAAAAACTCTTGGGTGATCCAGCTGGATGGGAGCCACGACTCCTGGTAATAGCAAATGTAACAAGAAACCCAATTTAGGGCAAATTTTGGGTTTAGTCGTGCTGGAACTCTACTACTTAACTTCCCTTCTGAATCATTCCCCAAAAAATGTGGGGCTATGACTACTGCCTCTGTTAGCATCAGTGCCCTTTTGTTACCATAGTAAATGTCCATATGCAACTCAGGACTGTTTATTCCACCTAGTTTAATATATTCCATCTTGAAAGTTTCCTGAAATAACCTTGGAAAATAAATTAAAATCTAGAATGGCTTTTTGAAATGTGGAAGGTAATGGCTATTAACAGCTGACTGACACGGTACTTTCCTGCCTGTTGTGAAATGGAAATAGAAATTAAATTTAGCAGAGTTCATGAGTATTGCTACACTAAGGAGCTCTCAATCAGCAGTAAAGTAGATAGGAACTGTCATACCCATTTGCAACAGAAGCTGGGATCTGATGATATAAATTTGCCTTCAGCCTGCTCTCCTTGAACCAGCCCAGTGCCCGTCAGATCCATGTGCAATTGCACGCCTAATAACACAGTTGCATTTAAAGACTCAGAGTTCCACTCAGGCTTCCGTGTTTCAGTATGTAACATCTTCCCTGTTTCAAATTGAACTGAGTTTCATTATGTATTTAAGGTTTAGGTCATTGTCACTGTAATACTGGTCTTTCTAACAGTGGAAGAGGTTTACTGGATCACTTAAAATTCTGATCTGCTCAAGCATGAAGTTTTTGCAGTTACTGCATCTTCTGTAAAAAGTCACAGAGATATCCTTAAGGATGGCATTAAAATCCTCTTTCCACATCATGAGCATTTAGCTCATCAGAATTTGTCCTGATATCTGATGTTCCTAAATGAGAAACACTCTCTGTGTCTTTCACTAATGTTCAGAAGAACTTCTATAAGGGAGAGATTTATTTACTGAGAGAGCATATCAACCTGAAATAACACAGTGAAAAACTTGCAAAAGCATTTATGGTAATTTGGAGACGGTAGAATTGGCAATTTGTCTCCCAGATATTGCTAAGTCAAATGGAATTAGATCCTTTAGTCTACATCTCCATGGTGAGTGTTAATGTAAGTTGGTGTACTAGGTCTGGCTGAGATGGAGTTAATTTCCCCGTAGCAGCCCTTACAGTGCTGTGCATTGGTAGCAGCAAGGCGTTGGTAACACACCAGGGTTTTGGCTACTACCGAGCAGTGCCGGCACATATCAAGGCTGTGTCTCCAACCCTTCTTCCACCCCCTCAGCAGTAGGCTGGGGGTGGGCAAGATCCTGGGAGGGGACACAGCCAGAGCAGCTGACCCAGATTGGCCAAAGGGATATTCCATACCATATGACGTCTGCTCAGCAGTAGGAAGCTGAGAGATAGGGGGAGGAACAGGGGACATTCATTTTGTTTTCCAACATTTTGTCTTCCGGGACAACCACTATGCTTTTTGAAGCCCTGCTTCCCAGGAAGTGGCCGGACATCGCCTGCTGATGGGGAGTAGAGAAGAATCTTTTGGGTTTTTTCCTTGCTTTGCTTCCCTGCGTGGTCTTGCTTTTGCTATATTAAAACTGCCTTTATCTAAACCCACAATTTTGGGGTTGTTTTTCCATCTTATTTTTTTCCCCAGCAGGGCAGAGAGGGGAGTGATAGAGCGGCTTGGTGGACACCCGGCGTTCAGCCAAGGTTAAACCCCTACAGTTGGCCATGATTTTAAAAAATTATTAAATCTCATGGGTTGCTTCAGTTTTTGTATAGCCAACTTGAGTTAAAGGCTCCACTATAAAATGTTTTATCAAGACATTTTAGACTAGCTTGTCAACATTTTTCACATGCATCCTTTCTTTATTTTGGAAATTTCCATTGTTCATTTCTGTAGTATTACACCCTTATGCAAAACTTCAGCATTTGGAATTAAATGGTGCTTATTTTAGCATCTTAATTTCTTTCTCTAGAAGCACTTCCAAGTACTTACATTCTGCGCTAACATTAAGCAACAGCTTGTTCTGTTTGTTCTGTGGCAACATGAAATTAAAAAGCAGCTTTGCAAGCAGCTACCCCAGTAGATTAAAAGCAAATGATCCAGTTTTCTGATGCAGTTTGAATCATGTTGACAAAGCACCTGTTGCAAAAACACTGAATTTGATTTAAAACACAACAAACAGAAATGGTGCATTTTCATCTTTCTTCAGGTGAGCTCAGTTCCTGCTTCTGAGCAGTGCTAAAAAACAGACCTGAAACCCAAACTGATTTAGTAAAGCAGAAAAGTCTCATTAGCGGCCTGAGCTTCTATGGCAGCTCCATGCTGGCATTTGATCACTCGGCTGTAGTGATTCAATCATTCCACACAGCTAATTTAGTGTGTTTCTTCATTCACGTCACAGGAGATTAAGTGAAAGTCTTGACCAGTGCTTGCCTGCGTAGGCAGACTGAACTAATCTCTGTTCCTGCATGCAAAGAATAAGGTCCTGGCTTGTGATCAACCTTATTAGCAGCCACAGGGAAATTCTCAATGTAATTTGAAAGCTGGAAATTTTGGGAATGTAAAGAGGGGAGATTATAAGAAATATTGCATAGCTTTCTGTTAACCGAGAGGAAAATGTTAGTCCAGTCAAAAACATTGTAGTTCAAGAAACTTTCTATTACTTAGAAATATTTATCATCGTATTTTATTTTTACAGGACAAGATGTACAGCAGGGACGCAATTTTTTCTCAGTGAAGTAGCTGAGTCACTCAGCTTTAAAATTAATTTGGTTAGGAGAAGAAAGAAATTAAAAAGGAAGCTAGGTAAGAGCAAGCAAGTATAAGGAAGACTACCTAAGAGCACAGGTTTGAGTATAGTAGTACAGCTGCCAAATGGCTTTACTGAAAGAGTTTCATGTTACTACTAGTAATAGTACAGAAAAAAATGATGCTGCTGTTTTTTTCATACTTTTGTAAATTCTCTAGAGTTGTTGTAAATGCCTCATGTGCAACTGCTATATTGCAGACAGCCATCCTGCAAAGAGTTTTAGGACAGCTTTTATGGTGACAGTTCAGCTGAACTACTTTGTCGTACAGTAGTATGTGTTACTATGATACTTAAAGATAATTAACTGAGGATGGACTGACGCTCTGTGTAAATACGGTAGTGAAAATTTCAAGACCCACTAAAAAGCCCAGTGTAAAACAAAACTATTGGAAGCGAGAGAATGCTGGTGAAAGAAAAGATGGTCTTTTGTACATCTTTAGCGAGTCTTTGCATTTTCCCTCTTGTCAAATCTTATTTCCAGTCTCAGTCCCATTTTTAATGCTTTTTTTGTCATTAACATCTTTTTTTCCTATGCTTTTAGCTGAAACATGGTCACAGAGTCTGTAGACTCTTCCATACAATCACTCCCAAACATCTTGTAAAACAATCATAACAAATTGTCCCTCATTTCCTCTTTCCTGACTGTAAGAAGCAAAACAAGTGATAGGTAGACAAAAATAACATTAGTACTGACACAGAGTTCTCCAAGATAGCTTTGTGACCTGATTGTTGACGATGTCCTTTCTCTCATTCCTTACTCATTTTGTGTTTAAGATCCCACTGCATCACAGTGAATTCATACCGGTATGTTCTTCAGACCCAGAACTATTTTTGTGATTCTTGGCACATTTCCAGGCAATTTGTTTGAAGGATAGTTGCAGTCATATTTTATATCTAGAAATTACTCGTATTTGAATCACTGCTTTTGTAAGTTTTATTGTCTAGAGTAACAAAAATAGAACAAACTTCACTTGATAAGGTGTTCTGTATTAAAACCATGTCATTTATCTCAGGAAAAATGTTATTGTCTTTAATAAAGGAGCTTGTAAGTAGTCTGGGAAGTATTTCGTGAAGCACACAGCAAAAAGCTATTAATATTCTTTTGTCTTCCCTTACAAGCAAATTGTATGTCACAGCAAGAGCACTGCTCTTCTTGAGCCTCTTTTATGATGTGACTTCACTGTGATATTTGTCACTTTTGAGTATTATGGAAAGTTTGGTCATTTGTTCAGATGTTTTATCTAGACTCTGGCCTCTAATACATTGAAGGGTAATGAAAGAACCAAAATCTGGCCTGAGGATACTGAATGACATCATCTTATAGAGAGAGGGGAAAACAAATATAAAACAATTTTTTTTCTGTGGTCGTTTAGCCATATCTCCTGTGATTGAAGTCTAAAAAGGGCCATTTCAGTAATTTATTGATGAAATAGATTAACAGAACATTTTAATGTGTTCATGTGCTATAACAGCTTTGGATGGTAAATGGGTTTTGCAAGACTACATTTATCAAATGTGGAAACTTGGACAGATGTGGTATACACCAAAACCTTTAAAGCTGGAAACACTATAAAAGAGGAGGATTAGAAAACAGACTTTTTATCTCAAACTGCTAGTAGCCTTTCAAAGGTGAATAAAATTCTCTGTGATGAAGCCACAAGACTAATATTAGATTACTTGGTCTTTCAGATGATGAAGATGATTTGTTATTATTTATGGAGCAGCTGGCTCCTGAATTATTGGATATAAACGTTAACAAAAGGCTCTATTCATAGTGAATAAACCGCATCTTGTCACAATAAGAGTGCCATCCAAAATTCCAAATGAATGGATAGAAAACAGTTATTTTGAAGTTGCTGAGCTGCAGAATAAGATAGAATCTTGCTGAGGCGAACAAATGATAAATGTCGTCTATGGAAAATTCACATGGAATTTTCTTTTCCAACCATGAGTTCAATCATTCAACAAAATGCTGTCTTACACTAGTGAAAATGACTTCAAATAAGAAGTAGATTGAAGCTACGTTTCTTCTTCCTACAGAAAGCATGTCCAAATGAAAGCTTGGGTTGGGTTTTTTTCATTTCTTCTTTGAGGGGTCTATAAAAGTGAAAACTGAGGAAAAGACACACATGCACTAGTGTCGAATAGGCTTTCCCAGTCCAGCCTGGAAAGCAGGGCTCAGCTGCAGCATCATGGCTAGCCCCCTACAAATCTGATGGTCATTGTGAAATGGCTGTGTGCTGTGAAGGTGTCACTGAACAGTATTCCCATTAGTCATTCAAAACAATAGCACTGGAGGTGAGGGAATGCCCTGAAATGGGAGGTGGGACTTTTTCAAACCAGTCTTCCTTTCAGAGCCTGGATACCGGAGGGCTTGTCAGATACCAAGGTTGTGCTCTTGACCTGAACCACATGTCTGCCTTTCTCTGCTGACTGCAAAGACAGCCTGTAAAGACTAGCTTCCTAACTTACACACCAAAATTTAGTGACCCAGGTTAGGCACTATTAAAACCTAATCAAAACCTTGGAGTTGCAGCAAAAAGTTTAAAACTAAGATAGTCCATGGATTTGGGAACAGAAGGTTTTCCTGGGTCAGTCCCAGATTCTGACACTCGTTGTGAAGGATTTCTAGTAATGTTGTCCCTAATAAAAGTATCCGTCCTTTGTCAAGGAAGGTATGTGACCCTGTTATTTAAGCACAGTCTTCAATGAGAAGATGAATGGTGGGAGAAACCTACACTGTTCTGCCGGTCTTGGAAAACTAATACATTGGTTCAATGTGCTTTTTTTTGTGCTCAAGTCTAAAGTCATTCTTGGGCAGATTTTCTGGCATGCATAAGGACAAAACTGTTATTTTATTAGCTTGTGACTGACTGTGATAGTCCCAGCCCCAGACTGAGAAGAGATTGCAATCACAGTTTCAGGAAAATTAAGCATAATCTTCATTGTTAATGTCGTACGGAGAGAAATCTATTTAACTAAATGCATTCAACAAATTGTGAAAATCTCATTCTTTGGACTTCCTAAAAGACATAAAGGAGGATATAAACACAGGTAGGTCAGATCTGCATTTCAGATACATTAGGGATGGAACGTGTAACCAACTGGGTACCCCAGCAGCCTCCAAAAGTCTGACCAAAGTTCTTGAAAATATTCTGCCTATACAGTCCAGCAAGTATTGCAATAATAATAGTATTTTTTAAAAAAAAGCTCTGAAATGGTAGATGGCTACAAACATTGACAATGTGCATCAGATTAAAGCTTACATCAAATCATTCACTCACAGCACTTGAAAATTATTCAGGCCAAGTGTACTTATATCAGTATCCTGTTTCCAGCGACTGTCCAAAGACAGAAGCCTAAGGAAATACGTAAAAATTGTGAAAGCTTGCAGTCAAACTTTCCATAATACTCCCTCAACTTCTAACCATCTGCTTTAGACTGGGTTCCTGACAAGAACTGCATTTCATAGAAGTGGTGTCTTTATATTCAATGGAAGGATGAATTTTCACCTATGGACATTTCGGTTTTCTGTTTAAATCATGTAAACTGTTAACATCAACAAGAGGGCAAGGATGTCCACAGATTAATGAGATGTTACATGAAGAACTGCCTCCTGTTTGTTTGAAACCTGTTCTCTGGCAGCTTAATTTGATGGCCTTCTCTCTTTGTATTAAAACATGAAGAACTGACCCCTTTTCACACTCTCTATGCCATTATTTCAAAAGTCACTTTTCCAGCTTGACAAATTCCAGCCTATTTAACTGGGTTTTTTTCTGCAGAAACATTTCCAGAACACTGATCATCCTCACTGCCCTTTGCTACTGAGTCACTTTGAGATGGTAGAGCAAAGCCGCATGCAGTGTACCAGATGCAGGTGGGCCATACCTTCAATTTGTGACCTTGTTCTTTATTCCATTCCTGATAATTCCTAACACTGCTGGTCACTCAGCTGACATTTTCCTGGGAAGACAATAGCTGTAGGATCTGGCTGCTAAGGGGTAATAGTGGCTTAGAGGCCATTTTTCCATGTGTAAATTTAGGGCTTTTTTTCCCTGGCTTGTGTCACTTTCCATGTATATGCACTGAATTTCTAAAGTCATGCTACTGCTTAATCTGGTAAGATCTTTCTGCAGGTTTTTTTGCAGTTTGTCTTCATTTTTTATCCAGTAGAATGTAGTATCATCAGCAAACTTTAGGTGAGTCCATCACACACCTCTTTTTCTTCATCATTTATGAAAATGCTTAAGAGCATTGTTCCCAGAAAAGATCTTTGATTTTATGGGTGGTTTCTTTCCAATGTGAGAACTTTCCTTCTCCTGTTTTATAATCAGTATTGTATCTGGGGGAGTATCTTCCCTTTTTCTCACACCGCTTGCTTCTCTTTTGTGAGGAACATTTTCAGAATAATTTTGGAAATCGAAGTAGAAATTCAGTAGAGTGGATGAATGGATCTTCCTTATCCTTATATCATAAACCCCTTCAAAGAACACATGCTGCGTAATGAAGCATGACTTCCCTTTGCAAATGCTCTGTTCGCTGTTCCCCAATACTTTATGTTTTGTCTTCACTTCACCACTTCTGTTCTTACATGTCTGTAAAATTCTTATGGAACCTTTAAAAGTCAATGTCACATGCACCACATCCCAGACATGGTGCCAGGGCCGTGCCCCTTGCATTATATTTCCTTGTTCCTACATCTCGCAAAGTACTTCAGAGTGAAAGCAGTCATTTTACATGTTTGTAATGCTTCCAGAGTAGTCATCTGCCTTCCTGAAAACGTGCAAAAATTTGCTTTTCACAAATGCTAGCATAATACTCCATGCCACTCCACAAGCTATGTGTTATCACTGGGTTTCCAGTATGACACATCACACTGTTTAATGCTGTTAAAACTTGTCAACAATGGCTTCTACTCTGTAATTATCTAAAAAAAGGAGCTATTTACAAGCCAGGATTGTATGTGTGTGACTTTGTGTGCAAAATTAGGGTTTTTATTTTCATCGGTGTGCCTAAGCCAGCACTGCTATGAGACTGGGGACTACAGTAGGTTATATTCCTTCAAGTGCTCCTTCTTGTGTTGACTGAGTTCTTACGGAGCACATTTAAGCAAGCTCACTTGTCATGTGGTGGTTTGGCATGAGCAAGGCTGGTGGTGATAGGCAAGACAGAAGCAGCCTAACAGCTCATTAAAGTGTGCATCCAGTTTGCAGGTTGTGGTGGGAGAGGGAATCAAGAGCAACTACCTATATCAGACTTCACTGCAGAAGAATAGGCACTGAGCACTACTGTGCCTGCATTGCTGCACAGAGCAAAGATGTAGCAATGGTGGTGACAACAGTTTTAATAAAAACTCAACTCTGTAAAAACAAAACAAAAAATAGTTTCCTACTGCTGGTCAATGGGCGAGTGTAATTTCAGTTCACTTGCCAGTAGGTTGGGAGTTGGGGCACTGTGGTCCTTTGACGTTGCTGTTACGTGAAACATATTGTATGAGTACATTTCGGTCAGGTCATTTCTGTAGTTAGCAAGATCGTATCTACCATGTAGATCAAAGAGAAACATGTTTGTACCATTACTGAAAATTCAGGTTTTCTTAGATAATGATTTTGCATTTATTATGTATGGTATTATTTTCTGTCAATTAAACATGCACATGGCTGTTCAATTTGCTGTGATTTTACTGAAGGACTGATCTTTTCTCAGAATAATTTTATTTTCGTTCGTAACACTACTTTATTCTAGGAAATATTTATCTCTAACTAAAAGGAAACTTAGTGAGCTAATTAGTTGATAACAAGTTTATTTGCTGTCCATTTTAATAAAATGTGCCTCATTGGTTCATAGTCTTGAGACACACTTTTGAGAGATAAGTACCTGTGTTTAAATTATAGAAGGCCTCCTAAGGGTGACTTAAGGTATGTAAACACTGACAAATGTACTTCTAATTACCACAACATTAATGTCTGCCCTTTTCCTCTTTTATCAAACCCCACCATGCTCTCAGAGGTGTAAATTTGCTAAGCGCAATGATGGGCTTGCAGTAATGTTTTCTTCTCTCTCCATCTGTACTATTTTATATTTGTTGCTATAAGCAACAGTCCTCTGAATTGCTGTATTTATAAAGCTTTAAAATAGGACAGATTGGAGCACATAATCTTTGCAACGCACATTTTTTCTCCATTTTCTCCTCAAAAAAAGATGGTCTGTGGAGGGATATGCTCCCTCAGCTGGATTTACAGTAGTCTTTGTTTCCCTCCTGAAGCTCAGAGTTTGTCCTTTCAAGGACAAATCTCTTTAAAACTGGCAAAAGGAGGAGACTGTGTGTCAAAACTGATTAAATGTGTCAGCTGTGATAATCTGTTGAAGAGGTCTTTTTAGCTTTGTATCTTCAGCATCCATGTTGGAAGGTACGAATCTTGGCTTTCTTTTCCTCGTGCTAAGGAAGTTGCAGTCTTGTTGGAGTCTTTATAACTTCAGACTCAGGTGTTATCAAGGTAAGTCCTCCTTCCATTTAAGTTTTAGGAAATTATTAATATGTCCCTGAAGTGCCAACACTGAGTGCAAGTAATCATTAGGTTTTATTGGCTCATTTAAAAAGGAGTTCAAGAACGGCTGTGTTTTCACTGGTGGGTGAGGCAGCTTTATATTTCATAAACAGGCAATTCATCTGTCATGCAAGGAAAACTAAATTTCTGAAAGATTTTGGAGGTTTGTTATGAAATTCCTTTGCTTTTCATGCACTTTCAGATGTGGACCATGTACTACAATTGCAACAGTAGTTTTTAAAAGATATTTAACCAACTGTGTTTATCTGGAGGACAATTTACTAGAAAGAAGTGGAGATACAATTCAGGAGACAATAAACATCTCAAAAAATACTCAGAAAAAGCAACTTTAGTATTTTTATGATGTCCAGAGAATATGATTTTCATTAAATATCTCCAGAAGCTCTATTTATGAAATCATGATATATTTATATCTGTACCTTTTCATGACTTCTTCCAGATCTATTATTTCAACATGAGCAGTACGTGAAAATATGAATTCATTATTTTAAGATTCATAATTACATCTTCAATATAATTACATTAAAATTATTTTGGAAGCATTAATATATAAGTAATTTTCTTTAAAAGGGACACTGGGCTTGAATACATTAAAAACAGGCATGAAATATTTACTTTGTCATAGAAAGATAATTTGAATTGAATTAAGCACATTGGTTTCAATCCAAAGTGCAAGAAAATCTAAGTGTTAAAAAAAATTGCTAAAGAGACTGTGAATCATCCCCTTCATAAATGATAAATTACCCATTTTTACTTTGGTACAATGTAAGTTTGTTCAGCCTTTACAAAATGTTACACCTGTTCAATACAAAGAGAAAATAGCACAGTATTTCAGAGGAGTTTCTCAAAAGACTGTAAGGGGCAATGAAGTTATTTTTATTTCAGAGATTCTGTGTCTAAAAGAAGACCTTAGATGAGACACCATGTTATCTGTAATTGCTTCTTGTATTATTTTATGAGTAGCTAGTCCTTTCTCTGACATAGCAGCTTCTCTTTGCCATGCAGTAGAGTATGTGGCTTGAATGATGCTTAGTAAAATTGAGTCGAATATGCTTATGAAGCCTATAAAGAGAGGAGTTCAAGCTAAACTGCGTTGGGTGGAGTAGGCAGTGGCTACAGGCACAAGTGTCTTGGCAGCTGAGGTGAAGCTGCAGGTGGAAAAGATCTCCAGCTACGTTGCTGCTGCTGGAATAGTGTGTCTGATTGTGCTCTTACCTGGGGAGTCATCTGTTAAATAATAAGGATAGAAAGACTTTAAAGTACACTCCTTATCTTAACATTCCTCTAATATATTTCTTTGCTGGAGAAAG